>JAAGEH010002530.1:4165967-4385165 GCA_011751065.1 Lasiurus cinereus | reverse complement strand
AGTCAGAAACATGGATGAGAGAGAGAGAGACATCGATCAGCCGCCTCCTGCACGCCCCACCGTGGAGATGTGCCCGCCAGCAAGGCACATGCCCCTGACCGGAATCGAACCTGGGACCTTTCAGTCCGCAGGCCGAGGCTCTGGCCACGGAGCCACACCGGTCTGGGCTAAACACACATTTTATTATTTTTTAATTATTTTTTAAAAATTTTTATATATATTTTTCCCTTCTTCTCCTCCTCCGCCGGTAAACACACATTTAATTATTTTTTAATTATTTTTTAATTTTTTTTATATATTTTTTCCCCTTCTCCTCCTCCTCCACCCGTTAAACACACATTTTATTATTTTTTAATTAGTTTTTTATTTTATTTTATATATATTTTTTTCTTCTCCTCCTCCTCCGCCCGTTAAACACACATTTAATTATTTTTTAATTATTTTTTAATTTTTTTATATATTTTTTCCCCTTCTCCTCCTCCTCCACCCGTTAAACACACATTTTATTATTTTTTAATTATTTTTTATTTTTTTATATTTTTTCCCCTTCTCCTCCTCCTCCCCGGCTGGCTACTGTCTGCCCCGGGGAGAGTCCGGTCGGAAACCCCGTGCGCTCCCTAAACAAACAAATAAACCGGGGAAAGCGGACAAAGCGGCAGTCATGGGCCTTGGGAGGAACACCCCGGGGCAGGGAACACAGGGCGCTTTGAGGCCCTGGTCCCCCCTGCTCCCGAGCTGGCCTGTCAGGCTGCAGGCAGGCGGCTGGGGCGAGGGGAGCCCCCGGGGTGATTTGTTTAGGGTGGTGTTAACCTGTGAATATGCTCCAGGCACCCCCTTTTTCATGCGGGGTCTCCGGTGGGAAAGAGGAGGAGGAGGATGGTGGTGATGATGGTGATGATGATGGTGATGATGATGGTGATGGTTTTGTGGGGGCAGCGAGTCCTCGCCGCTCCTGTCCTCCTCGGGCCCTGAGTTCGGGGCTGGCCTGGCCTGGGCCCTCCGAGGGCCGTGGAGGAGGTGGATGGGTGTTAGGTGTCTGGGTCCCCTGCTCTCCGGCTGCTCCTAGGGGAGCAGGACAGCGGGGCGCTGTGGGCCCCCCGACCCCCCGGGAATGTGGAACAGGCCGGAGGGTGGGGAAGCGGGCTCGTTTCTGACACGGCCTCTGCCAGCCAAACGGCATCTCAGGCCCACGGTGCCCGGGAGGCCAGTGCGGCTTCGCTGTGCCCCTGTCTGTCCGTCCGTGCGTCCGTCCGTCCGTCTGTGGGAGAAGCCTCGTCGGTCCGCTTGTAGCTCAGGAAGCAAACGTTTGGTGTCCTTCTCTCCCACTAGCAGCGAATGTGCGCTCCTCCTGCCCCTCCCTCCCATTTTTGCTTTGATAATTTCTCCCTCCTCTGCCCCTTGGACCAGGAGTGGGATTGGGGGGTGTTTGCGGTGAATCGCTGCCCTGGGCCACGCAGGACGGGGGATGCCCCGCCATGGGGCTGGGGAGCCTCCGGGCCCACGTGGTGGCTGGTGCCCAGCGGGGCAGGACCTGCGTGTCCCTGGCTGTCAGGTGCGCCTCCCCCCTCACCCCCAGCCTTCTGCCCCCAAGCTGCGCCCTTTCTAGCCAGGGCTCTGCCTCCAGAGACATCTATAGCTGGAGGAGCTGGAGGAGCCGGAGGAGGGTGCCGGCTGGCCCAGAGGATCCCCAGAGGGCAGGCTTTTGGGGTGTCTGAACTTGTCCCCTCTCCTTCAGCCCACCCCAAGGATGCTCAAGCACCTCACAGCCAGACAGGCCCCGCCTGAGTTATTGCTTTAGAGACAGACAGGCCGCACTTTCAAAACTTTAAGACGAGCCAGGCTTGACAGAGCCCGTGGCAAACTCATCTCCCTTTGTTTTAGTTCAGGGTGGAAATGGAAAGGGAAGAAAAAGAAGTTATTCTGCCCACTTGATATATATAGATATAGATATAGATAATAAAAGCGTTAGAACAAAATAGCACGATTACATCTAATTCGCACCCCTTTTGAAACTCCTGCGTGCGAAGGAAAGCGCTACTAAGGGTGTGGATTCCATAACCTTAGGATGGACTCCGGAAACTATTTCCTTTTCCACTAATTTTCAGTTCTTTTATTGCAAATTAATGCGGCCGAATTTCAATGGGCGCTAATGAGACTGCTCCTCCGTGGACTCTTTACTGCCTGGCTTCTAATTGCGAAGTGAGCGTGGTCAAAGGAAAGGGGGTTCGCACTTTATTCAAAATTGTTCATCATCCCGGAGGCAAATCATACCCCTAGAATGTGCCCCGTCTTAAACTTTTTTTTTTTACAACAGAGAATGTTCAGATACTTTCAGAGTCTGAGGAAAAAAACGACAACTTTTTTTTTTAAAGTAAAAATCCCACGCAAGTAGGATTCCTGGTGGAAATTTAGTTTGAGAGTGATTTTTTTTTTCCTTTGTAGGGTGTTTCCCCTAACATCCTTCCTCTTTGGTTTGAATCCTGCCTCTTCTTACCCAGGGAGGAAGAGAGAGGTCTCTGCGAGTGTTTGTTTAATATTATTGAAAGTATTAGTTAATATGCCCCCCCCTTTGAATAACACAGGGTACCATAAAAGAATGAATGAAAACCGCTGAGGGAACTTTTAATTTTCTTCAGTAGTTATCAGAAAGTTTGAGGGCCAAAAAGGCAGTGTTTTCATGACCCAGAAAATCATGTCATCGGTTTAGTGAGTCTAGAACATTTTTTTTTTAGGGGAATAAAGTGGAAAAGAACATAATAGAAAACATCACAGCGCATACTCTTTGGTAGGGTGGGTTTTTGTTTCCTGAAAAATTGTTTTAATTATACCTGCTGTGCGTGCCAACTGTGATGTAAAATGTACTCCTTACTGTGGGTTGAGGCCAAAGAAATTTGAAAGCTGTTGGTCTGAAATGTTATGTTCAGTTAGAAAACAAAAAAAATTCAGGTGAGTGCTTGGTGGTTTCATCTGCAGAAACCAAAAAGCTGTTTTGATCCTCTTTAATTTATCCTCCCCCCCCATTAATTAGTAGGTGACTTTAGATCCGTTAGATTAAGCTGTCCTATTTTTGAGAATGTATATGAAGTGCACGTTATTTAGCAGAAGGATGCTATGGTTACTTTCTTCTACGGGCCACAATATGCGGCCATCTCTATGTGTGAAGCAGTGGGACAGCTAAAACTGCCCCGGACGCGTAATAATGTGACAAAACATGGTCACATACCCCAGCCAGTTGTCATGAAGAGAATACATGTATAAACAGGCAAGCTGTGACTTCCTTCGCAAGATGTGCCTGACCTACGATTTCATGACAAAGGCAACAGGAACACATGTTATCCTGGGTCTCTTGTCAGAGTTCAAACAGCTTAGGAAAGTTGGACCCAACTGAAGATGAAACTTCACCATATCCACCGTGATGGTTACAATTCTAGTGAAGTATTTAATGCTCCCTGTTTATTGCAGTTTTATTACTCCGTATTCCTCAAGGCTAACTATTGCTCACTGCTCCAAATTGCTTGACAATTATACAAACCCTCTGCCTCCAAGTCAGCGCCCTGAAAATTTGTATACTATCTCACTGGCTGCTTGCTTTTGTATGACTCTGTCAAACTATTTCTTAACGTTGAAGGAGGCTCTTCTCCAGGAGGAGATTTTTAATGACCCCTTTGCAAGTTTCCAATAATTCCGTCCTTCTATTTCGGGGATATGTTAGCACCCTTTCTTTTGTTACTTTTTTTTTTTTCCATTTTCTTAAATGGTTACTGTTCACCCGACATGACATGCCGCATTGGTCTAAGAATAGTTTCCCGGAGCCGCATTTTGCCTGGAGAATGAGTGTATTTTTGGTTGAGAATGGCATCATGGCTTCAAATCCCCATTTCATTTTCACCTACTCCATGTGGCTTGTGCCTGTTGGGCAGAAAGCTCCTGGAAGATAATTGGCACTTACTCTTAATTTTTCTCTCGCAGTTAATTTGGGTGCTCGGATTATTGTTTTGTGAATATACTTAGGAGATGACGTTCGTATCCAGGGAATATTCAGGTTTGGCATTTTGGCTTCTTATTGTTTTAAGGGTGCAAAAGACAGGGGCAGGAAATGGCAGGAATCAGAGCTATGAGGAAAAATGACAAGGATGGCAAACTTTCTGTTCAAGATAAGACATGGGTAACTTTGTCAAGTGAGATAGTACGTGTGAAAGTGATGCCTTAGCTGTCCCTGCATTCAATATTTTGTTCGCACCTTAATAATTGTTCCTGTGCTTTTGTAAGCTGGAAGATAGTAGGAAGGGTTAGACTGAAAGTGGCCAGGACCTTCACCACAAATAGAGATGGATGATGATATGAAATCATTTTCTTTGGCAGCCAAACTGAAGTAAAATCTTCGTCAGCATCTGCAACGGTTGCTTGCAGCCAGGGCTATCATAAAGAATGTTTATCTTGTCCTGGCTGGGTGGTTCAGTTGGTTGGAGTGTTGTCCCGTACACCAAAAAGTTGCAGGTTCGATTCCCAGTCAGGATACATACCTAGGTTGATCCCCAGACAGGAGGCGACTGATGGATGTTTCTCTCTCACATCGATATTTATCTCTCTCTTTCTCTTCCTCTCTCTCTTAAAAAAAAAATCAATAAACATATCCTCAAGAGAGGATTAAAAGTAAGTAAATAAAGGTAGTGCACCTTTAAAAAAAAAAAGCATCATTTTAAGTCACCAAGGTTGCTTGCGGGTTTGATCCCCTGTCAGGGCACACACAAGAACCAACCAATGAATGCATAGATAAGAGGAACAATAAATCCATGTTTCCCTCTCTCCCCTTTCCTTTCTCTCAAACATCCATCAATTAAAAAAAAAAAAAGAAAGAAAAAGAACATTTTTCTTATAGATACATGTTTCAAAAGTCCAGACCCTGATTATGTGAAAAGAGTTGTCCACGAGGAAATAGAAGAGCTTAAATTGTATTTTTTTTTTAAATGCATACTCGGTACAAAAATAATACATGGAATGCCTGCCTGCGACTTCAGTATTATTTTTAATGTAACTGTAGACGCACGCAGTCGAGAGCTCAGCCTCCCTTCTTTCTCGTGACACATGGGATGGAGAGAGGCGAGGAAGCCATTTAGTTTCGTTCCAAGTCCCGGCTTGCTTGCCGAAGAACGGAAAACATAGTGGCCACAACTGTGTGGGTCCAAAGTGCCCGTGCCAGAAGGAGAGGCTCTCTCATCCCCCAAACACGGCCACTTGAAACCAGCCAACCAAAGTGAAAGTGTGAGGGATCTCAGAGAGAAGGGCCATCGCACCCAAGTCACCGAGGGGTTTTCTTTTATCTTTTGAGCTCTGCCCGTGACTGTCATTTGAGAAACAGCGTGCCTGAGCTGTCCCCTACTCCATCCCGGGAACACACCCTGTCCTCTGAAGGCTGAGGACCTCAGTGGCTGCAGGTGAAGGGACGCGCCTGGATGAGATTCTCGATCTCAGAAGGAGAAACCGTCATTCCCAAGCTCTGTACCTTAGAGAACAGCAGTAAGAATTATGGGGAGAAATTGTGCCTTCATCAACAATGCTTACCATTACGTATATATGCCGAGACCTTATTGAAGAGATGAAGAATAGAAAGGAAACTGTTTGGATCCCAAACAACAGCATTTTATGTAGTTTAATAAAGTAATAATTTCAAATAGGGAAGCTAGGTCAAATAAGGAAGGATATGCCTGACACTTATAAATGACGTGAGGATATGACAGTGGAATCGATGAAGGCGGTGCTGGTGAGGATGATGGTGAGGGTGATGATTATGGGGTGATGATGATGATGATGTGATGGGATGATGATGATGATGATGATGATGATGGAAGCAATGAAGTGTTGGTGGGTAGGATTTCTGGATGCCTCTTATGTAGCCAGAGAAGTTTATCCTGTGCAGAAATAGAAATCCTTTAGTGTACTTCACATTTTTTGTGAAGTTATAATTTTAGTAAATTGTCAAAAGTTTCAATAATGATACGATCAATAATTTTATACCATAAATCGAGTAAGTCATTCTAATTGCTACACAGAAAATTAAAAAAGAAAAACCTCAACCACGCTGGGCTCTTTCCATGTTTCCTCTGAACTTCTCAGAGGGATACATTGTGTCCTCAAGTTTGCTTCTATAACATGGTCTACTTTCATCAAAACTGTGGTCTCCCAGGAGAGAGTAAGCTACTTTGGTCAGTTTCTACTTCCTGGAGCTCCTGTGAATCACACTTGGGGCAATGATAGTCCACTTGCAGTTAATAAAGTTAATGAAGACATGTTGAGGACCGGCCATTTATAAACGAGCCCTCAGTACGCTCCTATGTGGTTATTTTTTTTGAGAGATCTCCAAACGTTGTCAGCCACCAGAAGAATGAAAGGCGTCTGCCATTTGAGCTCAGAGTCTCCTCTCCAGCTCTGAAGCTGCAGGGTTGTCAGGTCCAAAGCTGCCTTCCCCCCCCCACCCCCCCCCCCCCTCACCCCATCCCCTGGTGCCAACCCAGCCTGCTTTGCCTGGCCGGCCAGACTCATCCTGCCTCTTCCCGAACAGTGGTATGCAGCCTGCGGAGGGCCCTGCAGCCCGTGTGTGCGCATGCCAGGCGCTGCTCTCTGAGCAGTTTTCTAGGCAACCAGACTCACTTTCTGGATTTTTCTAAGGCCCTTTACACTCGTTTAGGCCTCATTTTCTGTACCAAGCCTTTCTTTTCTAAATTTTTTTTTTTAACACTCCATCTCTATATTCCTAGTTTTTTTCCTTCCATATTTTCTGGTTTATTTTTTTTATTAACCTATTTAATTTTTTAAAATTTTAATGAAATTTGAAATAGGACTCCATAGATTGCCTACCCAGCACTAGTAAGCCAGTGGTATAAGAATATGCCTTAACGTTCTAGAGAGACATTAACTACATGGAACGTTTTAGAAAATGAGGTGTTGTTTTTTTTTCTTTTTTTTTTCATCCCTAAGCATAGAAGCAGAAAACAAACAAAATCAGAGCCTGGCCAGTGTGGCTCCCTGATTGAGCATTGACCTGTGAGCCAGGAGGTCACGGTTCGATTCCTGGTCAGGGCCTGTACCAGGTGGCAGGCTCAATCCCCACGGTGGGGTGTGCAGGAGGCAGCCAAACAATGATTCTCTCTCATCATTGATGTTTCTCTCTCTCTCTCCATCCTTTTTGAAATCAATATAAATATTAACACACACACACACACACACACACACACACACACACACACACATCATATTTTCTGGCGTATAAGACAACTGGGTGTATAAGATGACCCCCAGCTTTTCCAGTTAAAATATAGAGTTTGGGATATACCCGCCCTATAAGATGACAACCGGCGTATAAGACGACCCCCGACTTTTGAGAAGATTTTCCTGGGTTAAAAAGTCATCTTATACGCCGGAAAATACGGTACACACAAACAAAATCAGAAAGAAATCTTCACTTAGTGGAGCTGCTTTGACATCTCATTCATTCATTCATTCATTCATTCATTCATTCATTCATGTGATTACCTGGGTCCAAATTGTGTAGCTCCTCCTGCAGAGATGAAATACAATGCGTTTGTATATGCCACGCAGTTCCTGGGTCAGTGGTAGCACTTAGCAGCCAGGCAATGCTATGGCATGAATGGTGAGGTCCTAGGGCCTGCGGATTTGGTGTGGAGATCAAGTGCTTTCTTGGCTGCTGTCCCGTGGGTTTCAGGTTCATGAGGACTTGCCCATGGCACTTGAAGCTGACGGCATTTCCCCCCTCTGCTAACAACGCCACTCGCTTTTGAAATGTTGTAGGTGTGTTTTCCTTATTTCACGCAGGTAGCTGAAGTGGTATAATTCCCCTTGGAAAGCTTTTGCCAGGCAACACCGGTATCAGCATAAC
This sequence comes from Lasiurus cinereus, assembly GCA_011751065.1. NCBI lineage: Eukaryota > Metazoa > Chordata > Mammalia > Chiroptera > Vespertilionidae > Lasiurus > Lasiurus cinereus. The sequence continues at coordinate 4,377,271 of JAAGEH010002530.1, read as the reverse complement.
TGATTTCAAGAGTCGTTCAGGGTCCCGCATGCTCACGTCGACTTCTGCTTTTGTTGTTCGGAAGACCTTACAAATGGTTGGGTTTATTTCTGTTGGAATATTTCAAGCCATTCAGCGAGAAAGGATGCACATTCCGATTTGAGTACAAGAGGCAATTTCGGTGCTTTGAGAAGTGATTTGCTTCTGTTGTCTGAAGGGAGCGTGTGGGGCTGTGGGAGGCCTCTTCGGCTTCTCAGAGGAGGGGCCTGAGCCGTGGGTCCGGAGACGGTCACTCTCAGTGCTGTGCATCTCTCTGCCCTCGGCGCAGTGCATGCCCCATGCCAGTCTAGAGGGGCTATGAGCTGGGTCATTGTCTGGGCAGGGACCCCAGTTCCAATGATCCGCTCTGGTCTCCTGGCTGGGAGAGAGGCCATTCAGGAGGGGTCCTCAGCTGTGATTGTAAGAATGTGGGGACTCTGTGATTAAATACCCCCCCCCCCACTCTTCCTTCTTAAAAAGAGAAAGGATTCCCCAGGATATTCCAAGTCCAGCTCACCACCCCCCTTATTTCCGGATTCTGTATTTACAGATTTGCCTACTGTCTAACATGTATTTGCAACCCCCCAAATCCATATTCCTGCTACTTCCTGGGTCACTCGCTGACATGCACAGAGTGGTGGAAATCTGAGTCATCGGCCGGCACGCACATCCCCGGCTGAGGTCAAACGAGGCGACGCTCTGCCTTCTGGTTTCAGCTCCTACTGTAAACAAGTGTCCGGTTCGAGGTCTACTTAGTGCCACTTAAAAAATATATATATCATGTGCTTTTTGTTGGTGATTTTGCTGCTCAACAATGACCCCCAAGAATAGCCCTGAAGGGCTGCTCAGTATTTCTAAGCACAGGAAGGCTGTGATGTGTCTGATTGGGAAAATATAAGGGTTAGGTCAGCTTCATTTACACAGGAGAGTTGTTGGCCATGAGTTCAATGCTCACGAATCAACAATGTATGTCAGTAAGGTTGTCTTTACACAGAATCACACACAGCAAGTCCGTGCATTGATTGGTGGTGAAGATGGGATGAGCAGAGCTTTGAACACTGTATTTCTCCAGGGGCAAGTGGTCCCGTATTCACTGATTCAGTATTTGTGACCCCATTATAGAACATAACTACTGCCAACAGGGAGGACTGCTGTCTATATTAGGTGACTAAAGCACAGGCAGCTTAGGTTTCTGGATGATTCTTTTCTTTAAAAAAATATATATTTTATTGATTTTTTACAGAGAGGACAGGAGAGGGATAGAGAGTTAGAAACATCAATGAGAGAGAGAGAGAGACATTGATCAGCCACCTCCTGCATGCCTCTACTGGGGATATGCTCGCAACCAAGATACGTAGCCTTGACTGGAATCAAACCTGGGACCTTGCAGTCCGCAGGCGGATGCTCTATCCACTGAGCCAAACCGGTTTCAGCTTCTGGATGACTCTTGACTAGTGGTGACCTCTGGCTCAAGGTGCCTCAGTTTGCTCCTCTGTAAAATGGCAGTCCAAATAGGGCCCACGTCTTCCGTTTATTTTTGTGAGAATTAAAGAAGCTTCTAGCTGTCAAGAGCTGCAAATATGTCCAGGGCATAGCAGTTAATCTTTTGTCATGACTTCTTCAGACAGGAATTGGCAACCACACGTCCAAGAAGGTGAATATGTGTCTGGGAAATGTGTAATTTCTTCCGTGTTTGCCTAGCTTGCCTTTAAGAGACAACCCTACTGTCCTACTGTGAAGAGAAGTTCAACTTTCCCCCCCAAAAGCAGGAAGCTACTCTTTCTTTGAAATGCTTCAAACATGCGAGGTACTAGGCCAGAAAACCCAAAACAAAGCAACTGTAATAAACTTCACATAAGGGGAAAAAAAAAATCAATCCGTAAAAAGAGGAAGGGGCATTAAGGACGGTGCACTGAAGTGACCCCAGAGAGGGAAGTTGTTGAAACTGATGCAGCACTTTATAACGCCCCTCGGATGTGCAGAGGGCAGAGAGGAAACTTCTGTGCGCTTTGAGGAAAAGGAACTGGGGAAGGCTGAGGGGCGAGAGCTAACCATCACAGAGCATCGACCGCGATGAGTTTTCAACCTTGGCTGCACAGTAGCATCAAGGATGATTTCAGAATCTTCCAGATGATTAAAAAACGATTGGGATCTGGGCCACAGCTGAGTGGTTCTGATAATTGCTCCGGGGTTGCAGTGGGAATGAGCAGTTTAGAAAAACAAAACAAAGCAAAAAAAAAAAAAAAACTCCTTGGGCTTTTTTTTTTTCCCCCTCCGTGTAAGTCCTCTGATTTGCAGCCTGCAGCATTCTCTAAGTGGGGTCACAGTCAGTCTCCCTCCAAACATGTACAGTGGTACCTCGAGATACGAGTGCCCTAACATACGAGATTTTTGAGATACGAGCCGTCGAGCGAGCGATTTTTGCTTTGAAATACGAGCAACAGTTGAGATAGGAGTCATCGCGCGGATCGGCCGGCTGCACACGACCCACCCGTTTACCGAGACTCGAGCGTCTCATAGTTTCCCATGCCTCAAGGTTTCGGAACGAATTAAACTCGTATCTCGAGGTACCGCTGTATCTCATTTCTTAAAGAGGAGGTGGTGCAGTTTGGAGAGGTGCGAGGAGGCGTGTTCACGCCCAGATCTGCTGGACTGCAAGTCTTCATTGTATTGATCCCCTTGGGTAACAGGATCAGAGGGTAAAAGGCGCACCGAGGGGAAAGATGACAGGGACACTGATTTCTACTTCTCTTTCCCAACTAAGATGTGCAGTAGGGAGCTACAGCGGGTACTGACGAGATACCAAGAAGACACACTGAAGAAGACTATGAGATGGCAGACTTGGCCATAGACTGTGAAGATGAAATTAGGGGACAGCCTGAAACACAGTGCAAATATACACTGAGGCCAATGAGCTGGTTCGGTTGAGGTTTTCATTATGGGTTGAGATAATTATGGGCAGTTGAAGCCCTCTACCCCTCCCCCCAAACAGAGTTCTCTTTCCTTTAGTTTTTCAGATAGTGGCCAGACTCTGTTATTGCTCGGGAAACTTTAAAATCCTAACTATCAGGACATTTGATGGGAGGCACAGAATTTCCAGTGCTTGGAAAGTTCATGGACGTCTTTAATGTGGACTTCCTTAAAGCTCTCCTTGTGTGCTTTCCATCCTGGAGTATTTACCCGATTCTCTCCGCAAATGGAATGAGTTCTGTTTTCATTGCCCTTCCCCCCATTTTGCGTTTTAGGAAGACTCATTGATTGATCAGGAAAGCAGGCATCCGGGTACCCCACCTTTGGTGTGGCTCGCCCACATTGCTTGGTTCTCAAGGCTGCTCTCTTCCTCATGGAACTCTGCCCAGAACCAGCAGCTAAAAGCAAGTCTGAGAAGTTTTAGAAAAACACATAAACGCAGCTTCTTGAGGGAGACGTGAACACGGGCCTCCTCCAACATTCGCAGGATTTGAGGTCCGGGTTCCAGGTTCCGCACAATGGAGGACTCTCAGCTCCCCGGCTGAGGGCTCTTTGGTTCTTTGTTCTTTGTTTCTGATGCTCAGCGATTATGATTGATGAAACTAAAGTTGTTTTTCTAGGCGGAATCCAAGCGTCGTCTAAGAAGTCTGTGTTTGACATGAGGGAATAGCTCACAGAGTCATCAGGGAATGTGTAGAACGCCATCACGGGTTCTAGAGCTTTTCTGTTGAGCACCGGAGTTCACAGAGATGCAGTATTCATCGTTTTCTAGCACGCCTTCACACGGACCGGAAGCTTCTTCTCAGACATCCCTCCTGCTATTCTCTCCCCTCTCTACACAGGGCCACTCCCTGTTATTGCTGCAATAGGTTCCTGACTTGAGTTTTCGGTGTGTGAGCTTTCGGACTCAGATTTTTCGGTTTCCTCCCAGAGCATAGCTGACATACCAGAGGGTATGTTTGAGCCGGTCCTTCCCTCTGCTCTTTAAAGAAGGCCTGCAGCGGCTTCTCACTCGTCATAGGTCAGAGGTCAGAGGCACATTCCATGGTGTGGCATTCAAAGCCCTGGGAGTTTCATTCCAGGTCCTCCTCTCCCTTCATGAAGATTTGCTCAAACCCTACTGAAACGGCTCTTTCCCACTCCTGCTCTTCATGGTTACCTTCATCCCTAGCAGGTACCATTTCTTCCCACCTCTGTTCAGCTGATTCTATCCAGAGGTCAAGGCTCACCTCAAACGCTACCTCTCCCCTGGAAATCACCACAGAATGCCTTGCATTCACTATGGTTGTAGGTAGATTTGTCTCCCTCGTCTGTTTAACCGATTTTATTAATTGTATATATTAATTTAATAGATTTTTGTTCATTCATGTATCTATTCGCTCCCCCAGCAAACTTTATGGAATCATGTACTGACTTTGTATCGTAGATACAGAGATTAGACACTTCATCTATCGTGAAGTCACTCATAGTCTAATGAGGGAGATGTCAAGTGTGTAGACTTGTCATGCACTTGTTCTAAGAATTGTGATAAAGAAGGAACCACTGGGGATACAGAAGAAGAACAGGTCCCCATGTGTGGATGCCGAAGTCTAAAATGGTTTTATGGAAGGATGTGGCCAGGCAAAGAAGGGCAGGGCAAGGGTGTGTAGAGAGGCTGAGTCTTAGTTCCAGGCACTCCCTACGGTTCTGGTCCAGTTCTTCGGACAGAATAAATGGTTAGTAATTCATACAGCCACACTGTTGAAATAACAAAATAAGGGATAATTGCTAAGAATCAGAGAAATAACTGGATAGTAGCCGTTGTTAGTATTTTTTTTTTTTTGAGTGTAGTGCACATGGCACTGTGCTGAAAGCCTTAAATGATCATCTTGCTGAATCTTTACACCAACCGTCAGAGGCTGGCACTGTTATTATCCTCATTTTATTGGAGCAGAAACTAAAACTGAGAGAGGAGAAGTGACTTGTCCAAGGTCACATAGCAAAGAATGGAGGACTAGGGATTCTAAATCTAGATGTTGACTCTGGAGCTCAAGTTCCAACCCACTAATTTTGCAAGAAAACTGGCAAGATGTCTTACGTCACTGATAGACTTACTCAGCAGTGGGTTTGTTAATTCCTTGTGATATCTTTATATTTCATTGTGACAATGATTTATTACTTTTTTAATTACATTTTTTAGAATTACAATTTAAATTTAATATTGTTTTATACTTGTTTCAGGTGTACAGCACAGTGGTTAGATAATCATACACCTTATAAAGTGTTCCCTCCCAATATTTTCATTACCCATCATGCATAGTTATTGCAATATTATTAACTACTAGAGGCCCATTGCATGAAATTTGTGCACTGGGGGAAGGAAGAGGGGCAGTCCCTCAGCCTGGCCTGCATCCTCTCGCAGTCCGGGAGTTCTGGGGGGATGTCTGACTGACGACTTAGGCCCACTAAGCCACCAGTTGGACATCCTTAGCATTACCACAGAGGCAGTAGAGGCTCCCACCATTGCTGCTGTGCTCGCCAGCTGTGAGCCTGGTTTCTGGCTGAGCGGCGCTCCCCCTGTGGGAGCACACTGACCACCAGGGTGCAGCTCCTGCATTGAGTGTCTGCCCCCTGGTGGTCATTGCACATCATAGTGACCAGTCATTCTGCCATTTGGTCATTTGCATATTAGCCTTTTATTATATAGGATACTAGAGGCCTGGTGCAGTGGTCGGCACATTGCAGCTTGCGAGCCACATGCAGCTCTTTGGCCCCTTGAGTGTGGCTCTCCCACAAAATACCACGGCCTGGGCGAGTCTATGTTGAAGAAATGGCATTAGAAGAAGTTTAAGTTTAAAAAATTTGGCTCTCAAAAGAAATTTAAATCATTGTACTGTGGATATTTGCCTCTGTTGACTTAAGTTTGCCGACCACTGGCCTGGTGCATGAAATTTATGCACGGGGAAAGTATCCCAGCCTGGCAGGCATTCAGGGCTGATTGGGGCCTTTTGGCTGCTGGCCAAGGCCTTCCCTCCCTGGCTGCTGGCTGCTGGCTAAGGGCTGCCTTCATTCTGCGCTGCCCCCAGGTGGTCAGTGCATGTCATAGCGAGTGATCAAACTCCTGTCTCAAACTCTTGAGGAGATAATTTGCATATTAGCCATATATATATATATATATATATATATATATATATATATGTATGTATATGCTCTACTTTATATCCCCATGATGACTTTGTAACTATGAATCTGTACTTTCTAATTCCATCTTTTTCACCCAGTCCCCCAAGCCTCCTCCCTTCCAGCAACCATCAGTCTGTTTTCTGTATCTGTGAGTCTGTTTCTGTTTTGTTTGTTTATATTGTTCTTTCGATTTCCATATACATGAAATAATATGATACCTGTCATTCTCTGACTAATTTCACTTAGTATAATATGCTTTAGGTCCATCGATGTTGTCACAAGTGGTAAGATTTTTTTTTTTTATGGCTGAGTAATCTTCCATTGTATATATGTACCACAGCATTTTACCCACTTGCCTATTGATGGACACTTGGGTTACTGCTATATCTTTGCCATTGTAAATAATGCTGCAGTGAACATAGAGGGCATATATTCTTTCAAACTATAGGGTTTAAGATACAGTGGTACCTCGAGATACGAGTTTAATTCGTTCTGTAACCTTGAGGCATGGGAAACTATGAGACGCTCGAGTCGCCATAAACTGGTGGGTCATGTGCAGCAGGCAGATCCACGTGATTACTCCTATCTCAAATGTTGCTCATATTTCAAAGCAAAAATCACTCGCTCGATGGCTTGTATCTCAAAAATCTCGTATGTTAGGGCACTCGTATCTCGAGGTACCACTGTATATTCCCAGAAGTGGAATCACTGGGTCCTAAGGCAGTTCCATTTTTTTATTTTTGACGCATCTTCATACTGTTTTCCTTTCTGCATTCCCACCAACGCTACACGAGGGCTCCCTTTTCTCTGCATCCACGAAAGCAATTGTTGATTTATTAGTGATGAGAGCCCGTTGCGACAATGATTTAATCTCAGGCTATGTCCCGAAGCCACTTCTTTTAGTTTTATGGAAAATGGCTATTTTTAAGATGCTTGCTAAAAGCATGTTTAAACAATTTTCCATTAAATAGGGGGATATTTTCCCTTGTAATATCAGAAAGAACCATTAAATAAAATCCCACAAAGACTTCCTGATAGCAACCTTAGGCATGTGAAACCCACCCGAGAATTTTAAAATCTGGACAGAATTAGAGTGTTATTTTTGCTTCATCCTCCCCCCCACTTTTTTTTTTTTTTTTTTTTTTTTGCAGAAAAAATGTAATAAAGTAACAGTATTTTAAATATAGGGGAGACCTTAGGCGCGGTGTGCTTTGATCTCTGTATTTTCCAAATGAAGCAACTGAGACAGGACTAGAACCTGGTCTGCCTCCAGCCCACTACTTCACACTTCACAGGCAGAGGCATGACCGGCCTCTGTTCACTGAGGACACAGAGGCCGTGCTGGTCTCAGTGCTATAGTTCTGGTACGTGGCCCGAAAGCTCCAGCGATGTGGAAGAAAGGGATGATGCTTGATGCTGATCACTATGAAATGATAGCCATAGTCGAAGTGAATGGACTGGCCATGCCTATCTAGATAGGCCATCCGCTTAATTGACCTATGGCCCCTATGGATTTTTTAAAATATATTTTATTGATTTTTTCACAGAGAGGAAGGGAGAGGGATAGAAAGTCAGAAACATCGATGAGAGAGAGACATCGATTAGCTGCCTCCTGCACACCTCACACTGGAGATGTGCCTGCAAGCAAGGTACATACCCCCGACCGGAATCAAACCCGAGACCTTTCAGTCCGCAGGCTGATGCTCTATCCACTGAGCCAAACTGGTCTCAGCCCCTATGGATTTTTTTTTAACTTGGTGTGCCACTTCAGCTTTAAGGATCTAGTGGAAACTTATTTCTTATGCCACTTACATTGTTTTCTTTCCATGCTAATAACTATCTCTGGTTTCCTTTGTGAGTAAAGATTTCCTTTCTTGTTTTTCTTTCCTTATTTTCTATTTCCAGGGCTTAAAGGTTAGGGATTACTTCACCAGATTTTTTTTTTTTTTGAGACTTAGGAAGACGACTTTCAGATTTCTAAAGCAGTTAGGAGCTATTTTTATTCCACAATTGCCAATGTGAAAATGGAACTTGCATGATTTCATAATAGATATTTCACCTGAGTATTGGCAAAATTAAAAAAGTAATCAGTCAATCTGTGCTTGATGAGGCAGCCGGGTTACAAGAGACACTTTTTTTTTTTTTGCAACGTGGTCCTTAAGTAGAAAAGCATGTGTCTTCGTTGAGGCTAATTATGCTGGTTATATACTGTTTACTATTAAATTTTTCCTCTTGTAGTTTAATATTGTCCCAGGAAATGAAATGTAAGTTTAATAAGAATGGCAATTAATGGAACCATATGTCATAAGTATAATTAATGTTCCTGATAAATGTATTAAATCAGGACATGGCTGATGAGTTATACTTGTACTAAGCCAAGTTGATTTGACACCATTTCTTCTGTAGAAATTTATATTTATCAGGATAAGATTTAAAATTAAAACTATGTTAATTTTTTTGCGTTCATTTTTACTAATGAGTTAAAGAACTGTTCAAATGGTCAAAACATTAAATTGACAATGAAAAGGAGGTAGGAATAACTTTATAGTTTGCAACACAAGGAGAGCATGTAGGAATGAAATACGCTTTTATTCACATTCTATGACTTTTAGATGTGTTGAAGAAAAACAGTTGAGCTGGTAGAACTGAGTATAGACTTCTTGAATATCCTAGACTTCTTAGACTATTCAATTTCACTGGGCATCTTGCATTTTTATTGATTAAACCTTCCACTTATTTTCTCTCTGGTCAAAAATTGTAGCCCCCAAATGTATTTTCTTCTGGTGGCAACAATGATATCAATATCCTCTCAGCAAAATGACTTCCACTAAGAAGGTGGAAAACAAAACTCCCATCATGATTTTTTTTTCCTCTTGATATTACTTTTATTTATTGACAGGGCGGGGTACAGTAGGTTTAGAGTGGTGAGTACCCGAAATAGTTTATTCTTGTATTATTATTATTTATTAATGATTGGATCATATTATTTATTATTGTATCAAATTATTACTTTCCATCTGAACTAGTGAAAACCTACTTTCATCCCATCATGTATTTATTAAATATTTTTTAATTAAAAAAATGATAGTTTACATTCAATATTATTTTGTATTAGCTCCAGGGGTATAGCTTAGTGCTAGACAATCATATACTTTATACAGTGTTCCCTGGGATATTTCCCGTGCCCACCTGGTACCAGACATAATCCTGGGGATGCAAAGTAAGCAGAGGAAACATCGTCGATAATGTTGTACTAACCATGGGGATGCAGTGAGAGGCTTTTGCCCTAGCAGCTGCATGCTGGTGTCACAAGGCAGGCAGGTGGTGCAAAAACGCAGAAAGGATGTTTAGGTCAGTGGCAGCTTATTTCTAAGTCAATATTTCTCCTGGAAGATGATCATTTTAACCACCTCAGAGTTTAGGCTAAAACTTTCTAATTGGCACCCCACGAAGGGGAGTCACAGCAGGTAGGCAGAAAGTGAAAAAGACCAGTTAAAGCCACAGGCCTCCTGGCACTGTGCCAGTTGGTACTTACCCGTGACCCCAACGCAGCGACTCAGAAGGTGCGCTTGTCTTTCAACGCCCAGGTAATTTTAGTAAATGAGTGTTTAAGGCGACCTCTCCTTGGCCCACGAGTTAACGCACCTTCAAAATTGCCTACTTTTGTCCAATGCAGACTTCTGTCTCTTGATGAGAAAAACATGGTTAAGCTTGTGATCATTAACCTTCCCCACTGTCCTGAGCTTAACTCTGAGGTCTCCGCAGGCCTGAAGTATCTCGGAGCCTCTTCTTAAAAGCACCATGTTTCAGATTGCCAAGGAAAACATAGGATGCCCAGGCGAATTTGAATTTCAGGTAAAAAGCAAAACATTTTTTTTTTTTTAGTGGAAGTACGTCCCATGTGATATAATACTACAACATTCTTTGTTGTTTATCTGAAATTCAATTTAACTGGGCATCTTGTGTTTTTATTGGTTAAATCTGGCAGCCCTCACTATGTTACCTCACCGTTAACTATTTCTTTCTTTCTCGGTGTTTTTTTTTTTTTTTTTACTGTGTTTTTATTTTTGAGGTCTAAAGGTTATCTTTTCTGGCTTCCCCCTCCAGCTAGTATACAGATGCCTGCCTGTCTTTTCCTTCTAGGAATGGAAACATGCCACTGTAGAATTTGCATGTTGATTTTTGCCATCAGGATTTAGCTTTGAAGAGAACACAGAAAGACCTAGCCGTTCATTCTGTTATCTGAAAAGGCAGGCAACTGCAGCACAAGGGGAAAATATTACAATGGAATATTACAATGTAACAGTTCTGTATGAGGAGAAGATTCAGGAGTCAAATCTAGTCAAAGACCTGGGCCTCAGAACGACTAATTAGGTAGCTTTTCTATGTAATCTAGTGAGCGCTACAGAAAGTACACGTTTCTTGGTTGTTTGGGGGGAATTCTCTTATTTTTTGCGGCATTCTTGGATTTCAGAAAATAGTTTCGAAAAATGCTTCTCTGAAATGCTTCCTGAAGTGTCAATGATTTAGAAGAGGGGTTCTCAACCTTCTTAAGGCCGCGACCCTTGCATACAGTTCCTCATGGGGTGGTGACCCCCAACCATGAAATTTTGCTACTGTTATGCATTGTGATGTAAATATCTGCATTTTCCGATGATCTTAGGCGACCCCTGTGAAAGGGTCATTTGACCCCCAAAGGGGTCGCGACCCACAGGTTGAGAACCGCTGATTTAGAAGAAACGTACAACTCCTCCCCTGGTCAAACATTAAGCAGATCTGCACTCCTTCTACCTTGAGTGTGCGGCATACTGGCTTGGCCAAGTCGAGAGATGGAGAACCTGAGTTTGGCCATGATGGCTTGGGAGACAGCGTCTCACCTGAGGGGCCAGGATGCATGGCTGCCCATGGCTAATAAGGAGGGTGTGTATCATTCAATGGGGGCCTCTCCATTGCATGGACCCAGGAGGTTGGTAAAGAAATCAAGGTGTGAGCCCCAGCTGGTTTGGCTCAGTGAATAGAGCGTTGGCCTGTGGATCATAGGGTCCCATGTTTGATTCCGGTCTAGGGCACACACCTTGGTTGTAGGCTCCTCCCCGGCCCAGGCCCAGGCCCTGGTTGGGGCACGTATAGGAGGCAACCGATGGATGTGTTTCTCCCACATTGATATTTCTCTCTGTCTTTCCCTCTCTCTCTAAAAATCAATGATGTGTTTCTCCCACATTGATATTTCTCTCTGTCTTTCCCTCTCTCTCTAAAAATCGATGGAAAAATATCCTTGGATGAGAATTAGAAAACAAACAAACAAACAGAAATCAAGGTGTGAGAAAGGAGATGCCTAGCAGTCAGTGGGTTAAGGACATGTTTTAACCTTCTGAGGATGGGTGGACCAGATGGCTATACACGTGGAAGAAACACGCTGAGGTCTTTTTGGGGAGGCCATGGAGATGAAGTGTGAGCGAGAATTCCCAAGTCAGTGGAAATATTTCCTTTTGCTCAGTTCTCACCCCAGGACGGTGAAGAATTCCAAGTCAAACTCCAAGGCCCAGTGGGAGGGGAGAGTTGGAGCAAGGCGAGGAGCGTGTTCTCCAGGGTTCTCAGCCACTTAGGAAGCTTGTTGTTTCAGCGGATGACAGCTGAGGCCACTGGCTGACAGCTGAGTGATTTGGATCCAATTGGATGCGAGCCAGGTGTGAGCAGAACCCTGGCCCTGGGAAGGTAGTGAATCGGAGGTCGGTTCGGTGGATTGTTTTTGGCTTCCTACCATCCTGACACCCAGCGCCACTACATCAGAAGAATCAGGAAGAGTGTTTCAGAGCTAAATATAAAAAGTTAGAAATACCAAGGCCAACTCTGGTAGGAAGATAGAGTAAAGGGAAGAGAGACTGGGAATCGGAGCCCTCATCCCCAGAGATTTCAGGTTGCCTGTGACTCCACGGTCTAGATACAACCATCGGAGGATAACCGTCTAGAAATGGGAGGAAGCTGTGGAGGCTGCTGCCCAGGAAGGAGAAGAAGCCGTGCAAATGCAGAGGCCGGAACTCGCCAGTCTGCGCTGGGAGGCCTGGGACACGGATGTTTCCGAAGAGTAGTGAGGCACCTGTTTCTGTTTATTTCATTTCACAGTTTTCATTAATTCCTCTCTCAATATTAGCTGGTTTTAAAAATCATCTGAAAATGTCTCTCATAATATACCTATAAGATACAACCTTTGTAAAATATATTTTATTGATTTTTTTTTTTACAGAGAGGAAGGGAAAGGGGTAGAGAGTTAGAAACATCAATGAGAGAGAAACATTGATCAGCTGTCTCCTGCACTCTCACCACTGGGTATGTGCCCGCAACCAAGGTACATGCCCTTGATAGGAATCGAACCTGGGAGGGTTTTGAAGAGAGAAATGGTCTTGAGTCTGCAGGCCGATGCTCTATCCACTGAGCCAAACTGGTTAGGGCAGTGGTTGGCAAACTGCGGCTCTTGGGCCTCTTGAATGTGGCTCTTCCACAAATTACCACAGCCTGGGCGAGTCTATTTGAAGAAGTGGCGTTAGAAGAAGTTTAAGTTTAAAACATTTGGCTCTCAAAAGAAAATTCAATCGTTGTACTGTTGATATTTGGCTCTGTAGACTAATGAGTTTGCCGATCACTAGGTTAGGGCTACAACCTTTTTTGATGGTGCTAATATACCAATCCTGGAAAGATTTTTAAAAATATTTTTGTGTGTGATTTTTACAGAGAGAGAAAGGGAGAGGGAGAAACATTGACGGGAGAGCAAAACATTGATTGGCCACTTCCCACATACTGCCCACAGGGTATCCAGCCCTAAACCTGGGCACATGCCCTGACCAGGAATCAAACTGGCAACCTTTCAGTGCATGAGACACTGCCCAGCCAACTGAGCCACACTGTCCAGGGCCCTGGCAGATTTTAGGGCAAATTCATTCTGGAGAGTTGCTGTGACCCTGGAACCCTAGCCCTGATGTTTTTCTGGGGATTGGGGTACCAGTAGTTCAAACTCTGTATGGGGGACACTGCAATAATGAGGTGATGGACCAGGCCATTACTGAGCTGTCTGTAATCCTTGGATTTGGTCTTCAAGAGTGTCACCATGTTTTAGAGGGTGAGGTTGGCTGCAGGCTAGGGCATTCATCACACTGGCTGATGAGGTCATTGATGCCGGTAGAGTATGGGGTCAGCTCAGGATCTGGTGGGTGTCCCGGGTACTTGAGACTCCAGCTTTAGAAAATTGCTGACTTTCTGATCACCACATTGGACCATTGATCTAAGAAATAATTGAAATCACTGTTTGGCAGTATAGTTTTGAGATCAAGGCAACCTATTGATGTGCTGTTACCTTATTCTATTGATGCTGTAAAATGGCCACCTAGGTTCACTGGATGGCTGGCCCTGTTTGTTTGTTTGTTCGTTCGTTCATTCATTCATTCAACAAATATTTATTGGTCAGCTTCTCTATGTCAAGCACTGTTCTAGGCACTGTGAATAGACCTATGATCAAGTCAGACAAGTTGATAAAGGTCTCATTGCTAAGGTGATCTTTAAGAAAAGATTTGAAACAGGGAAGGGTCCCATGAGGATATGCCAGTGAAAGGAATTTCAGGATGTGCTCACAGCAGTGCAAAGGCCCTGAGGCAGGGCATGCCTGCAGTGTGTGTAGGACAGTGAGGCCAGACTGACGGGAGTGAAGTAAGAAGGTGGAGGTGAGTCTGGAGAGGAGTGTGGGGGTCAGAGTGAGTGGGGCCTTGAAGGGCATGATCAGGATGCTGGCTTTTATTCCAAAGGAGTTGAAGACCCAGTAGAGGGTTTTGAAGAGAGAACGACCTAATCTGACTTTTTATTGTGAACGTTTTCAAATCTTAACAGAAATGAAGTGGTATAATGACCCTTCATGTACTTATCACCCAGTTTTGATGATGGTTATTTTTATTTATAGATGTTTCCACGTTCAATTCTGAAGGATGAAGACATTTTAAAACACAACCACATTATCACTCTCATATTTTAAAACTTAAGACTTTTAAAAAAATATCAAAAATTTGGAAGTGAAGTGATGGATTTCCTGACAGTTGTGATGTAGCATGTGAGAGAGCAGTCAAAGAATGGACAATAATTAAACTTCTTTTTACTTCATACATTCTTTGGAAGATTACTAATACACACTTCAAAATACTCTTTAAAGGCTAACATTAGCATCTGGCTTCAGGATTTTTAGTTTCTTTCCAGAAACATTATTCAATGCCACCAATTCTCCAGCTAAATAAAGTATTGTTATTTCTATTTTCAAATGAGGCTAAGTGGCATAGAGTTGCTGACATGTTAAGTAACTTATTCTAGAGTTCCTTAGATAGTAGGAACAATAGATAGTAGGAACAATAGATAGTAGGAACTGTAGATAATTGGAACAGTAGATAGTAGGAACAGTAGATAATAGGAACAGTAGCTAGTAGGAACAGTAGATAGTAGGAACAATAGATAGTAGGAACAATAGATAGTAGGAACTGTAGATAATCGGAACAGTAGATAGTAGGAACAGTAGATAGTAGGAACAGTAGCTAGTAGGAACAGTAGCTAGTAGGAACAGTAGCTAGTAGGAATAGTAGATAGTAGGAACAATAGATAGTAGGAACTATAGATAGTAGGAACAATAGATAGTAGGAACTATAGATAGTAGATACCCACACTTGAGACTTCTTTTGCTCTGCTGTCTCTTCTTGTCTATGGGAAATCTGGGCAGGCAGTTAGATACACGTCAGGCCTGATGTACCAACCTCTCACGGTACTTTAATTATTCCAAAGACTATCATGGCACTAGTTCCATACAATTCAAGAGAATGGAATTCGATTTAAATACATTTTTATCAGCTGCCTCTGATATATTTATTAGATGTTGTTCAGAAGTTTTCACAGTCTAACAGGCATGAAACCTGTGTGAGCATTCTTTGCAATGCAGTGTGAAGAGAACTTGTAGTGCAAGGTGTAGAGGTAGCAAAGTGGAGAAGTTGAGTCTGGGAGCAATTAGGGTTTCTCCAGGCTCCCAGTGGCATCATTGGCAGGACACAGCTTGAGCAAAGGCAGGAAGGTGGCAAAGGCTTGGCAGGTATGGGATGTGCCCAGAACTGGCTGCTGGAGTACCAAGTCCCTGGAAGGTGTTGGAAGGAGAAGCAGAGGATGAGTTTGGAGAAAGTGGTCAAGAAGCTCCAGAGAGCACTTTGTATATGTTACCCTCAGCCAAAGGGGTAATAATAGCACCTCAAACTCCCTGCATGATAGACGCGCTGCCCGCATGGTGGGTATCACACACCAGCCCAATCGTCTCTCCATGAAATCCGCAGAGTGTGTGTATCCCACGTGTTCCAGCGACGCAATCTGCGTTGTCATTTCCACACGCCGGGGTGATTTACGGGGTCTTCTGAGAAGTTCGCAAGACTTGATTGCATCAGCAGCAAAAGAATTGGTTGCTTTTGAGCTTATTTTCTGTCGGGTGGATAAGAAAAATAACATAAAATAAAATAAAAGTAACTCCCAAGGTTAAGTTTGAACTTTCTCATCTAACTGAACCCTCTTCTGGGTGTCCAACCCCTTTAAAGTAAAAGCCAGCATCCTGGTCATGCCCTTCAAGGCCCCACTCACTCTGACCCCCACACTCCTCTCCAGACTCATCTCCACCTTCTTACTTCACTCCCATCAGTCTGGCCTCACTGTCCTACACACACTGCAGGCATGCCCTGCCTCAGTGCCTTTGCACTGCTGTGATTCTCAACCTTTCTAATGCTGCGACCCTTTAATACCGTTCCTCATGTGGTGGTGACCCCCAACCATAAACTTATTTTTGTTGCTACTTCATAACTGTAATTTTGCAACTGTTATGAATCGTATCTGTGTTTTCCAATGGTCTTAGGCGACCCCTGTGAAAGTGTTGTTCGACCCCCCCAAAGGGGTCGTGACCCACAGGTTGAGAACCACTGCCTTTGTACATACCCAGAGGTATTAACATTTCTGGCCCCTGATTATGTTGGACCATTTGGCCTTATCATCGATGAAGCAGTTGGTGAAAAAGAACTTTTTTTAAAACCTGATCCGGATGGTTTCCTGTCCAAAATGGCTCCTCTGCTCTGAAACTCTGTCCAGCCATATATACTACTTGGGCAGTGCCGCAGGCCACTCATTCAGCTTCCTTTGCTTTCGGTATCTCAGCTGTGTTTTCTTCTATTCGAGTCCCCACCTCCATCATAGTTGATGGGACCCAGTGAACTTAGGAAATGCCAAGCATGCACAAGTACCTCCCCTCTTTGCTTTCTCTCCCCATTTCTTGCCCCCCCCACTTCCTTCTGGTTTTCTGTGTCTCCAGGTTTTCTCATGCCTCCTATCAGAGAAGTGGTACTTGGGTGGCAAGTGGCTTTAGCACTGAGGGCTCCCGCTGAGGGAGGGTGCCCGGCATCTTGAACTGGTTATGATGCCAGACTTACACGCTATGGAGTACATGTCGCTTCTTCCTCACTCGTCCTTCATGCATTTTATTACTCTTGGGAAAAGAGCTTTTAAAAAATTGGCGGGGCTCTCACGAGACCCAGCTGGCGACAGATGTTCTTGTTTTGCGGGAATCACACATCCTCAGCGTTGGAAAGGAATTTAAAAAACAGAGTCGAGACTTGTCCTCTTTGCAGAGACGAAACCGAGACCCGGCGTTTGGGTGACTTCCTTCAGGCCTCGCAGCTGTTATTGGCAGCTTTTTCTGCCTAGAACCCTGGAGTCCTGACTCACTCTAGAACTTTCCCAGCGAGGGGCCCCACCTCCCTCGTTTGATCCCCAAGCTTGCTCCACATCTGCAGCCCTGTGCTCCCTCATGGCCCGCAGGTTCCCAAATGCTTTTTTGTCAGTAAAAATTTCCATTTGCAAATCTGGATGTGTTTGTGTGGAGCTTTTATGTGATGACATGTTGTCCTTATCTCTCGAGAAGGATCATAAACTGGGTGATTTATGAATCGCACTTAAAAGCAGACCAGAGGCCAGTGTTGGAGCAAGGAGTGGTTTTTGGTATTTGGAGCTCAGCCTGCGGTGCTTTTTCCAAAAAAAAAAAAAAAAAAAACACAAAAAAACGCTCAAGTCTTCCTCCTTGAGTTCTGGTTGCTTGGGGTAGAGGCTACCTTCCTTGTTCTGTCCGCTCCCCACACCCACGCCCCCCCTCTTTATTCCTTCCCCATCTGTCCTTTGTTCTAGGATGCTGGTAAGGAGATGCTTCTGCAAAGCCGTTGGGCGAATGAATGCATTTCCGAACTTTTCTGCATAAGGAGTCAGTTGTTCTTCTCCAACCAGCGTGTCCTATTTCCTGTGGAAATCAGACTGGAAAGGATGCTTGTTTCAGCGAGGTGTGGTGTCAAACCGCAGCTCCCTCTTTTGTGCGATCCGTGTGCCTCGTGGTTTCGGGGCTTCTCGTCCTCACCGCCCATTAGCACTTGGAACGGATTGGTTTGCAGAGAAAGGAAAGGTGACGAAACTCCAATCAGGTCATTTGGTTACACATTAGCAACTGAGAAAAGGTAAAAAGATGTTGACTAGATGGCATTGTTTAGAGAGCTCGGTGCCAGGCTCTCCTTGTCTCCCATTAGTGGAGAGATTCAATACTCGCTTGTATTTTGGGGTGAAGATAGTTTTGTTAAGTGGGTGGGAAAAACCTCTTGACATTTAAGGGGATCCTGGAGTTTTCAGGGAGGAATGCTGATGCTCTTTGTGCAGAAAGAATGGCAGAATCCTCAACGAGGAACGTTAATGGCACATCCTTTTCTATTGGTTTGTGAAGTTACAATGGAGAAGTTTCTAGAATCATATTTTTAGGAACTATTCAAACTTTCCTCAAGCCGTTTTCCAGTCTGTCAGCTCCATTAAGTCCATTTCCTGGAGTGAAACAGCATCCTCATTCTTTGCACTAGAAATTGAATTACCATTCCCTCCCCCCCTCCCCCCCAAAAAAAAGTATGATTGGCCTTGTCATAAATATTTGTAGGCAGTTTCTAATGGGATTACTATGGATGAGGGATAGTAATGACTCTGTTCCCAGATATGACATACTCTGCCCTTGACCTTGGATGCCTTTGGGTGGAGTTTCTGAGGTTTTCGTTTTCTGATGAGAGCATGGGCGCGGGGCCAGACTGTCTGAGTCCTTCAGTTCACCGTTTCTTGGTTGTTGCGTTTGTTGAGTTATCTGATCTTTCTGTATCTTGGTTACCTCATTTCTCACATCCCTGCAGTCATCGTAGTACGGATGAGAGTCATTTTGAGGATTAAATGAGTTAATTCCATATAAAGCACTTAAAATAGTGCTGCCACAACCATCAATTTAGTGTGAAAGTTTGCTTGCCTCCTCCCTCAGCTTCTTTTATCTCGTTAGACCAAAGGTCACCCTGGGTTTTCCAGAAGTCCAGGGTTGTGGTCTGAACTTTGGCAGAAGCTGAAATAGCAGCTATAACTCTCTCCCTGGGTAATTTGGTGACACTGTGTCGAGCTGCATCTATCATCATTTTTTTTTTTTGAAGAAGTTTTCTTTTGCACCTCGCAGGGAAGAACATTGCCTACCTCTCGGTATTGAGTAGGAGAAAAAAAAATTAGACCCACTGTACAGAAAAAATGAGGCAAGGCATAAATAAAGTTTTCAGATAAGCAGCGTAAAGGAGCTATCGTCTTTAATTTCCAAAAAGAGCTGAAAGGCCTATTTTTGTCATTCAGGAATAATTTTTAACTTGCCGAGCAGAATCTAACTATAACATGCTTTGCAGGGTTGCCTCCAACTGGCCCAGGAGTCATTTAACTAGAACTATTCTAAGAATGAGATTCAAGGTTTTTCCTTTCTAGACTCTACCATTTTAGGTCAACTTGTCCACTCTTTTTATGAACATCTATTTACTGCCTAGAAAATAAATGGAGATTATATTAAAATCCAAATACAAAATTACATGGGAGTAGAAATACCCACAGATAAATACTGGCATAGCCCTGTACCACTTATAGCTTTCTGCCTACTTAAACATTGATAGTGAGCCCTGGCCAGCTTGCTCAATGGTTATACCACCGGCCCATAGACCATGGGTTCAATTCCCAGTCAAGGGCATGTACCTCAGTGGCAGGTTCAATCACCAGTCCTGGTTGAGGCTCGTGTGGGAAGCAGCCAGTTAATGTGCCTCTCTTACCTCTCTCTCTCTCTCTCTGTCTCTCCCTTCTTCCTTCCTTCCATCTCTAAAGAACAATGGAAAAAATATCATCCAGTAAGGATTAAAAAAAAATACACACCCCCCCCACATTGATATTGAAAGCAGAGAGAGGTACACAAGAAAATACACTCAGATTGGCTTGGACATTGGTACATACACAGCCATCATTGGCTGACTTCGCAGCTTGATACAGTATTCTTTTATTGCAATAGATTCACCTATGCCTCTTGCAAAGTTCTTTATTGGTTAATTTATCCAGTAAGTATTTATTGGCCACCAGGTGTTTTGGGGGTGATAAAAAATGCTTAAAATATAGTTTCAACACTCTTGAAGAGTTTACATCCTAGTTGGGAGAACAAGACATACAATGTAGAACATATAATTTTTAAAAATATATTTTATTGATTTTTTTACAGAGAGGAAGGGAGAGGGATAGAGAATTAGAAACATCGATGAGAGAGAGACATCAATCAGCTGCCTCCTGCACACTCCCCACTGGGTATATGCTTGCAACCAAGGTACATGCCCTTGGTTGGAATCCAACCTGGGACCCTTGAGTCTGCAGGCCGATGCTTTATCCACTGAGCCAAACCAGTCAGGGCTGGAACATATAAGTTTACTCACTTAAAAAGTGGCTATGGAATACTTACCATTTGTCAGTACTGTGCTGAAAACTGGGAAGCAGAGGTGACTATAACAGGATCTCTTTCTGGGGACTCACTGTGAACACACAGTGAGGAGGAGGAGTTCAGGACAGTTACATATCTGATGTCCTAGGAATATTTGTGGATTCTATTGAGAAAGTCAGTGGTCGCTCCCTGGGAAGGGGGCATTTTCACAGGAGGAGAATTTTAGGCCATGATAGGAAACAAACAGTGTGGGCAAAGGCCCAAGGATGTACTAGCTTGGCTAGGGAAGAGTGACCCATAAAAATTAACCATCACAGAGAGGGATAGGGCTGGAGATGGAACAGAAGCTAGTCACAGTGGCTTAAGGAAGTCTGCTTTTCTCCTCTAAGCTGGAGGGTCTTAGTCTGAAAGTCATTTGGGGGGGACCATTGATGAATTTCAGGAGGCACAAGAGTACCTTAAAGATTTAAAGAAAAATCTGCACATCTCTAATATAATATTTTCTTGAGGTCAAAGATGATCAGAAGCTCTGTTATAGATGCTGAGGAGAAATGAAGGATTGCATGCAGGAGTTTGTTCTGCTCTTGTTTGGGGGTGGAGGATGGGCTTATGATGTGGGAAGGCATGGAGTTGAGAAGACTTTGGAGAAGACTCACCATGTCTGTGTAGTTCTTCAGATGGCAAATATTTATTCATCACTTCACTATGCACCCGACTGTGCTTTGTGAGGAGTTAGGAGACCACAGTCCCCGCTGTGGTGGAGGTTGTGGTGTATGGGGTCAGATAGATACTTAAACAGAGCACAGCAAAATGTTAGGCCATTGCATCCGTCATTTATTTATGCACTTGTTTCTTTAACCATTGTTTCTATGCCAGGCTTTCTTCAGGGTGCTGGGGAATGAAGCTTACACTCTAGTGGGAAAGACACATAATAAAACAAACAACTAACATGTTCAATGTCAGGGAGCAGTGAGTGCTATAAAGAAAAAAATAAAAACACTAACCAGTATAAGAGGGTGAGGATTTAAAAAAAAAAAAGAGAGAGAGTGAGAGAAACACTTTTCTCTCTCTCTCATGACTTAGGAAATTCCAAGGGTCTGAGGAGCTCTGGTAAGAAACAGGAATAAAGACCAAAAATATATGTCTTATTAGACATCACAGAACCACAGAGAGTGAGAGACTTCTGCTTCAATAGAGATAGTTCAGGGTGTATCTAACCTAGTTCAGGGAGGTCAGCAAAGCTTCCCGGAGGAAATTAAGTTGAAGTTCAAACGGGAAGGTTAGTAGGAATGATTCAGATGTGAGAAAGGATGCTCCAGGCAGAGGGAAGAGGATGCTTGAAAGCCTCAGGTGAACCACAGGGCCATAGGACCAAGATGGGTATGCAGGAGTGGCAGCAGGCTTCTGGGGAAAGATACTGCATTTGGTTTGGCACACATTTCATTTGAGGTTTCTCTGGGTTATTCTAGAGGTACCCCAGAGCAGGTAATTACATCTAGGTCTGAGGTCCAGGAGAGAGGAGTGGGATGGCAGTTGGGTGTGGCCATACACAGGGCCGGGCTTCCTGCAAAGAGAAAATGTCAGCTGAGGGTGGCAGAGGGCCGAGGGAAGAACCCTGGGGAACAGAGTCATTTGGGAACCTGGTGGAGGAAGAAAACATTGCAAAGGAAACCGGGGTGAGGAGCTGCCAGATAAATATAAGCCAGGGTGTAACCAAGTGTCAGGAGGAGTGGTGAAGACTTTGAAGTGGCATAAGAATTCAAAGTTGTGCCAGTATGAGTTGATTTACTTAAGCCTGTGGGTGAGGGGGAGCTGAAGGTTGGTTATATATGGCAGATGAGATGTGTTTGGGTGAGGGGAGGCAGTGACTATCTTAGGAGTGTAGTTCCAGCAATTCTCAGGGTGGATTTGTGAACATTTTACTTAGGGAGCTACAAGGAGACTAATACTGATCGGAGCAAGGAATTCAAGAATTTGGGCTTCATTCTTTCTATGTTCATGTTTTTTTTTTGTTGTTGTTGTTTTTAAAACAACTTGAGTTCTCCTAGTTTAGAACTCCCCTAAAATTGTAGGCAGAAGTTTGAGAGTGTGTTTTATGTGTGTTTTCTAGAAAAGATAGTTTCAGTGTTTCACAGTGTTCTCAAACTAGTCCATAATTCTCCCCCATCCCCCCAAAGCTAATGATCCACAGATAAAGACAATAAGAAGTAATTGAATGACCAATGTTGTATTTTATGATGACTCTCTTGGCAGTGGCTGCCAAGAGATGGGTTTGAGGAATGACAGGGGGCAGGAGACTAATTCCAGTAATTCAGATGTGGAGTATTGATCTCTCAGGCAAACATGATGAAAATAATGGATTCAAAGAAGAACAGGCGAAGTGTTTTGAAGAAATGATTGACTAAATTTGATGATGGGTTAGATGTGGGAAGTACATTTAGCAAATATTTATCAAGAATCTACTGTGTTTAAAATTGGAAGCAAATGAGGCATGATCCCCGACTTGGTGGAATTTACTATTTATTAGAGGGAATATATTTGTTAATAATCACTCAAATGGAGGACTAGAAAATGTGGTGAGTGCCATGAAGAGAAGGTGGAGGAGACTTTGCGTGCACATAACTTTGAGGGCTGCCTTTGGTGAGGGAGCCTCTTGAAGTCATCCACCAGCTAGTCATTATGCTGCATTTCTAGGTGCTGGACATCTGCTGGTTCTTTTAATTTGATTTTATTAAAAAAAATAATTTCCTCTGGAAACCTAATTTAAAATTGTTTTAAACTGCTTGGCCAATCAGGAGACTATGCTTTTGGATGGCTGGTGCTCTGATTTATGGCTGGAAAAACAACAGTATTTGATTATGTTGAGCTTCAAACGTATCCTTTGATTAATGGAAATCTTCCTGGCAAATACTTTTTATTAGGGTCTGCTTTTACTTGGTCCAAGAGTGCTCACTCTCAGGATTCAATTTGAATGCCTTCAGACATCTCTTAATCATATTAAATCTATAATATCGGTGGGGCATCCATTTGGAAATGTTTAGTAGTCAATTGATATAATGAAAACGGAACTAAGTTGAGCCAGTTGAGTTTCCAGTTCCCACAGGGGCAGTGATGTTGTGTTTTGTCTGATCTTTTACGTTCTGTCATCCTTTTCTCTACCATTGCTCTGTTCTTCACCACTGTGTGCCTCAGAGTAGTGATGTGTTAATTCATGGATGCAAAACATCTCTCCATTTCTTTTTTAAAATGTATTTTATTAATTTTTTACAGAGAGGAAGAGAGAGGGATAGAGAGTTAGAAACATCGATGAGAGAGAAACATCCATCAGCTGCCTCCTGCACACCTCCCACAGAGGATGTGCCGCAACCAAGGTACATGCCCTTGACTGGAATCAAACCTGGGACCTTTCAGTCCACAGGCTGACTCTCTATCCACTGAGCCAAACCAGTTAGGGCCATCTCTCCATTTCTTGCATAAGTTTCTGCTCTAGTTCTTTTTAGAGAATCTTTAAAGGTATCTGTAAAGCTGAAGAACATCTAATCTCTTAATATATAGCTTGGTAAACGAGTTGGCTTCTTGTCTGAGTCTTATGAGAAGCTACCCAGGATGAACACAAAGATTCAGTGAGAAACTGATGAGAAGTTGGCAAAGCGGGAGATGTTATAGCAATATGGCTAAAGAATTAGTTAAATCTGCACTTAGAATAAAGGACTAGGGGTGTGGTTAGGGTTTCTGAAGCCTCTTACTGGGAAGGCGGGTCCTGAAGGCCTTAAGAACATGAAAATGAAAGTAGTTAATTTGTTCCTATAAAAGGTAGGAGACAGCAGAGGACTTCTGAGGCTGCGTGGGAGAAAGAAAGTTTGCCCTACTGTGATAGAAGCACTTTCTACCAAAGAGACGTGAAACCCTAAATGACAGGTCTAGGACAGGTGCCCTCAGGCCAGGCTAGGTACAGAGCAGCAGGAAGAGATGAGTCCAGGACCCCTTTAAGGCTTATGGCCTAATGATTACTCAAGACAACCTGAACATATTTCAAGGTCCCACCGGACTCTGTAACCAATGAGATATCTCACCGCCTTTTAGCTTGATCTGGATGACAGTCATCTTGGTGACATTGCACTTTGGGAAGCTTCATAGAGAAGGGCTGGGCTAATGCGATAAGTGGCAATGTTAGGTCCATGAATTTCCAAGTGGGATAAAAAGTTGCTTTATGGAGAGGAAATATGACCTGTGTAATTTCTCTTTCCTTTTTTGCCTTCTGGTTTTAGGCCCTATGCCTGCAGTGGAGTTTTAGTATTCCAGGGTCATGTCAAAGATATAGTGTAGACAAAAGGCACTGCAGATGTCTCCACTAGATCTGGGGAACATGGTCTTTTCTATTGTATCTCTCACCAATACTTCAAAAAATATTATTTCCTTATTCCATTTATACTGTGACATTATTACTTTATTGGTTCAGTTGTTGATTGATTCATTTGGTATCAATATTTATTGGGACCTATTGTGGATGAGGCACTATGCTGTGAACACTGGGGTTTCTAAAGATGAATAAAGCACCAGGAAGTGAGCAGATAGTAGCCAAGAGAATGTACAATTGAAGGAGTAGGGTAGCAAGTTGCAGAAAGTGAACCCAAAGCTGCTATTGGGTTCAGAACAGGGATAAATTATTTCAAGTGTGTGGGGATTGGGCCTGGCTGGAAGAGAGGAATTTATGCAAAAGATGACCTTCAATTACAGCAGTCACCTCACACCCATTAGCATGGCTACTATTAAAAACCAGAATAAAGCAAACAAACAAAAATAATGGATGCAGAGAAATTGGAGCCCTTGAAAATGGTGCAGCCATTATGGAAAACAACATGGCAATTTTCAAAAAATTAAAAATATAATTTACCTTATAATCTAGCCATTTCACTTTTGGGTCTGTATAGCCATAAAAATTGAAAGCTGGGTCTCATAGAAATAGTTGAACATCCATGTTCATAGCAACATTAATCACAAAAGCCAAAGATAGAAGCAACCCACATCTGGGTTGCGTGGACCAACAAAATGTGGTATGTGCATACATTGGAATATTATTCAGCCTTAAAATGAAAGGAAATTCTGAAATGTATTGCAACATGGAATGACCTTGAGGATATTACGCTAAGTGAAATAAGTCAGTCACAAGAAGACAAAATACTGTGTGAATCCACTTACATGAATAGTTATCTGGTCTAGACAATTGCATGGAGACAGAAAGTACAATGGTGGTTGCCAGGGCCTTGTGGGTGGAGGAAATGAAGAAAATGAGGAGTTTTAATGGGGATAGAATTTCAGTTTTGTTTGATGGAAAGTTATAAAGATTGGTTGTGCTCTGATGTGAATATACTTAATGTTACTTAACTATACACTTAAAAATGGTAAAAAGGATTAATTTTATGCTATGTTATTTTAACCACAATTTGAGAAAATGCAGTATTTTATCATGCGGGAGTGGGTGAAAGATACCTGACATCTAGGAAATTTTGCCAATAAATATACTACTCATTCACTCATTCATTCATTCATTCAACAAGTATTAAATACCTGTTATGTGCTGGACTCTGAGCTGCATACTGGGGTTACACTACTTACTAAGATTTATAAAGCACTAGATCTGTCAATGTCATGCTTGCTAACCACCCTCTCCACCCCTGAAAGCACTAAGCCTGCATAGTTAAATATTCACAGCTGCTTTCTACTGACTTGAATCATGCATAAGAAATGAGTAAACAAACAGTAAAAGATCTGAAGTTCTTGGGAACAGGAAGGAGTTGGACAGCGTGGTGATGAAATGGAGAGACATGGGCCACAGAATAGGAACTAGACTTAAAAATGGCAAGGCAGTGCTCTCCAAGGATATTAAAAAAAATAAAGGACTCCTATTTGAGGCCGCCAACCTCAGAGCTCAGCCATTTAGAATGGGGAAAAAAATGGCAAAGTCAGACACACTCAACCCGAGAAGCCGGTACTTTGTGAATTTTATGGCAAGGGGAGTTTGAGAACCATTGGCACCAAACTGTGGATGATATTAACAAGTGAGAAGAGCAGGGAAGGGCTGTACAATTCGAGCTGAAAGGGAAGACAGTGGTCTGTGTATTTGGGGGTGGGCTGGAAGCAGGAAGCATGAGCTACCTTAACCAAGAGACCCTGGAAGCTCTATCTTTAATTCACTTTATCTCATTGTACATTTCTTTTCTTTCTTTTTTTAATTTTAAAGGAAACTTTACTCCATCTATTCTTCTAACACCTATCTATTTCTCTCACTCTGTTTTCTTTCCCCTCTGTCCCCCTTCCCCCCACCGCCCCCTACACCCTGGAACATTCTATTTATCCATTTAACTATCTATTGAGGAACGATTATATAACAGGCACTGTGCTGGGCTCTAGACATTATGCCCTCAGTTTTCCTATGCATTTGTTGGTTGCACCTAACAAATCCTGGATTGCTATAATTTCTGCTCCGATCCCACTTAATGCAAACTTAGTTTCACCTACTAGTTCTCTTACCTTTTTCTCTCAGTCTTCAGGGTATCTTCATTGGGCTGTTCCTTCTACCTGTGCTTTCAATCCCGTCTGTTCTACTTTTCCCCTCTGTGTACCCTCAACCATTTCCTCTCTGCTGACCCATGCCTTCAGTCTACATGAGACCTTCTCAGGTCTCTTCCATCCCAAAATTCCTTGCTTGTTTGTTTTTTATTAAATTTATTTATTTATCTATCTATCTATCTATCTATCTATTTATTTATTCCCTATTTTCCTCCCCACCCCCCAGTACATGCCCTCATCCATCTCTCCCCTCCCCCGCCATTGCCCTGTATCCATTGGTTATGCCTACACACATGCATACAAGTCCTTCAGTTGATCTCCTACAGGCCCCTCCCCCCCAACCTCCCCTGCCTTCCCGCTGTAGTAGGACAGTCTGTTCATTGCTTCTTTGCCTCTGCGTCTGCTCCCCCCCCCGCACCCCCTGATTCTTGTCTTTAAAAACATCTTGCCCCTGTAGGCTAGAAATCAACCCACCAGAGCAAAAGAAAAATGTTTGAGTCCCACTTTCAATGTCCAATAGCTTGGAGTCCCAGTTTCAAGGTCAAACAGTTCCCTAGGACAAAACCAGAGAGGGTCGGACCGGCATTGCCACCATTTGTCCACTATCCAGATACCGTTGATGACATGTACACATAAGGAACTGTTTGGCATTGAAACTGGGACTCCTTGCTTGTTTTTATATTCTTCAGCGACCACCCTCTCTTTCCCTTCCCACTCCCATCGAGTCCTCAAAGGAATGGCCTTCACCCCTTTTCTTTTTCTTCTGTTCCATCCACTTTTCCACCCACTGGATTTTCGCCTGCGCCCACACTATCTACCAAAACTCCTTGCTAAGTGTCCTCTTTGCCAAATCCAACTTCCCTCGGTCAGTCCTCGTTTTGTTGGATTTTCTGCCCCATTTGACCACTCTCTCCTTTTCTGCTTCCTTAAAACTTTTTTACTCCTAGATTTTCTCGGTTCTCCCTTTTCTTTCTGGGATATGCCCTCTTCGCAAAACCTTTGAAGGTTGATGCAATCATCCATGTTCTGCTTCCTTCATTCTGCATGTTCGTACAGAGGAGTATTGAATAGTCGCTAGTATCCTCAATAATAGTCAAGTTATAAAAACCGGTATCTGGGATCACATGGTAACAATGGCATCAAATCTGGTTTCTCTTCCTACACATGTGCTATGTTTGCATCAGTTCATTGGAGTTGCAGATGTCCCAGTTGCTGCTTTGTCTCTGTTTCCTAAAGACGCTTCGTGTAATCTGAATTGGAATAACCTTTGGTCTCTAATGGTGCTGAGTTTATCCCTGAAAAAAAAACACATATATACACACACACACACAAAACCCACAACAACCCAATGAATAAGTCTATTAGAAACCAGCTAATTCATTTTGTCATTTTCTGGATAATATATTCCGGTGTAGGCAGCTCGTTTTTAAAACAAGTTTGCAATAGACAATTTCCCCTCAAGGTTAATATAATAGGCAAACACCTTTTGCTGCGGCAGACGGCAAGAGATAAGAAAGATTAGCTTACATTATGATTCATTATTTCAAAATGTCAGAATAAAGTGGATCTGCCGCATCACCCCAGCCTCTCCTACTTTAAAGAAGAGAGTACATGTTTTGCTTTTGTAATGTTAATGGATTCACTCTTCTCTCTCTCTCTCCCCCCCTCTCTCTCTCTCACAGGCCAAATTCAGATAATCGGCGCCAGGGTGGCAGAGAGAGATTGGCCAGCAGTGGCGACAAGGGCAGCTTGGCCGTGGAGTCTGCCAAGGAGACACGCTACTGTGCAGTCTGCAATGACTACGCTTCCGGCTACCATTACGGAGTGTGGTCCTGCGAAGGCTGTAAGGCCTTCTTCAAGAGAAGTATCCAAGGTAACCGTGTGTTGAAAACAACAAATTCCATTTCGAATCCTGCGGTGGGAAGCCACGGAGGAAGGAAGACATATGACCAGCCACTTGCACAAAACGCTCAAACCCAGCAGATCCGCTGGCATCTTTGTTAGCAGTATGGAGAAGAGATAGGAGCTCAGGGAAGCTACCGCTGAGTTCTTATGCTTCTTCCATTTGGCAAGATTCAGGGAGTCCTGGCCAGCTCTACAGGCAGAGGGTTCCAGTAACTGGGGTTCAGAGTGCCTGGGGGATGGCTGGTAGAGGTCTGTGTGTTGCTGGCAACTAGGCTGATAGGATCCAGGGTGATAATAATCGTCTCTCCATAGATACCTCTCCGCTCGGGCTTGGTCCAGATGAGGAGTCTGTTCTGATCTTTGCTCCAGACCAGTGCTAACATAACAACATATTATTTAGCTGATACTAACTTAACTGAGAAACATTCTATGTATGTTTTGGTTTAGGTTAGTGTAAGCCTTTTAAGGCTCTTCTTCCATCTTTGTTATCTCGAAAGAGAACATGAGCTTTTGCTAAAACAGTGGTTCTCAACCTTCCTAATGCCACGACCCTTTTCACAGCTCCTCATGTGGTGGTGACCCCCAACCATAAAATGATTTCCGTTGCTACTTCATCACTGTCATTTTGCTACTGTTATGAACTGTAAGGTAAATATCTGATAGGCAGGATGTATTTTCATTGTTACAAATGGAACATAATTAAAGCATAGTGGTTCATCACAAAAACAATATATAATTATATATTGTGAAATATTTCTTTCTAATTACAAATAAATGAAATTTTGTTTTGAATTGTGGTGTTGCATGGGCAACAGTCTTCATATGACAACAGTAAACTACATTGCTACACTTTGCTACACCGAGGAGCGGTGTGTTGGTTCCTAAGACCATGGGAAATAGGTGTTTTCCGCTGGTCTTAGGCGACCCCTGTGAAAGGGTCATTCGACCCCCAAAGGGGTCGCGACCCACAGGTTGAGAACCATTGTGCTAAAACGAGAAGAACCAGTAACTGGTAACTGGCTACAGGTCAAGTCCCTCTCGTGCTGTACCCACCAGTTAGGAAGCTTCTCCCGGTGACATTGCCTTTGCCTGTGGGCCTTGGTCCTCTTCTTGCGTATAGTTTGCCAAATACAGCTTCTCCGATGTGTTTTGTCTCTACTCCGGGAGTGTTTATTTGCATTTAGAGGACACCCTGGGGGAAGCCACATAAAATATCCAAGCGAAAGAGCCTTTCTTTACCAGGACCCGAGCTCTGACAGCAATGTAGGCTAACTGTGTCGCTTTTTGTCTTAACTGGGTAGCATTTTTCTTTGTCCCGCCTCCTTTACCTCTTTCCAGCTGAAGCAAGTTTAGTATGTAAATACTAGGAATATTTCAGATGGACTTCCTCATCTACTGTAGTTTCTGTGATAGGGATGAAAGCCAGGGGGTGAAACACTATTTTTTCCTTCCATTGCTAGTAGAGTGGATTATCTATCTATCTATCTATCTATCATTTATTTTTAAAGTTGTTCATATCTAATAGAGTAATATGTGAGGTCAAGTTGGTCCTTGTTAAAAGCATTTTTTAAAACAATTTTTACTTTCAGTATCTTAGAAAATACTGTAAGAGTTGGGTTTTTTTCCTTGGATTTTAATAAAATTATTGATATTTTCTGATCGTTTTTGTTTTACATAGATAAACAAGTATGCTAGTATATACATACATAAATAGCTATACACATATTTAGAAAGATATATGTATGCATGTATATTTATATACACAAAAACATGTATACATATGTGTAAATGACAACGTATTCTTTAGCTGTTACTATCTTGATTTAGAAAAAATACATTTATATTTTGGTGTAGGTTAGTATAAGCCCTTTAAAGTCTTTGCCACTGATGTTTTACTGTTCCTTTGATTTAATATAATCTAAAACACCATTATGTTTTCCAAGTATTTAATCTGGTAGGGAAAAATCGTTTGACAGAAGTAGGGTTGTTGACTACGTTCAACTATATATTGGAGAAGTCATTTATCTGAGGCTGAGTTTCCTCAGCAGGAACAATGGTTTAGTGCATCAGTCAGCAAAGTGCTTTTGTTAAAGGACTGGATGTAGCTGTTTTAGGCTTTGCAAGCCATACAGTCTTAGTTGCAGCTATTTAGCTCTGGCACCGTAGCCTGCATGAAGCCATAGACATTATGTAAGTAAACGGCGTGTGGCAATAAAACTTTATATACAAAGTCAGGTAACAAACTAATCAGACCTATCCTGTGGGCCGCAACTTGCTGATTCCTGATTTAATGAATGGAAAGGGAATAGATGGTTTCTAAGTCCAATGTTGATTATCCATGTTCATTGAGAACTTAACTGCATTTTTGCCAGATGTCCTGAGTGAAATAGGAATATGTGTGACACACAATCTATAATCCCACAAAATTTAGAATGTATTTGGGAAATTTACTAGGAAGGCAAAGGTACTTGTTCTCATGAGGTAACCAGAGAATAGCTCAGTATAGATAAAGTGCTACTATATTATAAAATAAGGAAAACAATAGGTGAATATAAGAAAAGAAAATATTGTCCCTTTACATATGTAACGTGACTGAGATTGAAAGTAGAAATGTCCCTCCTCCAAGTAACAATACCAATCTTCTTACAGATTATTTTTATCGTCATAATTCATAATTGGGGGATGAACTATGTAACTTCACATCAAAATTAATATTGTCTCTAAGAATTAAGACCTGAGAACAGAAAACACAGGAAAAATAACTTAAAAACTCAATGAAGGAAATAATAGCTTATGAAAATAATAGCTTATGGAATGGCATTCACCCAAATTTAAATGAGTTTTAAGTTGCTTTAAATGAGACGAATAGGGGTCCAAAATTCTGGCAGAAGCCAGGAAACGAGGCAGAGGTTTTAGCTTTCAGAGATACGGAGGGACCTTAGAGATGATGTTCCCTCGCTCATTTAGTGGTTCATCAGGTGCCTCTATTCGGCAAAGCCCTGTGCGAGGCCTCGTAGAGACAATTATAGGACAGACACGGTCCTTCCCCTCAGGGAGCTGACACATGAACTGGCTATCAGCTGGCAGTGTAACAAGTGCCAGGGCGAGTGCAGTTCTTCCAGAAGTCCAAATTTCACTCGGTCCTCGTGGGGGTGGAGTCACACTCGGAGAAGGTGTCCTGATTTAAAACGAGGCCCGAAGGATGAGCCAAGTGAGGAGAGTGAAGGAGGGGATGAATGTCCAGTCACAGGAATGAGCAGAGGAACAAAGTCCAGGGGGTAAGATAGAGTTTGGGGAGTTCTGTGAATAAAAATTAACAAATTTTTTTTTTTTTACCATTCGCTTAAACAAAGGCATTTCTGGGCCATGTGTTGATTCTTACACGATGTAAAAATGAAGTAATTTATTTCCTTCTTACTTAAATGATTTGTCCGTGCATTTGATTTATTTGTGCCTTTAAGAGGGGCATACCCGAGCGAGTGTGATGGGTTTTAGTCCCATTTTTCTCCTCACAGCCTTGAAAACTTGCAACTGAAAAGTTTCTCTGAACTTCTCTGGCTCTTTATAAAGTACATTGTCCCTCAAGCCCAGTCGAGGACAATGAAGAGTCTGGCATGCAGGTAGGAAGGTCTGAAGATACCATAGCTCTCCCTGTTTTTCTTGTTACTTAAGAAAAAGAGCTTAGAAGTGAGTCTCCATCAGATTACTCTAGTGCTCTAAGTGTTTCAGCTGAAGAGGTAAAGTGTTTGACTGAAAGCATACACATTTTCACCCACTACTTGGTGTACAAACCTGATTACTCAAGAAATTGAGTAATGGCCTCCAATGGAACATGCTTTTTTTCCCCCCCGTTAAATGTCAAGGATACTGCTTAAGGGAGGGAGGGAAATTGGATAGTGTATGATTGTATTAATCATTGCAGGTGGAGAAGCTGTGTCTATTAGGATGTATTGTGGGCAGAGACTCTTGGAAGAGTTATATAAGCAGATTTGGTACAGTGGCCAGGTACAACTTTGAGAATTATTCCAAGAAAAAGAACTTCATTGAGGACACTGCTTATTGTATATGATTTCCAATGGTCATGAGGCACAGTGCAGGCCTCACTAGGCTGCCACTTCATATCATCTCTCTCCAAGATGTCTATGGAAGATGCTTAGATCAAACAGACATGGTCAAGACAGGTGTTGGCTTAAAGGTTAGCTAAGTTCAGGAGGACATGGTTTCAGGGTGGGGCCTGGTTATGGTTCAATGTAGTAGGGGCCTTAAATCCAACAAAGATAAATGTCAGCCTGATCTGCTGGGCCTTGCGAGGCATCAGGGTGAGACAGTCCAGCACCCTGGATAGCTCCTTCAAGAGCGGCCCAGGGTAAGCAGAGACTTAATTTCTGAAGAAATTTAGGCCGTTCAGCTCACTCCATTCACTTTACCGAGCGTTCTTGAAAGAGAATTTAGCTCCTTTCTGCTTCAGGATGCATCCTTGCTCAGCCATGAGGGATTAGGTTTTACGTTTAGATTCCCATTTCTAGTCCCCTTTTGGATTGACATGCGCGCTCATGAATGGAAGACGCTGGAGGCTGCTCTGTCGTTACAGAACTATTTTATCTCAGAAGTCCTTTCAGAGATATGGCTCCAAATTGAGAGCCTGGTAATGTATGCACACAAAAATACGAAATCTTTGGTCTCCACATTCCACACGTGCCCCCTATAGACTGGTCTCCATGCCATGGTGGGAGAGATCTTTGAGATGTTGTTCAAGTCATAAGGTCTTTCAGTTGAAACTCTCACTGCACTTAAAGTCCAGATTGTTTTCTATGGTTTAAAATACCACACATGATCTTACTTGTGCTTAATCCTCCCCCTCCCCCTCCAGTCACACTGGCCCTCCTCTTCCTCCAATGCACCGACCTGTTCCTTCCTTGAGGCCTTCATACATGCGCTTCTCCTTTTCCCTTTGCTTACAACACAGGCATCTTGGCTGACTTCTTGTCATTCAGATCTCTGCCCAAGATCACGTTCTCAAAGAAGTTTTCCCTATAACTTCTATTTCCCTTCTAGTTCATAGGCAATAAGAAGTTTGGAAAAGAATTCCAGAAATGTGAAGTAGCATAGACCAAGATACATTCAGTGGAAATTGAGTAAATTATCTCTGAGAGAAGAGGGGACTTAACTGTCCTCTCTCTGCCTCTTTATGTTCCCTCTTCAGCTCTCTACCGTAGGCATTCTCCAGCATCTGTCATCTCTGCTCCTCTCACTTTCTCATTTTCTCCTCTGCCTAGTGTCCTAGGCATATGTCCTCATACATAGGTTTATGGGTTGCATTGTCACCCCTCCCTTACCCAAATATGTTGAAGTTCTAACTCCCAGGAACTCAGAATGTGGAAATAGTCATTGCAGATGTAATCAGTTCATATAAAGCCAAAATTAAATGTGACTACTAATATCCCTACATGAAGAAGAAAATTTGGGCACAGAGATTGGGAGAAGGATACCCCAAGATGATGGAGAAGGAGACTGGAATGCTGTAGTAGGAGGCCAAGGAACCCCAAGGATTGCTGGTCAACCAGAGAGAGGCAAGGAAGGGTTATTCCCTACAGGTTTTAGAGGGAGCGGGCCCTGCTGGCGCCTTGATTTCAGACTTTCAGCCTCCAGAACTGTGTGTCAATACTTGATGCTGTTCAAGTTACTCATTTGTGGTACTTTGTAATGGCAGCCCTAGGGAGCAATATTTACAACCTAAAGTGTCAGGGCTATGCAAACATCTCTCAGATCTAGCTCCTGTGCCAACCTTGCTTCGTAGTGAGTATTGTGTCTTCAGCGAACACGGGCTACTTTTCCTGGCTACTGCTTCTGTCAGGGCCCACACCATTCCCTCAGGCACCCACACTTAACATGGGGAGTCAGTCGTTTTATCTTTGCACTTGGCCTCCCTGCTGTTTCCCATCGGGACCACTGTATAGCTCTGTTGAGTCTATCTCTTAAGTGTCTATCTGCCCAATTTCCATTCCTCAGAGTTAGCCCTGTTAACTTTCACCAGAATTATCCAATAACATCATTTCTCCTTTTGTCTTCTTCTTTTAAGCCAGGGGTGGAGAACATCTAGCCCGCAAAATTATTTGGTCTGGCACTAGCCAAGGCATTGGGAGGGAGCTAATGAAATGTTTGACAAGATACAGCAGGCTAATCTTTAAGTCGATAATTTTGGATGGTGAGCGAATGATATTATAAATATCCAAATGGCCCTTGGCAGACAAAAAGCTTCCCCATCCCTGATTTAAGCCATTTGCTTCTCTGTTTTTCCTTCTTCAGTGCCTCTCTGCTCACTGTTAGTCTATTAACATTTTTAAGCGAATCTCTCATCATGTCGATACTTTGTTCAGAGTCCTTTCATGGCTTCCAGGACCCATGGAATGATCCTTCGACCACTGTTCAAAGCATTCCTCAATCGCGCTTTAGACGGTCTTTCCAGTTGTTTTAAAGTTAACTGTTTTAACTTCTGAGGCAAACTCTTTCTTTAGATGGGACTATTTGCTGTCACTACATTCTACTTCTTTGCTGGGAATTTCTTTCCAGATTTACCTACACAATTTCTTCTTTCCCAGTCAAAAGCAATTATCAGCAAGCCTTCTTTGATGTCAATCCTGGAGTCTTTCTCTCCTGTGGTCTATATTACTTTGCTCCCATTGCTTAGTGTAGCAGGTACCCATAAATAGTCTTTACTGACTGGGAGCACCTCAAAGGTAAGGCCCAAATCAAAGCCTTATAAGCATCACTCAATGAATAAATAATAAGATGAAAGGAATGTGAGGATCCATTTGCTTTAGTCAACACAAAACCATTATGTTTATTCAGTCATGAAGATAGACAAGACAGTCTTTAATTAACATTGTCTTGCCAGGGGCATATAGGAAAGTCCAGAGAAGGGAGAGAATAGAAGCATGAAGACTAATTTGGCTAATGTTCAAATATCTCATAGATACTGGAATTTTTGTTATTTGTGAACTGGGTGAATAGGGAGTAAGATGAAGGGCATTATAAAGAAAGAATCTGCTGAAACCGGTTTGACTCAATGAATAGAGCGTCAGTCTGCAGACTGAAAGGTCCCAGGTTCAATTCCGGTCAAGGGCATGTATCTTGAGTGCGGGCACATCCCCAGTAGGGGGCATGCAAAAGGCAGCTGATCGATGTCTCTCTCTCATCGATGTTTCTAACTCTCTATCCCTCTCCCTTCCTCTCTGTAAAAAAATCAATAAAATATATTAAAAAAAAAAGAAAGAAAGAAAGAACCTACAGAACTTTAAGATGATTCAGTATGGGATATTTGGAAAACAAAGGAGTTAAAGAGGTTCAGATAAAGAGGGAGAATGATGATAACATCCCCTGAACTGGGAAGATCAAGAGGAAGGTCAGTAAGAGGGGAGATAGGATGAGTTCAATTCTAGACAATTCTGAGTTTGACATGATAATTGGATATGGAGATCGAATTATCTAGCAGGTACAGAGACAGAACCAGTACTCTGCAAACAGCCGGGGGTGGGGGTGGGAGTGGGGGGAGTCGAATCAGTTTCATCAATTAATTTTAAAGACACAGTGCAAAAAATGGCTTACATACTTCCCAGAGGCTGTCCATTATTAATAAGGGAGAAGTAACTCCCCCAACTTCCCCTTGTTTTTCATAATAATAACAGTTCCCTGGATCTTATCAAAACCTTATAAGAAATGCTATTGTTATGAAAAGTGTACATTCAATTTCCTTCTAAACAGGAAAATCACAGATTAGCCCAATCAGACCAAACACTGGTCTCCAGGAACTTAATGATTTGAGAGAGAACATGGTGATACCAACACATTAAGCTGCACAAATAGTAAACGGCAGGAGCATTTTCATAATTTTCATTAAAAAAACAACACAAAAACCCAAGATTTTCCCCCAAAATTATTCATACTGTGGAAGTCCATAGACATTTTTCTGACCCAGAGTTGGCCTAATCCTTCCATTATTTCTACTTCTATTTTTTACTCCCCATCCTGAGAGAACACGCACGTTGTTCTCTGAAGAGATTTCATGTATATATACATGAGTTCTCATGTAATTTTCACAAGAAAACATTTATAATAGTAAAACTTTTTATTTTATTATTTCTTATTTTTTTATTAATCCTCATGTGAGTATTTTTTTCCCCACTGTTTTTCAGAGAGAATGGAAAGGAGAGATGAACAGGGGAAGGGGAGAGAGAGAAAGAGA
Source organism: Lasiurus cinereus (assembly GCA_011751065.1). Lineage (NCBI taxonomy): Eukaryota > Metazoa > Chordata > Mammalia > Chiroptera > Vespertilionidae > Lasiurus > Lasiurus cinereus. The sequence continues at coordinate 4,340,561 of JAAGEH010002530.1, read as the reverse complement.
GAGAGAGAGAAACATCGTGAGAGAGACACATGGATTGATTGCCTCCTGCATGTACCTTGACCGGAGTTGGGAGCAAACCTGCAACCCAGGGTACATTCCCTTGACTGGGAATCAAACCCCCGACTCTTTGGTGCAGTCTGATGCTCTAACCACTTAGCCACAGTGGCCAGAGCTTCTAATGAAACTTGAAAAAAGGAAGGCCTTACTCCCAGCGATTGGTAAATTTGCTAAATGCTTGGCTCCTGGTTCTCATCAGAGAAAAAGAAACACAGCTCTGCAATTTAAGACCTCAATACCTCCTTCCATGTAGGAATGCTATCCCTGTTAACAATTGTAAGTGTTTCTTACTCTTTAATGCTATGGGAGTGCACACATGTATGTTTGCATTTGAGAAAGGGCTCAGAAAAACCAATTATATTCTTTCCACCTAAGAAATAACTCTCTTCCACTTCCTCCTCCTCCTCGTTCTCCTCCTCCTCCTCGTTCTCCTCCTCCTCCTCCTCCTCCTCCTCCTCCTCCTCCTCCTCCTCTCACTCCTCCTCCCTCTTCTTCTTGCCTTTGGCCAAGTAATCTTTATCTTGGGGATCCTTAAGACAAAACGCGTGTAACAAATAAAATCAGTAGAGAACCCCCATTTCTTGGCAGCTCCTGTGGACCCAGCTGAAGCTTTCGAGGTCTTTAAAAACCATGGCAACAAATGCCTCTGAAGGGTAAGCAAAGGTTCCAAATGTTTTGAATCGCCGCTGTTTTCGTGCTACCACTTCAAGCATTCTTTATCATTTTTTTTTGTTCATCTGATTGAAATTAAATTTCCAATTTCCCAACTAAGTGGCACTGTCCCCCCTCACGGAATCGACGATTTCCATTAAAGTGGTAGAGGACGAGCCCATCAACCATTCCATTAGAAAGCCTTACCCACGAGTGGCAATAATTTTGTACAAAAATTATAGGTAGCCTTTAATGGGCACATTTTCAAAGGGCACCTCAGAATGATGTGCTGACTCTGTTTTCATAAAACTTACCCCACGGCCTAATCTTGCCTAAGTGGCTCTCTCCTTCGTGGAAAGCTGCTCTATCTTTTTATAAGAGAATGGCCTGTTTCAAAGAAAAGTCGCCTCTGAACCCCATGTTATGTTCCACTCTTTCAGAGCTCTGTCCGCAGGCTAGGCCATAACCTGGTAGCCTGGCTCTTTGGACCGAAAAATCACGATGTGCAAGAAAAATCCCCTTAAAAAACCCACCATCCACTCCATACAACTCTTCCTTGCTTAGATGTTAATTCTCCATCCACGTGTGAGTGATGGACAGATTTGATATGTTGAAAAGAGAGAAATGCCTTACTGGAGAAGAGCATACAGTGGGAAAAGTGTTCCTATTATTTTCCCCATGTGTTCATCTTCCTTTCACAGAAATACAGAAATGTTAGCCTTTCAGCTGCTTAGAAAGAAAGGAACCAAAATACAGTTTACTGACAAAGTCATAATTTTGCTGTGTAAGAGATACGATTCCCCCTATTTTCTTTGCGAAAGAATATAGGGATTTTCAATTTCATACAAACCAATACCATCTTGACTTGGTCTGTTTGGCAGTTTGAAAATCATGGACTGGGAAGTGCAGAGTGAATGAGTAAGAGAAATTCTTAAGTCACCCCCTCGGGCTGGGTTGCTCGATGGCGTGGATCGGCGTGATTTTGGTGTGTGATGGATATAAAAGCACAACGATTGGAACGGAGGGCTGGACCATGTCAGTTTAATTCAGTAAGTGATGGGCAGGATCTTTTCTTTACCCTCCAGAGAAGATAAATTACAGTTCTTAAGATAATTTGAATTCGTAATTATTTTGTTCCTTTGGCCCTGCGGAGTTACTAATGAAGGAATTCATTTAGAGGCAAATGTAATACAGCTCTGGTTTCTCTTCAGGTTGCATCAAGGTATAGAAAAATGCCTGTCCCCCTTCTGTTAACCGATGCCAGAGTGGTATATTACCGTCACTGTGAAGATGGCTTTCCTCTATTTTTATTTTTTTTCCCGATTGCTAGCAAGCTCATTACTCTGAGTACACCCTTCCTTTCCCTGCAGCCCAAGCCCGCGCTCTCCTGTCCTCCCTACCTCATTGTTTGCCATCCTTTGTGTTGGTTTCCCTTCTTACCGAGCTAATTGGCTCCACATCCTCACCCACCCCTCGCGGACTGGCTAGTCCTCTGCCTGTGCATTCTGGTACATCCCATCCTTTCCCCTCCTCACCATCCAACCTGACTTCTAAGGGGTGGCCTCTCTCTCCATCTTTGTTTTTCTCGTTGCACTTGTGCACACACCTGCAGAGACAGCCTCCCCTCCACCCTGTCCCAGAGACAGTCTCTCCTCCACCTTCCCAAGAGGGCCATCTTTCTGAATGCAGGGACTGAAAACAGCGGTTTTCATGCGATGGATATTGATGGGATGGATGGCCATTGTGTTTCGGTACTGGGAGAAATGCAGTACCGAAATGCCTCAACACATTTATTTTAAAAACCTGCTCTGGCTGGCATGGCTCAGTGGTTGAGTGTGGACCTTATGAACTCAGGAGGTCACAGTTCAATTCTTAGTCAGGGCACATGCCTAAGTTGTGGGTTCGATCCCCAGTGTGGGACATGCAAGAGTCAGCCCATCAAGATTCTCTCTCATCATTGGTGTTTCTATCTCTCTCCCTCTCACTTCCTCTCTGAAAGCAATAAAAATATATTTTTTAAAACAACCACCTATTTCATGCATATCTCTGCATTGCTCTCATCTATACAATAAAAGTGTAATATGCTAATTAGACAAGACATTCTTCTCAACACAGTCTACAGCAGCGGTTCTCAACCTTTTTTAATGCCGTGACCTTTTAATACAGTTCCTCATGTTGTGGTGATCCCCAATCTTAGAATTATTTTCATTGCTACTTCATAACTGTCATTTTGCTACTGTCATTGTTATTAATTATAATGTAAATATCTGTGTTTTCTGATGGTCTTAAGCTCTACAGCAGCGGTTCTCAACTTGTGGGTCGCGACCCACAGGTTGAAAACTGCTAGCAAGGTCGCCTAAGACCATCAGAAAACAGATATTTACATTATGATTCATTAACAGTAGCAACATTAGTTATGAAGTAGCAACAAAAATAATTTTAAGATTGGGGGTCACCACAACATGAGGAACTGTATGAAAAGGTCGCAGCATTAAAAAAGGTTGAGAACCACTGGTCTACAGGGACAAAGCTGACATTCTGCGTCGACATTCTGCGTTATATGCGTAAACTCTAAGACATATGGCGGAGACAGTGTGTAAATTGGTATCTTCCCAGTAGACCTGGCAGGCAGTTCCATTTCATCATAAGCGTCCTGTGATTGGTTGTTAGTGGTTGCTGCTCACTTATGCATGATTAATATGGTAGCACATCATATAGCATTTTAAAAGAGTGTGATTTTCTTTACCATTTGTGATATATTTTAAAAACCTACTCTGGCTGGCATGGCTCAGTGGTTGAGTGTGGATCTTATGGACCCAGGAGGTCACAGTTCAATTCTTAGTCAGGGCACATGCCTAAGTTGTGGGTTCGATCCCTAGTGTGGGACATGCAAGAGTCAGCCCATCAAGATTCTCTCTCATCATTGGTGTTTCTATCTCTCTCCCTCTCACTTCCTCTCTGAAAGCAATACAAATATATTTTTTAAAACAACCACCTATTTCATGCATATCTCTGCATTGCTCTCATCTATACAATAAAAGTGTAATATGCTAATTAGACCAGACATTCTTCTGGACGTCCTTCCTTCCAGACAAATCCGTAGCAGGTGGGGGCCAAGGCAGAGGTGGGGCCAGGGCCAAGGTCATTGCACAAATTTCATGCATCAGGCCTCGAAGTTATCAATAAGTCTGTGATGTATCCCAAGTTTGATAATACTTTGTATCCAGGATGCAATGTGCTATTTCAAAGTGTTTTTGAAGTCTGACATGGGAGTGATGTTAATAAAAATCCAGAAATGTTCCTCTCTAGTCATATGCAATGTAGCTATCGTGGGGGAGATGTAGTTGATTATTGATGTGGAAGAAAATAGTTGGTCCCACGCTGAGACATGTGAAGGTAGGCTCCTCTTATACTCCACAATTTTTAAGTTTGCAGTTTTCTTGATATTTTACCCTCTGTTGTTAGTTTTATGAGATCTGTATGAAAGGATGTTATTTAAAAAATGACTAGAGACTTGCGTTTCCAAGAGTTGATGTAAACTTTCCCATAATGTGGACCATTAGCGGAAGATAAACTTAGAAGCATCCTTTCATTTTTAAAACGGTGGCAGTCAACTTGATCTCAGAGAAGGAGGAAAAATGGTTTGATGAGCTTTTATCTACTACGAGCAGGGTTTTCAAAGGATTTTAACGCCTCTCCCCTACTCTCTCTACGGTACTTCATCCTCAGGTTGATACTATTGATGCAGTTGGTGTAAACATTTGAGGTAACGGTGATACATGAGTTCAGGTCCCAGACATGGGTTCTTTCACTCCGCCACATGGTCTGGCCGTGTGTCCTGCTGACTTACTGCAGGGAGCACAGTGAGGGAGGAGCCAGAGGGGCAAGGAGAGGAGCCGCAGGGGCAAGGTGTGTGCGAGTTCACCTTTGGGCTGAGGAGCCCCTGCCTCCTTTGTTCTCATGTCAGCTTACTGACCCAATCGAGGGCAGCCGAGGCACAATCCTAATCTTGGATCCATTTTTTTGTAGAAATACCAGTACAGTCAAGGGCCCTGTGTACCATACACTGCTCATGAAGTGCTTTTTAGGGAGCCCCTTTTTCTGAATACAAGAGAGAAGAAAGAGTGAGTTGGAGTCAAGGGTTTCTTGTAAACATTTTCTTTTATGTGTGTGTTTACGTGTGTATGTGAACACATACACACACACACATAAGTGCATAAAATATTCACACATATATAGAGAAGGAAAGAAGTATGTATAAACTTTGGAGATATGCACTGCAAAATATCAACAGTGACTATCTGAGTGATAGGACTCTGATGAAATTTTATTTTTCTGCCTATTTACATTTTCATCTTTTCACAATAAGCATCTTTTACTTGTGTAATAAAAACACTATTTTAAAATTCACGTTGCAATTCACTAAGGTCACACTAATACTTTCTCTCCTCTTTCCTCAGTAGAGAAAGATGGTTGCGTGTCTAGCACATCGTTATACCTTATTTTCAAAGCATCTTTATTCTGTTCTTGCAGAAGGACAAATGCAGCTTTTCTTTTCTTATTCACGAGCCCAAGGGAGATTGAGTCAGGTGGACATTACGTAGCTGAGGCCAGGAAAGTATTATTTCTTCTGGTTGTTGAGGAACCATAGCCGAGGAGGTGGAAGGCCTGGTGTTAAGGAAACCACCAGGAGTCCAGGTCGTTAGAGCAGCTGTCTGCACCGGCAAGGGCAAGGATGAGGTATTTCCCTCAGGAGGCCAAACAGTGATTGTGTATCCCAACTGCACGCCCCCAGGCGAAGAGCCCGCCTTGTGGGAGGGACTTGGGTGTGATCGGTTATTGAGCGCAGTTGCATGATGGTAGACCTGTGTGTGTGTGTGTGTGTGTGTGTGTATTACAGATGGCCTTTGGATAGAAAATTTCTCAGAGACAAGGAGCTGACTCTCTGGTCTTCTGGGATGAATGGTCTGAAGTCCCAGGAAGCTCTGTGTTCTGTATTGGTATTGGTTGCTTGTGGCTGCCCAGGTCAGGCAATGGTGTAGAGCATCTCTTGTGATAATGTGTCCCTTTGAAGAGCTGCTTCTTCTTGCCTCAGAATGTTTTATTGCATCGACTCTTAGAAATATCCTAAGAGTGACTCCGTGATTTTCTTTTTAGAGATACTCAATTTTCTCACCTCTCTGATAAGAGAGCTCTTTGAAAAAGGCTACCGTCACTGCTACTACTACCGAGCCCCTCTGCGCTTGCGTAGTTTGCGTGTGTGTGGTGACATATGCTGGAATCGTGAGGCCATTGAAGCGGACAAGGTGAGAAGTAAAGAAAGCTGGTGGGACTGGGGACCACTAAAGGGTCACCGGTGTGCACCCCGGCAGCTGATGTGGGGTCTTGCCAGCACCACATGGAAGGACTGTTTTGCCCAAGAAGAGCCAGTAGTAGACCTGGCAGGGGTTCACCAGATTGGGTGTTGAGGGAGAGGAAGGGGGTGATCCTGAGACGTTGAATCAGAATGACTGGAAGAACAGCGAGGCTGATGCTTGAAAAAGATTTTAAAGGATATAATTGGACCTTTGACCAACAGGACCAGGGGGTGAATTTGAGTTGTATTCTGGCGGCCTTGCCTCTTGATCCATTCCTTTCTGTCTTTAGAATTTAATTTGTGAATTAATACATTACTTTCCATTTTTAATTTTTTTTTTTAGCTTTGAATTTTAAATAGAAACAAGACCACAATCACACCTTGTCTGGAGCCGACATGCTAAGGACCACCCTTTTGCTTAAGACCATAACGGGATTAGGGATGGCTGTGATTTATCGTTCATGCAATTAAGTCATTTAAATTCTTAATAGCATAGTTGAAAGGAAAGGGATAGAAATGAAAGACTGAATCATTTACCAAGAAATAACAGGTCAGATTGATTTATTTCTGCAAGACTCGGTGGAGATTTGTTCCTTTTTTTCAAAGCTGGCTTTGTTTCAGTTACCAATTGAGTGGGGTTACTATTATAAAAAGGAATATGACTCAGATTACTGTAACATTCTTTTATGAAAATCTTCATAGGAGCAGTCATTAGGAGTAGTCCAGTAGGTCCACATGTGTCAGTAGGTCCAAAAGGGGTCATAGTTATTAACATTTTATTTTTTCTTCCTTTCACCCATTTTTTCAACTTTCCTGACTTACAATATAGACAATAGAACAACTATTCTTTACCTGCAATGTGTTTTTGCATTTTTACTGTGGATCACATTTTGTCCTAATTTATAAAATGTAGCTACTAAATAATTATTACATGATAACTGCTTTACAAGCCATAAATTGTTATAGAAGTATTAATTATCATTATTATGCTTCTCAACTGTGTAGCCTTAGAAAAATTATTTCATGTATTTGGACTTCTCATTTTAAGTGGCCAAAATACAATTCAAACTAGACTTGGGGGAGGGGTGAGGTGGGCTGGGAATGAGTTTTGGTGAAAGGATTCTTTTTTATTATTATATATATATTTTTTTTATTGATTTCAGAGAAGAAGGGAAAGGGAGAGAGAGATAGAAACATCCATGATGAGAGAGAATCATTGATTGGCTGCCTCCTATGCACCCCACACTGGGGACCGAGCCCGAAACTCAGGCATGTGCCCTGATTGGAAATGGAACTGTGACCTCCTGGTTCATAGGTTGACACTCAACCACTGACCCCTGCCAGCCAGACTGGTGGAAGCACTCTTGAGTGTCTTAGTTAGGGGTGCAGCCAGATCTCAGTGCCCCAGGCTCAGGGACCCAGAGCCTATTGGGATCCCAGCCTTGCCTCAGTTTCTCTCTGTGTGCCAGCTCCATGCTTGCTGTAAAACTGCATTTCCCCAAAGGTGGGAAACAGGGCTGGCCACATTTGCCACCGCTCAATCAGTGACATTCTTCCAGTAGCAAATACTAGGGAAGGACTCTGATTGGCTCAACTTTGGTCAGAGACCACCCCCTCCCTTCCACACATACATGCCCCAAACCAACTGGTCCTGCTTGCCAGTTGGCTGCCATCAGGAGCAGAGCCACATTTCAGAGGGATCCTGGAGGCTCAGCCCATGTAGGGGGCTGTGCCACAGAAGCGAACAGCATTCTGAGCCATACACCCCATTGTTGTGTACTGTATCCGCTGTCTCCAATCTCCCATTTCCTGGATCAGAAATGGACAGTGATTCCTGCTGGTGAGGTTGATGCAGTGGTGAGATTTCATGCTTAACCTACCGCGGCTGCTCTGTGAAGTCATTATCATCACCTCCACTGGCTCTATCAGGGTTCCTCTAGGACAGCTTTCTGCTCTGAGGCTTAGTAGAGCAAATGCCTTAATGTTTCATTATTTTGCTTCTAAATGGATCTGTACCCCTTACTTCTTAAATATGGAGTTTTTTTTTCTCATATCTACACCTGAAAATTAGTTAACAATTCTACTACAAAACCAAAAGAAAAAATTCAGAGTTTTGTCAACTTCCCTGTGGTCATTTACCTCTTATTTTTGCTTCTTTAGTTTTTGAAGAATGTCAAAGCTTCAGAGAGCAGAGATAGTGTATCTTGGGGTCTTTTAATATATTAGGCACATAGCTTCTTGCATCTAGCAGAGAATTAAACTTCCTTGAATAAATAAAGTTTCTTCATTGTTGTTACTGCGATAGCACTTCTTTTTTTAAAAAAATATTTTTATTGATTTCAGAGAGGAAGGAAGAGAGAGAGAGAGAGATAGAAATACCAATGATGAGAGAATCATTGTTCAGCTGCCTCCTGCACATTCCACACTGGGGATTGAGCCTGCAACCCAGACATGTGCCCTGACTGGGAATTGAACCCATGACCATGCTGGCTGAGCTATATCACTTCCTTTTGTAAAAACTTTGACTAGACTTCCCTTACTTAAAATATACTTCAAAAAAGGAAAAATAGTATTTAACTTCCATAGTATGAAATTAGAGGCAAACACTTTTTATTTTATTTTATTTTTTTTAAATTTAATTGAATAAATCTTTATTGTTCAGATTATTACAATTGTTCCTTTTTTTCCCCATAGCTCCCCTTCACCCAGTTCTGACTTCTTCTGTCCTTCTGCCCTTACCCCCATCCCCACTGTCCTCATCCATAGGTGTATGATTTTTGTCCAGTCTCTTCCCACATCCCCTACATCCCTATCCCCCAAGAATTGTCAGTCCACTCCCTTTCTATGCCCCTGATTCTATTATATTCACCAGTTTATTCTGTTAATCAGATTTTTTTATTCACTCAGTTTTTAGGTTCACTTGTTGATAGATATGTACTTGTTGTTCATAATTTTTATCTTTACCTTTTCTTCTTCCTCTTTTTAAAGAGTACCTTTCAGCATTTCATATAATACTGGTTTGGTGGTGATGAACTCCTTTAGCTTTTTCTTATCTGTGAAGCTCTTTCTCAGATCTTCAATTCTGAATGATAGCTTTGCTGGGTAGAGTAACCTTGGTTGTAGGTTCTTGCTATTCATCACATTGAATATTTCTTATCAGTCCCATCTGGCCTGCATAGTTTCTGTTGAGAAATCCATTGACAGTCATATGGGTGCTCCCTTGTAGGTAACTAACTGTTTTCTCTTGCTGCTTTTAAAAGTCTCTCTTTGTCTTTTGCTCTTGGCATTTTAATTATGATGTGTATTGGTGTGTTCCTCTTTGGATTCCTTTTTTGGGGGGTTCTGTGCACTTCCTGAACTTGCAAGTCTATTTCTTTCATCAGATGGGGGAAGTTTTCTGTCATTATTTCTTCAAAGAGGTTTTCAGTATCTTGCTCTCTCTCTTCTTCTGGCATCCCCATAATTCAGATGTTGGTATGCTTGAAGTTGTCTCAGAGGCTCCTTACACAATCTTCATATTTTTGTATTCTTTTTTCTTTTTGCTTTTCTGGTTGAGTGTTTTTTCTTCTTTGTATTTCAAATCTAGAGGATCTTCTTATGATCCTCTAGTCTGCTGTATGATTTCTGTATAATATTTTTTATTTCAGTCAGTGTATGCTTAATTTCTAGTTGGTCCTTTTTTATATCTTCAAGGGTCTTGCTAATTTTATTGCCTTTTCTAGAAAATTCTTGAAAAACCTTAGAATTGTGGTTTTTTACTCTATATCCAGTAGTTTGCTTTCCTCCATTTCTTTCATTTGTGACCTGTTTCTTTGTCTTTGTATTTTGGCTGCTTTCCTGAGTTGATAGAGTGGCTTTGTGTGCTAGGTGTCCTATAGGGTCCAGGGGCTCAGCCTTTCCAGTTACCTAAGGTGGACACACTTGGTGCACCCCTTTGTGGGCTGTGTGCACAGTCTTATTGTAATTAAGCCTTGATTGTTGTTGGTATCCCTGGGAGGAATTGATCTCCAGGCCATGTATTTTGTCAATATAGCTGTGTCTATCAGCTGTGTCTACGCTGGGAGAACTTCTGTGCTGGAGACACCCTTATGGGAGGAGACTTGCAAAAGCCTCCATGCTCAGCTTGGAAGGGATGGAGTCTCAGGGAAAAGCAGACAGCATTGGTTTCCTGTCAGCCCTTCCCTAATAGGCCATTGTGTCTCAGTGTCCCATGGTAATCACTGCAAGTACCTCTGAGAGAAAGCCACCCTCGAGTTCTGCCCATTGCCGGACAGTCCACTTTCTCCCTAAATGAATCTGGGTTCCCAGAGTCTCACCCAGAACTGGAGTTCAGTGCAGTCAGGAGATTTTGCCTCCCTCCCACTTGAGAAAGCCAGCCACACAGTCAGTTGCCAGTCCCTCTCCATGCGCCCATCTTAATACCTCTGCCTCCTGCAGTTCCTCTGAGTCTCCGTGTGCTTTCCTCTTTCCTTCTAGTTATAGAATTTCCACCCAGCCAGCCTTCCCATGGTTATGGATGATGTCTGTTTTGTCTTTTAGTTGTAGTTTTGAAATTGTTGTGTGATGCAGCAGTTAGATGTTTACCTATGCCACCATCTTGGTTTCTCCTCCAAAGCAAACACTTTTTAAATTAAAACTTGTTGGATGTAAAAATTACTGGAGTAGACTTTTCCTTGTGGTGGAGTGAGTCCAAAGAACCCATCTCTTTCCGTGCTTTGAGAGTGGAACCAAAGAATTTAATCTCTTTAGGAGAGCATTTCCAGTGAGTGGGCTATTCTTCTAAGCTAGCCTAGCATTTGTAGTAAATCAGAAAAAACACACCATACTTTATAATAACCTTTATAATTTCCGCTTCAAAATGGGAATTTGGACTGGCACAAAATTATTAATCATTAGAGAGTAGATTTCAAAAAAGTAATTATACCAAATGTAACACTTGAAACGTATTCTGTTAAATAAAATATAGTTCCTCTTTCCTGTTCTCCTTTGTAAGCAGTTGGGATAATTCATGTAGCTGCATCAGGATTTGGAGTTCAGATCCACTTAATAGTTTTGGGCTTACTTCTGACTGTAAAGGACTTTGGTCCTTTATCTTCTTGATAAGAGAGGCAGCTGTGTCACTTTAAAGCCCAGCAGTGGCCGCCTAGCCGATTTGGCTCTGTGGTTAGAGAGTCAGCCTCTGGACTGAAAGGTTGCAGGTTTGATTCCAGTCAAGGGCATGTATCTCAGTTAGGAGATGTGCATGTGCCACAGGCAACCAATTGATGTGTCTCTCTTACATCGATGTTTCTCTCTCTCTTTCTCTCTCCTTGTCCCTTGCACTATCTCTCAAAATCAATGGAAATATATTTTCTGGTGAGGATTATAAAAAGGAAAAAAAAAGCCCTAAATTATTAGTCTAGTTTTTAGCTCTTGTCACAGAGGCATGTTACAACTTTCCCACATTCCTGGACAGTTAGGCTGGGACTCTCAGTTGTTTAAAAAGGTGTTTGAATGTATTTTTGTCAAGAGGCTTGATTCATGGCTATTTTTCTTACATTTTTGCTTGCGTTTTCAAGAGTTCAAATAGTTCCCAGGTCTGACAGCTGGGCTTATGCTGATTGGAGTAAATTTTTTTTGGATAAGGTGAAGTGTTTTGGATGATTTACACTTGACTGCATAAATGTAGCCTCGTTAAGTTATGTGATTTGAAGAGAATTGGTTAAGGGTAGAAAAGGATTGCCTAACTCCTAAGAAAATGACAGGTTATTATAGTTTGGTTTGAGGGCATTGTAGGTTAGGTGCTATCCCTACAAATTTGAGTTCCGCTGGCCTGGAGATCTAACAATAACAGCGGTTAATGTTTAATGAGTCCTTACCCTGTACCGGGCTCTATGTGACCGGGTTTAAATGCATCCTCTCATTTAATCCTCCACAAAAGTCTAAGAAGTTAGCATGATAATTGCTCTCAGACAGATGAGGAAACCAAGAACAAAACCAGCTTGGAACCAGCTGGTGAGACAACAGAACCCCTGTGCTCTGTTAGCCATTGTCTTCTCCTGCCTTCCCTCAGGGCAGGGATGCTTCTCAAAGGGAGACTGGAAGTGAGGGCTGCCACCTGACACTCTCCTCCCCCCAGCTGGCTCCTTGTCCTGCAGGTTTACAGGCAACAAAAAGGGACAGACTTTCCTGGAGTTAGTCCTGCTTGCTGAGGGGAAACGGGCTGTCCCCGGGCACTGGGCAGGGCCCAGACAGCCTAACTGCCTGGTTCAGCCCAGCAGGCCCAGGATGAAGGGTGATGGTGGCCCCTCTAGGATGCAGGTTTGGGTCACCGGAAAGCAAGGGGTGCCAGCCAGGAGGAGAGTCACAGATGCGCAGGATGGCTCTGTGACAGGAGCAGGAGCAGACTGGAGCCTCTGCTTGCTGTTGGGGTCTCTGCTGCTTGTCCTTTGCTACAGTATTCGGAGATCAGAAAACACGGCTCACTCTCAGCCTCTGTTCTAGTCTCCATGAAAGAAATGCAGCCTTTTCTCTGGCTGACCAGGGTCCTGGTGGTTAAGTTTATTGCCCAGCCTGTGGATGGCAGGGTGGAGAGCAATAACCGCAGGATGGGATAATGGAAGCAGAACCAGAGACAAAGTGGACATTGTTGATGCTGGGGGCTACTCTAGCCTGTTGATGCTGGGCTCAGAAATTTTAAGAAATTTTTTGATTATTCAAAAAAAAAAAAAGCTAATACACATGGCTAAGTGTTAAACAGTACAAGATGGCACAGGATGAAGAGGTTAGGACTTCTTGTCCCATGCCCAAATCCATACTTCTTTTCTTGCAAGATAAGCACTATTAATAGTTTCTTCCAAAAATTATATATTTATATCTATACCTCTATCTCTATCTCTATCTCTATCTCTATCTCTATCTCTATCTCTATCTCTATCTCTGTATACATATCCATATCTCTATCTCTGTCTCTATCTCTATCTCTATCTCTATCTCTATCTCTATCTATATATCTGTACCTATACCTATACCTATACCTATACCTATACCTATATCTATACCTATATCTATATCTACCTATTTCTATACCTATACCTATACCTATACCTATACCTATACCTATACCTATACCTTTACCTTTACCTATACCTATACCTATACCTATACCTTTACCTATACTGATATCTATATCTATATCTATATCTATATCTATATCTATATCTACCTATACCTATACCTATCTATACCTATACCTGTCTGACAACATAAGTGGCAATATGCTTTATACATTATTCTGTGTCTTGCTTTTCTCACTGAATAATATACATTGGAGATTTTTCCATATTAGTATCTACATTTTTAAACAGCTGTTCGTTAGTCCATAATAATGCCTTCTCCTGGAACCAAGTGTAATGGTTGACCAAGCGTTTATATATATTATCTCTCTGGCCTCCTAGTAGCCACTGGGGACCACATGGAGCTGGGGACTCACAGACCAGTCGGTGCTCCTGGTGCCCTGACATCTCCCCCGTGTGCCTGTGCTCCTTCCACCGGGTGCAGTGACCTTCAGTCGCTCCTGAAGCAGTAAAGAAAATGCCAAGGCCGCACCCCGAGGAGCCAGGTGGAGAGGAAACGTGGACCTCAGGGAAGGGAGAAGAGAGAGTAATTGGTGTTTAGACCTGGAATGGGTCCTAGTGACCAGCAGACCCTTCCCATCCCTCTTACAGCTGAGGACCTGGGGCCAGGACATCCCAGCAGTGAGGTCAAGGTCATCCTGAGGCTAGTTCTGGGGCGGGGAGGAAAAGGAGACTCTAGATCATCCCAGGCTCTCTTGTTCTCCTCGTTAGAACGCGGTGTGGACAAGTATGTAGACTGAGCAGCCCAAGCACCCTGGAGACATGGGGAGACTCCTTCCCAGCACTGATGTGGCCTGGTTGAGAGTCCTCCCCACGAGGCAGTATGCCCACCCAGGCTGTCAGGATGCCCAGGCAATGCGGGTTTTAAGGCCTCTCTGCCTCGCACCCCTTCATTTCCTGAGCGTCTGATGTTCACACAACTCGTCTCCAGGCTGCGGGGCTACCCCGGCCTGTGTCAAAGAAACTGTCCCCAATCATGAGGACCACAAACTACAGAAAATTATCTGTGCTACTGGGGCTTAAATTTCCCAGGCACATGGGTCAAATAAATGCAAAACAGGTCTCCTTCGCATAGGTTTTATTTTATCCGGCAAACTCATCCTGGGAAGGTTCATCGGCGGTACAATGACTGAAACCCACCTCCGCTTCTTTTTACTTGTGAAGAGGAATTGTTATTCCAGCTGAGAAAATGCTCTAGCAGTTCTTTCTAAGCCTGGCAGACTGTGCTCGGGTTTGTTTCCTCACATTTAAAATGGACTCAAGAAAAGAGAATGACCGGGGTCATGTGTTAAATGTGCTAGAAGACCACTGGATCAGAAACTCCTGCCCTAGCCCGTTAGCTCAGTGGATAGAGCATCTGCCTGTGGACTGAAGGGTCCTGGGTTTGATTCCGGTCATGGGCACATACCTCTGTGGCAGGCTTGATCCCTGGCCCTGGTTGGACATGTGCAGGCGTGTGTGTGTCTCTCTCACGTCGATGTTTCTCTCTCTGTCCCTCCCTTCCACTCTCTCTAAAAATCAATGACAAAATATCCTCAGGTGAGAATTAACCACAACAAGAACAAAAGTTGCTGCATCTTCTTTCATTACTTTTCCGGGGTGCCTGGGAGGAACTTTACCACGGGAGTTCATTTTGGAGGGCTCCCGCAGATGGATGAACCCCCTTGTTTAGCACTTGATGGTCAAAAGTCTACAAGGGAGCATTCAGGGGTGGCAGTGTAGGGGGGGGGCATTCACATTCCCCACCACACAGGTCTTCATAAGCACGGTCTTCCACTCTCTCCTGCAACACCCCCTCACCCAAGAGTGGGAAGTGGGACTCAGTACTTCTTAGCTGTTCTTAGAATCCAGGGCAGAAGTGCAGGTCTGCTCAGAGTCTCTGAGCTTTATCCTCTTGTCTGATTTCCCTCCTACTTGATTCTTCAGCTTTGGACAGGACCGTTTGAAATCTTTTCTACAGTTGTTGGATACCAGTGTTCAGACTTTAAGTGACTTCAGGTAGAAAGAAAGCGTGGGGGGATGGGGGGAAGAAAGCAAGCTGGGAAAAACCCCCGCAAACAATTGAACAGAGCGAAGGAGAGGGGCCTAGAATTGAGCTACTCTCCCCCATTGTCACCCTGTTGTCCTCCGTTTGATGCCTATCTATGGCCTCAGAGGGACAATGTCAGGAAGTCCTCTCTTGGGCTGTGAAACAGCACTTGCTACTTGTTGAGCCCCAAGAGGCATTCTTTAACCTGGCTTATTGTCTCAGGTGTGACAATGAGTTGGTGGCCACTGACTGCATTATCTTTCCTTTGGGGCAGCTATTGGTTTGATCCTGTGCCAGCTGCTTACGCCAGCTGTGGTTTTGCAGCTGGCAAGTGAGGCAGACAGAAGGACCATTGCCTTGGCCAAGACGTTTAGCAGACTGGGGTCTGCCCAGGGCACAGGGATAGAGGATTTCCTCTTTACTTCATTTCCACTTAGAAAGAGACACTCTCCAGGATCATTATCCTTCCTGGAATTCCTGGACATGGTTTCCCTTTAAACATATTCTTGGGCGCAAGAAATGTTTGTGTTTCACTTAAAAACTGGGGTGAAGTGCCGATGGAAGGTGGCGTTCGCCGATAAGATATACTAGAACTGACAAGATGTGGAAAACAATTTGCGACGCATTATTGTCATGCCGGGTTTATTTGTTCCTCATTACGTACAGATGTGGTTGTGAAATAGTCGAAACCATGACACACTGAAAGTCCTCGCTGGAGCGTTAGGAATGTGGTCGCTGAGACAGCCAGATTCTATTTCATTTTGCTTGGCTTATTACATCAGCTGTAAATAAAAGGATAGTCACTTTAATATCCGAATCAAATTTACTTCCAAATAGAATACCATATTGTTCCTTCACAGAATACAACTTGCTTGTTTTTATTTCACCAATACCTTGCTCTCCTCTCCTTTCTTTTCTCTGTTTTATGCTGGAATGTGCCGAATTGTTTTCCAGGAGGGTTTTGAGAATGTTCTGTCGCACGCTACTAATGAATATATTTCATGTGGTTCATTTCTTATATATGGGAATGTCAGGCTGTGGAAATAATTTTATTGCTGCTTCTGAAATGACCTTTCAATGATATGATATACTATTTGCATTAGAGGATTCTCTTTGTAATATAGTTCCAAGTAGAACACTGTTTACGCATTCTGGTCCCGTAGTTATGGAATTCTTTCTACTTCACCAACCCTACTGTTGTGTTCCTAGAGGAACAAGGACTTGAGAATGTCACAGACCTGGATTTTGATGGTGGCTCTGCCATCTACTAGCCGAGTGGCCTTGAGCTTCTATAATGTGGGAATTACAGGAATCTAACTGTAACCTAACCTGAGATGAGATCAAGGGCTGACATCATTTCCATCATCCCGGCCCATAGAAACATCTGGCCAATACTGTTAGCCAGGCCTAGGCTCATTTACATCACCTTGCACAGGCCAATAGCAAAGTTATCCCCGAATTCCTTTTCCTGCTCTTCCTCATCTAGGTGCTTCTTACACCTCCCACTTCATTTTTTAAAAATTGTGGTAAAATAGAGATACAAAAATTTATCATTTTAAAGTGTGCAGTTCAATGGCATTAAGTACATTCACATTGTTGGATAACCATCACCATTGCCCAATTCCAGATCTTTCTTTATCACCCTAAATGGGATCTGTACTCATTGAACCATAGTTTTCAAGTTCCCTTTTCCCATACCTCTCGGTAACTGCTATTCTACTCTCTTCCTCTATGAATTAGGCCACGCTAGGATTTCATATAAGTGGAACATGTGGTATTTGTCATTTTGTGTCTGACTTATTTTACTTAGGATAATATCTTAAAGTTCATCCAAGTTTTAGCCTGTGTCAGAATTTGATTTCTTTTTAAGGCTGAATAAAATTCCATTTGATGGATGCACCACACGTTATCATCTATCTTGTTGACTCTAGTGAATAATGGAGTTATGTACATGGGTGTACAGATATCTGTTTGAGCCTCTGCTTTTCATTCTTTTGGGCATATAGCCAAAAGTGGAATTTCTGGATCATATGATCTCCAACTTCATTCTGAAGTTGACTCCCACGCTTCAGAATAGCCTACGGGGTACTTGTTTGTTGACGTGCCACTAAAATCCCCAAGACAGCATGCTTAAAATTGTTCCACCTCTTCTTTCCACTCCTCTCAAATCAGATCCTTTTTCGGATGAATATTAAGAACAATTTTTAAGACACCTTGGCACAAACCACCAGAATCTTTGACTTCTTCCTCTTCCTCTGGCCCTGAAAATTTGGCAAAGCTATTTCAAGCTTTTTCCCATCTTCTCTCTGCCTCGCTTACTTCACTACTACTCAGAGATGATTAGTGCATCTTTTAGTATGAATTTTTTGTTGTTGTTGGCTTAACTTTGAGTACTTTTGACCCTTCATTTTTTAATGAAAATGATACACTCCCATTTTCATTAAAAAATCTTTTGAACTCTCATTTCTACAACAGATTCCCTACGAGTCTTCCTTTTCTTTTTGCTATTGGATCCCAACAACATTACTGTTTGGAGCAATTCTTCAGTTTTGCCAGACCCATAACATTCTTCCCTTGGACCATGGTCAATAAACATATATGGCATGACCAAGATAAAGCATCCTTTATAAATTGGGGGTTGGATTGGATGGAGCTCGTGCAGGAAGCCAACTTGTTTCTCAGAGTGCAAGGTAGAGTAAGACCTCTGTTCCTCTGCACAATCATGTCCAAGAAAGATGGACCTTCCATTTCATCCCTGTAGTCTAAGTCTTGCCCACAGAATGCAATATTGATTTGGCCTTACACAGTGTTTCTCTTACAGATATGCTAGATAGAAAACAATGACATTGGCTCTATTATTTCTTCACTTTATGCACGGGCTTCTTAAAAATTAGAATAGTCAGTGGACAAGCAATTGTAAAAAAATATTGCCTCTGGAAAGTAGGTAATAGTTCCCTTTGGGCAAGTTGGGCCTTCCATGTGTGAAGGTGGTTAGGATGCATAAGAGTTTGACCGCTGCAATGAGGGAGACCTTGCTTCAAAACCCTTCTCTACCACTTGCTTGCTGTGTGGCTTTGGACAGGGGTTATAGCTTTTATCATAGTTGTGCATCTGTAAGATGGAGATTAATATAATTTCTTCCTCAGAAAGTTGCTGAATTAAATGGAAGAATTCACACATAACACAGTACATTGAGTAACCAACAGTGTCAATTTTCTTAGCAGAGAGAAAGTTGGTCAGACTCTCTCATGCACTTGCCTCCCAGCCAGGAAGTGAGCATAAGTGTGACATGAGCAAGCTGAGGAGAAACGTCTGTTGGGAGCACCCTCTCAGGTCGGGATGGTTAGTAGTTTATAGACCAGTGGTTTGAAAGTTCATGAGCAGATCCTCATTATCATCCCACTGCTTAGGCTCAAAACTATGTTTTGACATGTTTTATAGACCTTAATACCTACAGAAAAATATAACCTTTTCTCAATCAAACTAAAGAGTCACATTTGTGTAGTGTCCTGTGATTTCATATTCAACCTAAAGCTGCATTTCATACTCCATATACAAACATATTGATAGTTGAAAGCAGAAAGAAATACAGATTTTGACATCTTTTTTGGCATCTTAAACTATTTGCATATAGCTCTTGCATACTTTGAAGTCAAACAGGAGTTAATTTTATGCAACTATTCAATGAAACCCTTAATGAGAGACTGTGAAAGTAGCCAAGCAGGTATAAAAGAATAGGACTCGGAAAACAAAATATTTTTGTTGGAAACTTCCAATGAAGCTTTTACATAGATTAAGTAAAAAGGGCTTTTATTTGATTTGTGGGTGCTTAAACATTGGAGAGTTAATTTATCTTTAATTTGAGAATTCATTTTCATTTCCCTGCCTTAAAAACCTGAACAGTTAGCTATTTGCTCACATGTGCATTAAGAAACGGTAAGTGTTTATTCCCTAACTAGAGGCTCAGTGCATGAAATTTGTGCAGGGGAGGTATCCCTCAGCCAGGCCTGCACCCTCTCCAATCTGGGACCCCTCCGGGGATGTCTGACTGCCAGTTTAGGCCCAATCCCTGTGGGATATCTCCTCTGCGCCACCTCTTTCCCCGGTAGTCAGACATCCCTCTCACAATCCAGGACTGCTGGCTCCTAACAGCTCACCTGCCTGCCTGTCTGATCACCCCTAACTGACTCTGCCTGACTGATCGCCCCTAACCACCTCTGTCTGCTGGCCTGATTGCCCCTAACTGCTTGTTTCCCTGATGGCCTGATTGCTCCTAACTGCCTCTGCCTTGGCCCCCACCACCATGGCTTTGTCTGGAAGGAAGTTGGACATCTGGAAGATGTCCAGTCAACCCCGTATAAGTAGCATATTATCCTTTTATTAGTATAGATGGTGCAAGACCTTTTACTAGTTTTCATACTTGGCTTTTGGTCTAAGGTCATGAAAGTCTCCTTCATTTTGATGCATACTTCCCTAACCCCCCAGAGTACTATGCCTACCTTTATTGAGCTCATTTTAAAAAATAAGGGTTGCTGCCGAGACCGGTTTGGCTCAGTGGGTAGAGTGTCGGCCTGCGGACTGAAAGGTCCCAGGTTCGATTCTGGTCGGGGGCATGTACCTTGCTTGCGGGCACATCTCCAGTGTGGGGCGTGCAGGAGGTGGCTGATTGATGTCTCTCATCGATGTTTCTGACTTTCTATTCCTCTCCCTTCCTCTCTATAGAAAATCAATAAAATATATTAAAAAAAAATAAGGGTTACAGCATCAGATGGCATCCCCACCAGCAGTGCACAAGGGTTCCCTTTTCTCCACATCCTCACCTGTTCATTTTAGTTTGCTGTTTTCATATTTCTTTTGAATCTCTGAAGATGGGTCATGGCTTATTTTTGTAACTAACAAATGTAGACTTCCTCTGGGATGATAACAATGCAAAAACAGCTGCTCCTGAAAGAGGAAAAGTAAGAAGAAAAGGAGGAACATAAAGTCAAGAGAAGGAATCCCAAGGAAGCTTGGGAAAGAGCCTTTGCCCCAGGAGCTGTGGGGTACCTGCTAATTTCTGCTCCCAGAGGTCTTCTCTCCCTACCCTTCAACTTCCTGCATGTTTCCCTGTCTTTGCTCTCCACTTCCTATTAGGCAAGCCCTACACTGGCCCAAAGGTTTTTTATATTTAATTTTGGTGGATGATTTCTCCAAAACTTCACCTGAACCTCACATCTTGACTCCCATCCTTATACTTCATCCAGGCCTCTGCAAAAGGAACTTTTGGGTCAACCTAGTGACCCAGAGTTCTCCAGTCTCTTCAGTAAAAACGCTGAGTTGTTTCATTAATACATTGCTGTGAGTTTTTTGTTTTTTTTAAATTAACTCCACTTCCATTGAAGGATTTTCTCATGCATTGTTTTCACAAAACCAAATAATAAAATTTAAAGTTTCTTCGTAAATCCACCTAAATCAGTTGCTTTAATAACATAAATTTACCAAGTTATGCTCATTAGGAAACAAAGATGTTTGTTGTTTTCCTTCTTCTGATGTAAGTTGAAGACTTACAAATAGTTGTTAATGGTATTTGAATAAAGAAGACTTTGTTTTAACAGTATATGTCCAATAGGTAGCTATTAATTTTTCTTGTTGCCAGTTTATAAATTCTAAATTTATTGTGGTTCAGGCAGGAGAAAACTTAGCTTTGTCACAAAAGGTTTATATTAGGAACATAATTCTGGTGTTCGTTTTGTTAAGGGATGAATTCAGTTGCACAAATCCAGAGAATTTATGTTAGTTTGGGAATTCCATGTAGTTCTATGGCCAGCTGGCCTTAGACCCAATTTAGTTTTCCCATTTTCTGGCTTGCAAAACAGCTGGCTTTGGGAGAGAGAGTGAATCAAAGTAATTTTTGGTTCAAAAAATTATTGACTCTTTTCTTCTGAAGCTTAATATAAATTCATTTTCTTAGAGTTTATGTAAATCAATGTGTACTGTATATAACACCAGAGGAGACCAAACACTAAGTTTCTTTGAGGTGTCAAAAGAATATACTTTCTGCTAAGTGTTTACATCTGCCCAGGTAAATTTGTTTCTGGTTCTCTATTTCCTCAACTTGGCCTTCTTGATAAGGACAAATGCCTGGATATTTGAGGCCGTGTGTGGTCTCTTACTAAAGTTCTCCCTTTATAACCCTGCTGTAGTTGGCTGGTTCCTAGTAAGCATTTGAAGGATGAGATGTTAATCTGATCAGGTGTCTGTTTATACAATGGCTTTTATCATCTATCTAAAGATGGAGAACCAAGTTTTATGAGACAAACATTTCTTGTAAAGTCCCCACTCCACTCTCTTCTAATTGGGTTGCACCCTTATGCCGAGTAAAGAACAAAGAGTTCTGTGGATCAAACATTTCACTACATGTTGCTCTTTGTAAATGGGAAAACAGAGACTTAAGGAGAGACTCAATTAGAGGGTGGAATATATATCCCCCTCCCTTGTTTTTTTTCAAATGGGAAACACATTTAAAAATAGCAATTTATCATCTGTTTAGTCTAAATTCAGTATATGTCCCCAAGAGGTATAAGGATTTAGACTTATATAAATGGACTTCTTTGTAAAAACATGCCAGTGAAGTTTAATATTCTGCATGCTATACACCAGATATTTTTTGATGGATTAATAAATAGAGGTGATTTCTAAATTTTGGAACAGAAACTTCATGTAGACAATTAGATAATGCACCCGGAACTCCAAAAAGAGGGCTGGACTGGGAGTATACATTTGTGAGTCATCTGCCTTTAATGACAGTGGAAACCATAGGGGTGGAATAGATTAGTTCATGGGAGAATATTAAGTAGTAAAAGGAGAAGAAGGACTGACACTGAGCCTTGTGCGAGTCTGGCTTCACATTGGGTGGTGAATCTGCAAATCACATGGGGAAGCCACAGCCTGAGGGGTAGAGGAACTCTGGGAGAGGTTTTTTTTTTTGTGTTTTTTTTTTTGTGTGATGGAAGCCAAAGGAAAAGAAAAAAGCATGTTTCAGGAGGAAGGGAGGAACCATTTGATGCTTCTGATCAAGTATAATGTTGACTGAAAATATCTTTTTAATTAAGCAATGACAGTCATTGGTGATATCAGAGAAGGTGCTTTTGTGGGTCAACTAAGGTGGCAAACAGATTGGCATGAATTGAGCTGTGCAGGAGAGGGCAGAAAACAGGCTTCCTGGAGTGTAGACGTCTCTGAGGATTTGAACTGCCAATGAGGGGCAGAATATAAGATGGAAATTCGACAGTGATGATGGGATTGAGGGAGACCTTTCTGTGGTACAGACTTGCATGTGATAAAAGCCAATGCGAAAGAAGTATCTGAGCAAGAGAGGTTCAACAACCAAGAGATGAAAGAAAGAGGATTATTAATAAAGTAATAGTAATAACGAAAATAGTATTTATTGAGTTCGCACCATATCTAGGACACATGGTTATGTGTTCTGACATTGAATTCTTAGAATAATGTGATGTGGTGGGTACCATTCTTTTCTCTAGGTTAAAGAGAAGGAAAAGGAGACCTGGACATGGTTACTGGCTTGTTCAGTGTCCTTCTACTAGTAAGTGATGGACTAAATTTCCAGCTGAAGGACTGAACTTTGCCAACACGCACCTCACCACCCCAACTTGAATTTAGGTGTCCAGGCTGCATTTGAATAGCTACTTAAAGATTCTTTAAGTTGTGTTTAAGAATGCCACTTTGAAACTCTCTGAAAGTTCTAAGTTTTATTTTGATAATAATTTAATCTAGTGGACCTGGTCAAAAACAAAACTAAACTAAACTAAAAACAAAAACAACAACAACAAAAGACTATCTGCTGAGACTATCTAACCTTGTGAGTATATGTAATACATCATACCCCAAATAAGCTGTGTGACCTGAAGGTGATTTGCCCAAAGAACTCCCAAAGTACTTGGCTGAGGCAGAAATTAAATCTAGGAGGTTATTTTATTTATTGTTTTTCACTTACAAAAGGACTGAAAAAGGATGATGGACTGAGGTAACAACATAGTAAGGCCAAGCAAGTGATTTGAAAACATCCTCCAGATAGCTTCACTTGTAGATTCTGACTGGCTACGTTTCCTGGAAAAAAAAATTAATTCTGTCCTCTTCTTTTAATAGGACATAATGACTACATGTGTCCGGCTACCAACCAATGCACAATCGACAAAAACAGGAGGAAGAGCTGTCAGGCCTGCCGACTACGCAAGTGCTACGAAGTGGGCATGATGAAAGGTGGTAGGTACCTTCTACACAGGGTGCCCCTCCCCGTGGATGTGTCTGCCTCCCAGTGCTGGCTCTTTCTATTCCAATCACTGAGGGAGCTTAGTGTTTTCTCTTTTAATACTTCCCCCTCTCCCCCCATTCTTATTTTTCTTTGCAACAGAAGTATTTCTACAATACATTTTATTTAAAAAACAGCAAACAGTTGGAACTGCTGTGTTTTATAAAACCATTTTGTGTTTTATAGTTGAAATGTAAATAATATTTGAAAGAAAGGTGTATGAGAGGTGGTGGTAGAGCGAAAGAAGGACTGCTCAGGGAGTTATTCTAGAAAGATTCTTTCCGTACTGTTTATATCGCTAATGCTAGAAAATTATATTGGGGAATAAACGTTTGTAAACGGAGACTTGTAAATGTGAAAGCTACATAGCTAATTTATAATCTTAACATGTCTTAGGGGATTTGAATGTCAATCAAAAGGCAGCTTTTTCCTTTCGAAGTCGAGTCATTCACCAACTCCCAGAACCTCAGCATCTAGTGTTGGGAGCCTTGAAATGAGCACTGGGCACCGAGCAAACACGAGGCCCTCCAGATCGGCACCTGCGCGCTCATGTCTTTGTGGCCGTGGGTGTTGTGTGTGTGTGTGGTTTGCTGTTCCCCTCCTGTCTCCAGTCTTCCAGTGTTATTTATTTATTTTTACACAGGAATCCAGTGCTGAGTGACCTTGCATGTTAGGAATCTAGTCTTGAAGAACAGTGCTTCTAGTCTGCATCGCCTTCAAAATACAGGGAAAGAGCCGGAACCGGTATGGCTCAGTGGATAGAGCCTTGGCCTGAGGACTGAAAGGTCCCAGGTTCGATTCCAGTCAAGGGCACGTACCTTGGTTGCGGGCACATCCCCAGTAGGGGGCGTGCAGGAGGCAGCTGATCAATGTTTCTCTCTCAGCGATGTTTCTATCTTTCTCCCTTCCTCTCTGAGAAAAATCAATAAAAATATATTAAAACAAACAAACAAAAATACAGGGAAAGAACAAATAGGAAGTTAGTAAATTAAAATAAAGTCATGGGCGCATTTAGTGTTTCAGGATGATAGCAAGGGTGGCGGATGGATGATGGGCTTCCTGCTGATCACAATGGCGGGGAGGAGCTCTCTGAAGGAGAGGAGACTTGGGAAGAGTTAAGGACCACAAAGTTGCAATGAAGAAGAATAGTGACTATGCAGATAGAGGGCAGCTAGCCTTTAGCTCATTATTAGTTGGAAGGAGAACAAAGACCCAGTGTGGAAACCAGGAAGAGGGTGTGCCTGATTGTTAAGAAACTTACCGTCAAAGGTTCTCGGGTTCCATTGTCAGAAACCTGCCGGGTTGAGGTTGTGAATACAGCCTTTGCCATCCACTCTCTTGAGGCACAGATGAAACGTTGAAGTCACGTCGTGTGTGAGGTGTGACTACATGTCTTGAATGTCTGAGAAAGCAGCTTGAATTTAAAGGGTGATTAATCTCAAGAATTTAACAGCCCCATTAAGAACATGATACTTTGAGTCATAAATGGATTAAACATTTAAGGAATTCATCTTCCTTTATATGGCTGGAGAATTAGTCAGGCTTAATTAAACTCAAATAGCTTTTTAAGGTAACTTGATAAGTGAGAGGAATATAACAGCTACTCCTAAAAAGTTTAGTTTGAAACAGCGGGGTCTAGGTTGAATATTCTTTGGTGCTAGTAGGTAGATGAAGCTCCGTCTGGTCTATTCTCTCTGAAAGCTGAAATAATCCAGGTGTGAATATGTCCAAGACATTTTTTTTCTTTTAGGGTACCCATACATTGACCCCACTTCATAAAATATTCTGTTTTTTCTAATTAATACCCTGATAACAGTCTGGCTGCATAAGTATAAATTATGAATACTCATTTTTAATGTAACAAAAATTTTAATATGCGAAGACACAAAAGTCTTCCCACTGTTTTTAAATAGAACTCCAGATCATTTAACTGCACAAAGCCAGTCTTTGTGTCGGTACGTATAATTGTACATGTATTTGATATCTGTAAATTATATAAAATTTAATATCTATCTGTATTAGTTTGCTGCCATTTTAGTCCACGTGGTCTATCATCTGGGCAGCTTAAACACAGAAATTAATTTTTTCTAAACATCAATAAAAACATTGAATCTCTACCCAGGACATCAAATCTTTAGTTTCAGATAAAAGAAAGAACCACATGCCGAAACCGGTTTGGCTCAGTGGATGGAGCGTCGGACTTAAGGGTCCCAGGTTCGATTCTAGTCAAGGGCATGTACCTTGGTTGTGGGCACATCCCCAGTAGGAGGTGTGCAGGAGGCGGCTGATCAATGTTTCTCTCTCATCGATGTTTCTAACTCTCTATCCCTCTCCCTTCCTCTCTGTAAAAAATCAATAAACAATATTAAAGAAAGAAAGAAAGAAAGAAAGAACCACATACCTACCCCCAACTTAATGGCAGGGCTGAATAAATTCACTGAAGTGCCCTAAGGGCTGGTTGGAATGCCTGATTTACTTACACGAAGACATTACTTTCATCTGTTAGTAGCCTACCAATGAGCCCGACTGGGACAGTCCCTTTTAATAATGCCATTTGTTTCATCCACACACCTACAGCCCTCTCCATCTCCCAATCTTTCTCTACTTCTTTACTTTCCTATTGCATCTCCACCTTCTAAAACACTGTATCATGAATGTTTAGATTATGCTTATAGTTTGAGGTCTGTAAGCTGCAGATGGGAGTTTGCACACAAATGAAACATGTTCCCACATTTAAAAAAAATAGTTTATTGATTTTTTTTACAGAGAGGAAGGGAGAGGGATAGAGAGTTAGAAACATTGATGAGAGAGACATTGATCAGCTGCTTCCTGCACGCCCCTTACTGAGGATGTGCCCGCAACTAAGGTACATGCCCTTGACCGGAATCGAACCTGGGACCTTTCAGTCTGTAGGCCGATGCTCTATCCACTGAGCCAAATGGGTTTCGGCCATGCCCCCACATTTTGTTCAATGATGTAGCCTGTCGGTCAGTGCCTGCATGTAGTAGGCCGTCAGCACCCGATGTGACAGGAACTCACAGAATGAGTGAGTGACAGTGAAATACACCAGAAGTGCTGAGCTATGAATAATAGGTTGGGAATCATGAGTCCTGTTTTTCTGATGAAGAGAAAAGATCTGTTTGGGAGTTAAAACCCGCACAGCAGTGAGCTTTCACTGCATCTCAGAGCCTCCCCTCAAAAGCTCAATAGTGGACAACAGTGAGGATATTATTCGGATGTCAGGTGATCAGCTAGGAGGCGGCTGCGATTGGCAGGTCTTGCTCACGTGTCTGAGGTCAGCTGACTGGCTGGTTTGGCTTCTCATGCAGCAGGCTAGTGCAGGCATGTGCCCATGATCATGGCAGAGGCACCGAGAGAGCAAGCCCCGAATCACACGCCCATGTCAATCAAGCCGTTGCTCATTCTCTGGTGACATGCAATGGGCCGGAAGAGGCCCAGGGGCTGAGTTCTCGGTCTGTGTGAGAGGGGGTTCAGAGCGAAGAGGCGAAGGCTGGGAAATTGGGGCCATTTTTGTAATCTAGCATAATCTGAAATGCCTGCTTTTCAGACTTTGGACTAAAAAAGTTGATGGACAGAGTGCCAGAGGCTCTTACATGTAGAAGGGACCTCTGGCTGAATTTACTCTTGAACCTGTCAGTATAGGAATCTTGTATGTAGCCTTCTGACAGCTTCGGTTGGAGTGCTGAAAACAAATATATGTTCTGATTTTCCTGCCTCTCTCTATTATATGATGAGTGGATGGACACAATACGGCGGGAAAACCCAGGAGTAGATGTGGGCCATCTGATCTAAGAATAGTAAAGATACATCTTGTTGGATAAGCTGGATCTCACCGAGCTAGCCAGATGTGGGTGCTGTGTATGCACCTGTGTGTTGCAATGGCTCACGCATGCAGATTACAACACAATCTAACGCAAGGCTACTTTACGTTCACTGCATACACAACATTAACCAACAGACATGGATGAGCGTGCTTTTGTTTTGATTTGTGACAGTTAGAACACGGATTTAATTTTTTACACTGAAGTGATTTGATTGCTGACGGAGAGGTCACGTTGGTTCTTGTCCACGTCTTTCTCAGCTCATTGTTATTGTCCTTGTACTTTTTAAAAAAATATATATATCTTATTGATTTTTTACAGAGAGGAAGGGAGAGGGATAGAAAGTCAGAAACATCGATGAGAGAGAGACATTGATCATCTGCCTCCTGCACGCCCCACATTGGAGATGTGCCCGCAACCAAGGTACATGCCCCCTACCAGAATCGAACCTGGGACCTTTCAGTCCGCAGGCCGACGCTCTATCCACTGAGCCAAACCGGTCTCAGTTGTCCTCGTACTTTTCTAAGAATGACCATGTCTCGCATTGAATGATGACAGTTTCTTAAGGCCTGGCGAACATTTCCTAAAGGGTCTTTCTTGTTCCTGTCATTTGCTTTTGCGAAAGTAAATTGTTCTTGAAATGACATCAGGACGGTTTCTGTGGATAGAACTTTAAAAAAAAAGCAGAACTTTGCCCTTGCCAGTGAGGCTCAGTGGGCCAAGGACTGAAGGGTCCTGGGTTCAGTTCCAGTCAAGGGCACGCACCTTGGTGGCAGGCTCCATCCCTGGCCCTGGTCGGGGCATGTGCAGGAGGCAACCAGTTGATGCATCTCTCTCACATCAGTGTTTCTGTCTGTGTCTCCCCCTCCCTTCCACTCTCTCTAACAGTCAATGGAAAAATATCCTCAATTGAGGATTAACAACAACAACAAAAAGAGCAGAACTTTGGTAGCAGTCATTGTATGAATGAATTGCGGCTTTTGAATTCTGTAATCCTGAGACTTTATGAATTCTCATGTTTTTAATTTTTGTTTCAGGGATTGTGGTTGGGATAATAAATGGAGTCTAGAGCAGAAAAGAACATAAAGGTCACCTTGCCCACCTCTTTGTTTTTCAGCTCATTGTTCTTGTCCAACTTCGGCAGCTAGTTAGCAGCTCAGACTCCTAACTCTTGGTTCAGTGCTCTTTTCATTGTATTGTGTGACCCAAATGATTTAGATCATCACGAAAGATAGCAACAGGCACAAATAAGATGTTCCTATCACATAGATCCAAATTACGACTTAGGAACCATTACTGTGGACACAAAATATGACTATAGAACAAAAACACGAAGCAACACACTTGGCTTAGTTACTCAGCAGAGGAACCCCAAAACATTTCTATGGTAAGGCTGATGGATATTTTAAAAACAATGGCTGAATATTTAATTGCTTTCTATTGCTTAGTATTTAACACAATTTAAAAAGAACAGTTTTTTCCTCTTCAGGCCAAAGGTTCTTACTATTTTTAGATAATAATTTCCATAACGTTGTCAAGACTATTTTCTTTTTTAATGGTTTAGACTATTCTGGTATTTTTTTTAAAAAAGGTAACTTTGTCAAGTTGAAGGCATCCTGGCTAACGGTCAAGTGTATGAGTCTGGCTCTTCCAAGGACCCGTGGGCAGAAGACTCAATGTTTGTGAACTGTCTTTTCACATCTGAAAAATATGGCTTGAGGATTCAGTGGTCTCGAAAGCATCTTTCAAATCTTAAATTTTATGTGTGTGTGTTTTTTTTAATTCAAAATTGTCTCATCAGAGTATTGTAAAAGGTTGATATTTTTTAAAAAAAATTATGTTTTATGATCTAAGTTCAGATTACTTATGGAAAGAGCATAATCTAAAATTAAAGGTAGTTTCTGAATAGAAGAAACAACCTCAGCAGTTTTCAGACTTATATTTCCAGCCAAATTTGTAGAGCAACTAGCAACTGCAAACACCTGTTGGAATGGGCAACTATAAATCTAGTCTTTGCATTAATTAGCATGGAAAAGGAATTTCTTCTGAAGGGGGGAGTGTCACAAAAAGTAGTTTGATGTTCATCGTGATAGGAGCAGATGGCTATAATATCATTATAAATTATTTAGCCATATAAGAGAAAGAATTAAAGAAAATGTTGGTTGAGATCTGACTTGAGAACATAACTAAGCTTTCTGTTGTTAGAAATGTCGTAGTCATGCCTAAGATTTGAGTCCCAGGAGCTGGGGAAACTTGCTAGTTTCTGCATGGTGGCACAGAGAAAGAAAGAAGCTAAAAAGATAGTGTGGATTTGGACGGTTTCCTGAATAAATACCACAAAATCCAGGCTGGTGATGTTTGCTTAAAGCTTATCCAACACACTTATGGCCAGACTTTTTGGAAATCACAGAAATGTCCTCCAGCCCTAAGAGGAATCCTAGGGTAAAGCATGGAGTTGTCTGTGGATAAATGTTCTGGTTACACCTAGAGGCAACATGTGCTTTAGTTTAAGGCTGACTGAACAAGTAAACATTTATGAGAAACATACACAATTATCCTGCGGTGTTTAGGTTTTTCAAAGCTTGCTTCGGAAGACCAGTTAGTATTATATTTCTTTTGTACTAACATTTTAGCGGTGTTATTTAGAAGATTTTACTTAACCAATGCCAGGCCGTGTCTAAACTTCACCTAAATCATGTAGAAAGTACCTTTCTGGAACATTTACGATGAGAAGGTGTCGGAAAGACAGGTCAAGTGTGGTCACTGGCTGACCACAAAGTGCAGGCTCCCTAATGGTGGAAAGAGGCCATTCGCTTAAAAAGATGACCAAGTCCCCTTGTTCCCTCAAGAGACCTAGGGGTAGAATTGGCCTAGTGATTCCCGCGGTCTCAGCTCACCCACCCATTTTAACCTTGCTGATATCAGTGCTCTCAGGGATCGAGCAAGCTCAAGTTCACCAGCTGGCCCTTGGTACTTGGTGGTTTCAATTTCTGGCTAGTTTGTTGAGGATACATCTTGTTGACAAGTGAAGTTCTACCCGCCCTAGATTTGTTTCCTTCTCTTTATGGCTCCCATCTCATAGAATGCATACCTGTGCCTCACCAGGCTATTCTGAGAAGCAAAGACATGAGTTATATTTGGATCATGACATATTGGTACACAGATGTTAGGTATCTATACAAATAAAAGGGTAATGTGCTAATTAGACCCAATTGACCGGACATCTTCTGGATGTCTGACTTCCTTCTGGACGGTTAGGGGGTGACCAGGCCAGCAGAGGGGCAGTTAGGGGGCAACCAGGCTGGCAGGGGACCAGTTAGCGATCAGGCCAGTAAGCAGAGGCAGTTAGGGGAGATCAGGCAGGCAGGCAGGCAGGCTAGTGGTTAGGAGTCAGCAGTCCTGGATTGCAAGAATGATGTCTGACTGCTAGTTTAGGCCTGAGTCCACGGGGCCTAACCAGCAGTCAGACATTCCCTGAGAGGTCCCTGATTGGAGAGGATGCAAGCTGGCTGAGGGACCCTGCACCGTGCATGAATTTTGTGCACTGGGCCTCTAGTTATTAATCATATACAGTGGAGCATTGTGGTTGACTAGCTTTAGGACTCAGATCACCTGGGTTCAAATTTTAGCTCTGCCTAGAGATGCATGTGTGTGACCTTGCACAAGATACTAAATCTCTCCAGATCCCTGTTTTGAAGTTATCAAAGGAGGGTTATTATAGCACATATAAATACCTACCTAATAAGAATTAATGTATAGCTTTCAGTATTTTACTTAGCTTGTAGTAAGTCCTCCATAAAAGTTGGTTATAATGGGTAATAAAGATAGATTTATGTTGTACACTTGAAACTAATATATTACAAGCCCGGTGCATGAAATTTGTGCGTGGAGGAGCGGAGTGTTGTCCTTCAGCCCAGCCTACATCCTATCCAATCTGGGACCCCTAGAAGGGTTGTCCTTCAGCCCAGCCTGCACCCTCTCCAATCTGGGACCCCAACTGCCCTCTCACAATCCAGGTCTGCTGGCTTCCAACTGCTCGCCTGCCTGCCTTCCTGATTGCCCCTAACAGATTCTGCCTGCCAGCCTGATCACCCCCTAACCACTCCCTTCCAGCCTAATTGATGCCTTACTGCTCCCCTGCCAGCCTGTTTGCCCCTAACTGCCCTCCCCTGCCAGCCTGGTCACCTCTAACTGCCCTCCCATGCTGGCCATCTTGTGTCCACATAGGGGCAGTCATCTTGTGTGTTGGAGTGATGGTCAATCTGCATATTACTCTTTTATTAATAAGATAGAGACCTGGTGCATGGGTGGGAGCTGGCTGGTTTGCCCTGAAGGGTGTCCCAGATCAGGGTGGGGGTTCCCTTGGGGCATGAGGTGGCCTGGGAAAGGGGCCTGTGGTGGTTTGCAGGCCAACCACACCCAGCACAGACCCTGGTATCTGGGGTTTATCTTCTATAATTGTAACTTTGTAGCATTGAGTGGGGATCAGGCCAGCCAGGGTGTGCAGGAAGCTAGGCTTCCTCCATAGCCAGGGAAACCCAAGCCTCCTGCTTGATCCGTGGCTGCAGCCATCTTGGTTGGATTAATTTGCATACTTACTCCTGTTTGGCTGGTGGGCGTGGCTTGTGTGTATAGCAGAGGTATGGTCAATTTGCATATCACTTTTTTATTAGATGGGATGTGGAACCTAACCCCGAGGAACCTACAATAGTCTCCTGCTATCTCTGGCTTTGGAACTTCACCTTCTGAGCCACTTACTTCTTCAGGGTCTGTTTTCTAAGTAACTTCTGCTGTCACAGGCAGGTCTGCTCACTGACTACAGAACATACCTTGTCACTTTTTGTCATCTTCAACCAGAAGCTTCGTTGTTCTGTTTTCTAAAAGCTGGTGTCTTTTACTCATTTAGACTCCCTGGAAGTCATCACATTTTCCCCTCAACACTCTGATATTCTTTTCTCGTGTTAATCGGAAAGGCAGGTGAGTCACTGTGAGAGCTCTCCGTGTGCATCCATCCAGCTCCTGCATTTTTTGAATCTGCAAGCTGGAGGACAAACTGTGTGCATGGGTGTGTGGTCAGTTCCAGCTCTGAGAGAGCAGTTTCCGCCATCTTGGTGCTTTTTTTTAATATTAAATTTAGTTTTCTTTATTGATTGCCTTTTTTTTTTAAAGGGCAAGAAAGAGAGGGCGGGTTGAGAGTAGAAGGGAGGAAGAGAAGCATTGATTTGTTGTTCCACTTATTTACACATTAATTGGTCGATTCTTGCTTGTGCCCTGACCAGGGATCGAACTTGAAACCTTGGTATATTAGATGATGCTCTAACCTAGTGGCTGGCAAACTCATTAGTCAACAGAGCCAAATATCACAGGACAATGATTGAAATTTCTTTTGAGAGTCAAATTTTTTAAACTTAAACTTCTAATGCCACTTCTTCAAAATAGACTCACCCAGGCCGTGGCATTTTGTGGAAGAGCCACACTCAAGGGACCAAAGAGTCGCAGGTGGCTTGTGAGCTGCAGTTTGCCGACCACAGCTCTAACCAATGGAGCTACTCAGCCAGGGCTTATCTTGGCTGCTGGACCTTAGCTCCCTTGAAGGACAGACATAGTCCTCAAGTCTGTTCTCTGCCTCACTTGAACTTCCAATCTTCGGCATGTCCCCATCTTTAAGAAGTTTTGATTTTTGACGTTTAGGCTATTTATCTGATTGCTCATTTTCTTGTTGCTAGAATCTTAATTGTGTACTGACTTTGCTGTTACCTACCCATAGCTGTACCAACCACTGAGCTGTGGCCTCCATTCTGTCACCAGATCCCATGGCTGGTTGTTGCGGCCAATGGCCTGGTGTTGCGTTTAATGTGTCATTGTTTATTAAACGTGTCCTTGTTTATTAAACACTTAAATAAACGAGGTGAAGCATTTAGCTGTGTGCCAGATAGAGTTCAGTCAAACT
The DNA here is from genome assembly GCA_011751065.1 of Lasiurus cinereus. Lineage (NCBI taxonomy): Eukaryota > Metazoa > Chordata > Mammalia > Chiroptera > Vespertilionidae > Lasiurus > Lasiurus cinereus. The sequence goes on along the minus strand of JAAGEH010002530.1, from coordinate 4,307,253 downwards.
AGTAGCTTAGTATTGTATTTTAAATACTCGTTTATCTCATATCTATCCAATTACATAATCTGAATGAAAATAAATGATTAAACTAGATATGTTTTAAAAGTCATCAGAAATATAATTATTCTTTCTCCTCCAGGCATGTAACTTCCCTCCAGCAGTGAGCCACATGTAAAATAGCTCAATACCATTACTCTTTTATAGTGAATTTTGAAAAGTGTGTGTGTGTGTGTGTATGTGTGTGTGTATTTAATTATAAAACATTCCTAAAGGGAAGATTTTAGGGAAAGAAAGAGAAATTGAGGACCATGAGATATTTCAAAAATGTTCTTTGTTGGTAAAACAAGCAACATTATATGACCATCAGAGTTTACTTAGTCAATTGAGGAAATTAAAAGTATAAGCTTTTTTTATAAACAGATGACTGTTTTAAAGATAGTGTATTAATGAACGTTAAGTTTGACTTAGGAAAGAAAATAATTTAAAATCCTACAGTGGAAATGAAAACTACATAATTACCATTAAAAATAAATTGATAGTGAATTTTATCTAGGACTCATGAAACATTTTTAATATTTAATGAAAATGAACTAGTCAAATGTACTGAATTAAAAAAAAATCCTTAAGACACAAAGAACAGCTCTGAATTTTTATGTCCCGATACTATAGCAACAGAATGCCAGCAAGAAAAATGTACAGAAACATTGTGGTTTTTGTTGTTGTTTTTTTTTCTTGTTGATTTTTCAGAATTCTTTATACCTTTTTATTTTAATTTATGTATTTTAAATAGATTAATCTAGTATATAGTTGGTCTTTGCTTACGATAGCCCGTGTTTCACGGAAAATCTTAATTTTTGGAATTTATCATACTTTTTCTTCATCAGGACTCATTTGTGCCTTGAGTTCTGTTTCGTAAATCCTTCCCTGCTTGGGCATCATATTTAGATTCTGTTGTAAAAGTATTAGGACTTTTCTTTTTCACATTTTACTACGTATTCCGGCTAAAAGGGAGTTTTGGGTATGACATGAGGTAGGGATATAATTGTATGTTTCCATTGGCATAAACAAGTGTCCCTGAGCCATTAATTGCCCGGCACAGTCTCTCCCCACTGATCTGTAACGCCTCCCCTATTAAACATGAGTTCCTCCAAATGAGGGAATTGGATTCTGAGTTCTCTCGGCTGTTTCTTTCCTCCATGGGTTAATACTTTCACTAACATCAGTTTTAATTTTCATCACTAGGTAATTGCTTTGACTTTGTAATCCTTCTTGAAAGGGAATTTGTTCATTTTCAAAATCATTTTGCTATTTATGGCTATTTTGGTTTCCAAGGAATTTTAAAATCAATGTTTAATGAAATCTCATTGAATGTATAAATTAATTTAGGAAGGATTGACATCATTATGATAGCCTTCCAGCCCGTTAACCTTACAGAACTTGTTATTTATTTTGTTTTTTTTAAATAACTTTCAGTAACGTTTTTCATTTTCTCTAAAAGGTCTTGCATATTTAAAAATTATTCATAGTTATCTCGTTTTACTGATATTTGAAAGAAATATATTTTAAATATTACATGGTCTGATTGTTTCAGATGTCAAATATTTTTTTAAAACTTACAACTTTGGGATTACGTTGCCTACTCATTTAATATTTTCCCATGCCATTAAGCCTTCAAAACATGATTTTTAGGATAGCTACATTAATATTTCAGTAAGGACAAATCATAATTTATTTAATTAGTTCCTTAGTTATTAGTATTTACATTCATTCTTTTTTTTTTTAGTGCCTGGTGTATTTATTTTCTCTGGGTAATATAGGTATTTTATGCTTCAGGGAAATGAAATAATCTCAAATATATTTCTGTTTTAAATCTATAACCCTGAAAGAGTTCATCAACATGCCATCCTGTTAACAATCAGCCCTCACCAACATCATTTACCCCCAACAGGGTATATCACTCTTGTTACCTCTGAAGTATTTACATTGTTCCTGGTTTTCAAAATTTTAAACAAGATTGCCAAAACTGGTTTGGCTCAGTGGATAGAGTGACGGATTGAAAGGTCCCAGGTTTGATTCCAGTCAAGGGCATGTTCCTTGGTTGCAGGCATGTCCCCAGTGGGGGGTGTGCAGGAGGTGGTTGATTGATGTTTCTTTATCATTGATGTTTCTAGCTCTCTATCCCTCTCCCTTCCTTTTTGTAAAAAATCAATAAAATATTTAAAAAATTTTTTTTGAACAAGATTATGAGTGACTTTCTCACTAAATCTTTCCAAATGTTAATTATTTATTTAAGATTTGAATTACTGAATCAAACTTGAATTACTGAATCAAAAGGTAAGCATGTGTTTCTATGACTTTTGATATACATTGTCAAAGTCAATCCAATGGTGGCCGGCTTGGTTCAGATATCATCCTAGCGAATGCAATAGTAATATGCAAATTGACCATCACTCCAACACACAAGATGGCTGCCCTGATGTGGTCAAAGTTGGCTGCCCCATGTGGACACAAGATGACCACCACAAGATGGCCAGCAGGGGAGGCCAGTTGGGAGGGACCAGGCCTACAAGGGAGGGCAGTGAGGGGTGACCAGGCTGGCAGAGGAGGAAAGTTGGGGGCGACTTGGCCTGCAGGGAAGGGAAATTGGGGGGACCCAGGCCTGAAAGGGAGAGCAGTTGGGGAGGACCACACCTGCAGGAGAGGGCAATTAGGGGTGATCACAACTGCAGGGGAAGGCAGTTAGCGGTGACCAGGCCTGTAGGGGAGAGCAGTTAGGGGCAATCAGGCTGGCAGGGGAGCAGTTAGGCATCAACCAGGCTGGCAGGGGAGTGGTTAGGGGGTATCAGGCTGGCAGGCAGAAGCAGTTAGGGGCAATCAGGAAGGAAGGCAGAGAAGCGAGCAGTTGGGAGCCAGCAGTCCTGGATTGTGAGAGGGATGTCTGACTGCCCATTAAACAGTCAGTTGGACATCCCTCGAAGGGTCCCAAATTGGAGAGGGTGCAGGCTGGGCTGAAGGTCACCACCCCCCCATGCACGAATTTTGTGCACCAGGCCTCTAGTTATGTATATAAAAGAAGACTCTGCAAATATTATAAATCATGATATACAGAAATATATACTATACAGATTACAAATAGTTCTTAAGCACATTAATTTATATAGACTTCTTTTGAGCCATAAAGAAGAGAGTGAATAAATGAATGAATGAATGAACGATTTTAGTAAGATAGCAACAGAGGGAGGGGTACCAGCAATTAATGCTGGGTAAAGCAATTATGGATAGTTTTTATTTTCTGCTTTTTTTCCTTTTCTGTATTTTTTGTTTTCAACATGTACATGAATTATTTATGAATACAATAAAAAACCCAACTTAGATATTATTTTTAAAAATATATATATTTTTATTTATTTCAGAGAGGGAGAGGGAGAGAGAGAAATATCAATGATGAGAGAGAGTCATAGATTGGCTGCCTCATACACACCCACTACTGCGGATTGAGCCTGCAACCTGGGCTTGTACCCTTGACCAGAATCCAACCAAGGACCTTTCAGTCCTTAGGTTGATGCTCTATCCATTGAGCCAAACCATCTAGGACCCAACTATGATATTCTTATATAACTTAAGAATCTCCTTCATTTCTTTCATTTTTAGGAAACTTCCTTTATGGTAATTATTTTTCTTTTTATATGTTTCTTCCTGTCTTTTAGAAGTGCAATGCAAATGTGTACGTTGTTATCATTATGCTTAGCTGATACATTTCACAACTGGTCATTATTTTATTCCTCCTGTGGAACTTAACTATATTTTCGGTGAACTCAGAAATACCATGGGAGTGAGTTTGTTTCATATTAACATCATGATGTTGGAATATCATGATTAAATGACAGGTTTCTTGGGAATGAAAATGCTTTTTTTTTATATGCATGTTTTTTGATGATGGGAGGTAGCCTGCATTGCAAATGGCAAGAATAGGTGAAAGCTACTATGTACGCTTTTCTCTCCATGATGAAAACCGACAGCCAAAAGGTCACTGTGATTGGTTCACTCAGGAGGTATCTCATGAAGCTGTAGGGCAGCGGTTCTCAACCTGTGGGTCGTGACCCCCTTTCACAGGGGTCGCCTAAGACCATCGGAAAATGCAGATATTTACATCACGATGCATAACAGTAGCAAAATTTCATGGTTGGGGGTCACCACCACATGAGGAACTGTATGCAAGGGGTCGCAGCCTTAGGAAGGTTGAGAACCACTGCTGTAGGGTAAAAGTTAACTTTTTTTTTTTATCCCTATCAAAATGCTTTCAATCCCTCTTGAAAGTCAGTGGAGATAAAAAAGGAACAAAGATTTCATCAACAATGAACGCTTTCCAAACAACTGAGAAAACATTGTTCTGAAACAATGAATTAGGTCCCATTCTTTTGCTTGAATGTGTTTTCTTAAGGTAATGACCGACAAAGGGTTGGATGATTTTAGGTTTAAAGTAATTTTTTATTTTTTCTTCTCAGCAAGACATGCCACGACCCTCAGCTTTCTTTTCACGGGGATTTTGTAACGGATCCGTGGTCACATGTTCTGATTGCTTGCTCCACATCCACTGGGAGTACACCCTGTTCGGCCCCCCGCGACCCCCCCCCCCCCCAAAAAAAAAATTTCAAACTTGAAATATGTTTTATTTAGGCAACTTCTGCAATCAAGGTAATTCACCCTCGCTGCAGAACACACACAAAGGCAGCCTAATCTTTGTGACCTTAAACTTCCCCGGAACCGTAGAGATGGGGGGAGCACAGCTGGTGGCAGCTTGGTGCTGATGACACCAAGGTCGCGGGCTCTCTCCCGTTACAGGGCAGTGAAACTCCAAAGGCAGAAACCCGAGGCTGTGGCTCAGGCTCCCTGGGCACCTGCTAGCCGTGCAGGTGAATCACATGAAAATTTAGAGCAGCGGTTCTCAACCTTCCTAAGGCCGCGACCCTTTAAGACAGCTTCCTCATGGGGTGGTGACCCCCAACCATAAAATGATTTCTGTTGCTACTTCATCACTGTCATTTTGCTACTGTTATGAACTGTCATGTAAATATCTGATAGGCAGGATGTATTTTCGTTGTTACAAATTGAACATCATTAAAGCATAGGGATTCATCACAAAAACAATATGTAATTATATATTGTGAAATATTTCTTTCTAATGACAAATAAATGAAATTGTGTCTTGAATCGTGGTGTAGCATGGGCAACAGTCTTCATATGACAACAGTAAACTACATTGCTACACTTTGCTACACCGAGGAGCAGTGTGTTGGTTCCTAAGACCATGGGAAATAGGTGTTTTTCAATAGTCTTAGGAGACCCCTGTGAAAGGGTCGTTCGTCCCCCAAAGGCGTCGTGACCCACAGGTTGAGAACCGCTGATTTAGAGTCTCCAACTTGAGCTCGTGGTGGGATCAAGGAAGAGGTCCGCTGAAGCTGGGAGAGAGACCCTGGAATGTCCAAGACCAGACCCAGCGGAAGACAAGGCAATTTAAACGGGTTTCAGGAAGTGGGTGTCAGTTCAAGACAGTGCATTTGAGGGGTGTAGCAAGGAAGACGGGGTTCAGCCACCAGGAGGGTTTTTAGATGGAATGACTGCATGAGCCCATGTCAGAGTATCAGCCCATAAGGCTTTCCTTTATGGTTTTTTTTTAATTATTGTATTAGCCAGTTCATGTGCTATCTATCTGTCCACTGGGCCTCTAGATTACTGATATTTACCAGCTGAGTATATACTTCTTTCTTACATTCAGAAAGCTTTCCCCTGCCCCTTTGTCTGTATCTTTGCGATGTCTCACTCTCCTCTATCTGTTTATCTCCCGCTCATGGTCTCTGAAAATCCACCGGAGGCCTCAACACTGTGTGGTCTCCAGGGGTCCCCTGCTCTGACTCTGGAGGGCCTCTGTCCCCACTCACGGCTGCCCCCAGGAGGGGAGTAAAATGAATCTGGGGCCAGAAACCCATCCTGGGGACCTCTCTCCTCAGGCTCCTTTATTGTTCTCATTTAGAGAGAGCGATACTGCCCTTCCCCAAACCAATGAGTTTAGACTCCCTGGGGCGCATCCAGGAGTTGTTCCCAAATACCCCAGGCCTAGCGGACTCTAAGGTGCACCCTGAGTTGAGCCCTGCCCTGATGGCTGCTACTGTCATCCCTGAGCACTGTCACACATCATCAGATGTCACTTAGTCATTGCCCATGAGTCTACTGCATGGCCCAATAGGTAGCCACGAGCCACGGTGGCCATTTAAACTTGACTTAATATTAAATAATATTATAACGACAAATCCTCTGTCACCCCAGCCCCATACCACAAGGGTTAGTAGCCCCCATATTGGACAGCCCAGCTAGGGAACATTTCCATTGCCAGAGAAGTCCACTGAGCTCTGTTAACAATCAGGGAGCATCACATAGGAAAGGCAAATCCAAAGCATTCTAGGCGGCTGGTAGATGCTACACTGTCTCCCCTTTGAAAATTCCTTTACAAATCCCTTAATTTTTAAATTCAGTTGCAATGAGTTTTGGTGAATGCCAGTGGACTGATTTAATTTTATGCGATTCGCTCAGCCCTACCTATGTCGAAGTTATTTCCCTGGTTAGGGCGTTGAGCATCTCACTCCATCCGGGGTGTTTCGTTGTGTGAACCATTTAAAAACAGTGTCATCACAGAGATTATCCCCTCTGAAATCTGTATTATTTTATGGAAGAGGTGAACAGCTGGTGAAAATAGTCCCAAGGTTTCTGATCCCCCAAAGGAAAACATGGTGTTGGTCACTGCCTTGCACATGACATTTGAGAAATCCCGGGAGGGACGGATCTCATGTGCTAATAACATGTCCACATAAACATCCTTGCAGAGCCTTAGGAGGATAGGGATGTCAGGAGTGGAAGAAAATGGACCTTCCTGTCATTTTCACTTACTAAAAAGCTAAACGTAGCCGTTTTACTAGATGAGTATCTATAGATATAAAAGCCTAAGCCACCGTCTGACCATCTGACTGTCCGACCTGTAGCTAAGACGTGCACTGACCACCAGGAGGCAGACGCTCAATGTAGGAGCTGCCAAGCTGTGGTGACTTGTCAGCGGAGGTTCTCTAGAACCAGAGAGGAGGGAGCCCAATTCCGGGGGGGCGGGGGGGGTCGTGTCACCAGAGAACCACCCTCATAATCCAGGATGCCTTGGGGGGATGCTGGAGATCTGGTTTTGGCCCGATCCCCACAGGCCAGGCCGAGGGCCCCACTGGTGCACCACCAGGGCATGAATCTGTCCACTGGGCCGCTAGATTACGGATAAAAAGCAAAAAGTAGCCATTTTACCAGCTGAGTACTTACTGACTTTTGGTGAGACTGACCTTCTCAAATAACCTGTAATCTCATTCATTACACTCTGCCTCTCTGCATGCAATGGTATGGTATTTCACTTCACATGCTCTCCTGCTATTTTATTCTTATGTTTTATTTTTTTTAATTTTTAAATATATTTTATTGATTTTTTACCGAGAGGAAGGGAGAGGGACAGAGAGTTAGAAACATCAATGAGAGAGAGACATTGATCAGCTGCCTCCTGCCCGCCCCCCCACTGGAGATGCGCGCGCAACCAAGATACATGCCCTGAACCAGAATCAAACCCGGGACCTTTCAGTCCACATGCCGACGCTCTATCCACTGAGCCAAACCGGTTTCGGCTCTCCTGCTATTTTAAATAGTTTTATTAAGTCCTGCCCCTGCATGTAAACAGAATCCATTAGCCCATGATGCTCATTTATTTTTGCCAAGAACTACTGAAAATTATCATAAATGACAATGTAATTATAATTAAGATTGCATAGATGCAGACACTTTATTAAAAATTATTAAGATAACTAATATCTTTGGCATATAAGCTAGTTATTGCATTTAATAATTATAATGATTAATTCATAATGTAGAGATAATAACTCTCAGAAGCTTATTCTATTAGAAGGCCTAAGAAGATTAAATAGAACAACTTATTCTCATAAGACCTGATAACCAAAATGATCTTTTTTTTCCTCCTTTCATTTTAGTCCCTATATCTTTAGTTTTAATTATGTTCTCCCAAATATGGCTGCGACATTTCAGTTTTCGTAATATTATGAAATAGAATAACGTATTTTAGATCTTCTTTTTACTGACTAACCCTAAAATGATACATATCACTAAATCACCAGAACATTCTTTTAGCAATGAGGTCCTTCAGTTCAAAAATGGTTCCTTTAAAAAGTTGGGACAATCTTGCAATTTTCAAAGTAGCATCTTTCGCCCCCTTTGCCCCATCCTTTTTCTTATTTCCATTTAGGGCCTTCCATCCAACTTAAAATTTCCTTTCCTCTACTGCATGTCATCTTTATGCTCCTTCTCCCGGAAATATAAAACCTCGAGTTTCAGCAGCTCTATTCACTCACTTTAAAATCATGGGGAAAATAATTATTTTCTTACCCCTGCCTCCAATTCTCTCATCGTTTTTTAGTGGGCCAATTTTCTTCTTTTTCTCCTGTCTCCTCGAAGAAACTTTTTTACTCTGCTCCATTCCCTGCAATTTAGGGTTTACAATTTCTTGGAGGTTCTCAGGTTATCCTTTGTACTCGTGTCTACTTTTTCATTAAAAGAAGACTGCAGTCTTCTTTGGACGTTATCATCTATATATTGCCGTATTTGAAACCCATCCGCCTATTGACGAAAATGAACTATCCATCCTGCTTAATGGTGCCAAATGTGTAACTTCTGAATGAGTTAAAAATCAGCATGCGCGGTGAAAGAATCTCCTAGCATGTTCAGGCGACTGTGTTATGTACAATGAAGCTGATGGGAAATAGCTCATAATGAACATAATATCCAGAAATAATAACAGGATCCTGCATATCCTGTGCACTGGGTCGACAAGCCCAGAAGGCAACTCGCCGTTTTGTTAGAAATTTGACAAATCACTCCAGGATTTGGGAAGAGTGTAGCAGGGAGAGGGAGGACGGGCATTGGGATTAGCGGTGTTGAGTTCTAATTTTCGCCAGTTCCATGATTGTGTGCCTCTGAGTTAAGACATGTTACCTCCTCCAGCCTTTCATTTATAAAATGGGATTTAATATCTCAGATGTTTCAATGAGAGGATGTGCAAATCATTCTCCGCATTATCCAGTACAATAGGCCTCCACAGGGATTCTGCTCTGCCTTCTGCTTAGCATTCAGAGTAAGACAGGTGAACGTCAGACTGAATACAGCCATTTCAACAAGGGACATTTTCTCTTTTGTGAGGGGGTGATGGGTATTTATTTTTAAAAACTTTATTATAGGCTGGCTGGGGTGGCTCAGTGGTTGAGAGTCAACCTGTAGGCCAGGAGGTCAATGTTCGATTCCCAGTCAGGGCACATGCCTGGGTTGTGGGATTGATCCCCCGAGTGGAGCATGTAGGAGATAGCTGCTCAATGATTTTGATCATTGATATTTCTCTCTCTCTCTCCCTCTCTCTTTCACTTTGAAATCAATGTATATTTTTAAAAACCCACAAAAATATTTATTAATACTGTCTCTTCCCCCTCTTTGCTCACCTCCTCCAAGCCCACACCCCCTTCCCTCTCACCATCACCATACCGTTGACTGTGTCTGTATGTCATGCACATACGGTATGTTCTTTGCTTAATCCTTTCACTTTCTTTCTTCCAGTCTTCACCTCTCCCTCCCCTCTGACAGCTGTCAGTCTGTTCTATGCATCCAAGCCTCTGTTTCTCTTTTGTTTGTCAGTTTTTTTATTATTATTGCATAAATATGCTACCCAGGTAGCCTTCACATCATCTACTAACAAAAACCTCGGTATCATCTCTAAGGAACATATTGGATTGAACATCCCGTTGAATAAACTCTCCACTAAATATTCTTTCTAGTTTTAAAAAGACTTTTAATTCAGTTACAAAGCAAGCCCATCTTCTTGCTTGTGATGACTTCTACCCTTTCCTCATCAGGCAATTCAGGCAGTTTTCGTGAACGTAATGATTACACAAGCCTTTTTCTGCAGGCTGGAGGCCTGAGAGACTAGGGGATCCCTATGAATAAACCCCCAAACCCATGTGTTCAGCTCTCATCGCTTCTTTCTGAATTGGATCAAACCCCTGCCCATGGAAACAGTACATTTTCAGATTGTTTGTTGGAGACCTATCATCACAGTAACAACCTACTTTATAGACCACCACCATTGCCAAAAATGTAGTCATGTTGAAAGAGATAGGCACTTATCAATTGTCAAGAATTTTATTTATTTATTTTTAAATATATTTTTATTGATTTCAGAGAGGAAGGGAGAGGAGAGAGAGAGAGAGAGAAACATCAATGATGAGAGAGAATTATCCATCGGCTGCCTCCTGCACATCCCACACTGGGAATAGAACCTGCCACCTGGGCATGTCTCCTCATCGGGAATTGAACTGTGACATCCTGGTTCATAGGTCAATGCTCAGCCACTGAGCCACTGCGGTTAGGCAATTGTCAAGAATTTAAAAAAATAATGAGGTCGATATGTATGTGGCACCAGCTTTTGTGAAAAAGGGTAGAGGCCTGCCTGCATGCTCTGGGGCAGTCCGTCCAGCAAGAAAGCTGGGGCTCCGTGTTTCATCCAGATCTCCCTCGGGGGCACACCCTGGTTATAATTTTGTCATAATTCTGTAAATAAAGTCTAAGTAATTTTCCTGAAATTAGAGCCATAGGAGCATTTTCTTTTTTCATTTGGCTGCAGTTTTCTTTCTGATTCTCAATCCCTTCTCCTAACTTCTGACACTGACTCCACATGAACAGAATGAGTGGCTTTGAAAAATGGATGCAGGCGTAGAAAGTGCAAGGCCAGGCAGGCACATAATAATCTTTTCTGTGCTGATGAGGTTTTTTTTCTTAATCCCTTCACCTTTTCCCCCAACCTCTCTCCCCTCTGACAGCTGTTAGTCTGTTCTCTGTGAATTGGAGTCTGTTTCTATTTAGTTTGCTAGTTTATTTTCATTAGATTCCACAGATCAAGTGAACTCGTATGGTGCGTGTCTTTCTCTGACTAGCTTATTTAAGTTGGTCTTTAACTTAGCATAATACTCTCTAGGTCCCTCCATGCTGTCACAAAAGGGAAGAGTTTCTTTTCTTTCTTTATTTAAAATATATTTTGTTGATTTTTTTATAGAGAGGAAGGGAGAGGGATAGAGAGTTAGAAACATCGATGAGAGAGAAACATCCATCAGCTGCCTCCTGCATGCCCCGAACTGGGGATGTGCCCGAAACCAAGGTACATGACCTTGAGTGGAATCGAACCTGGGATCTTTCAGTCCCCAGGCCAATGCTCTATCCACTGAGTCAAACCGCTTTAAGCTCTTTCTTTTTTTAAAAAAATAGCCAAGTAGTATTCCATTGCGTAAATGTACCACATACACAGTGGTACTTCGAGATATGAGTTTAATTCGTTCCGTAACCTTGAGGCGTGGGAAACTATGAGACGCTCGAGTCGCGGTAAACTGGTGGGTCGTGTGCAGCCGGCCGATCCACACGATGACTCCTATCTCAAATGTTGCTCGTATTTCAAAGCAAAAATCGCTCGCTCAACGGCTCGTATCCCAAAAATCTCGTATGTTAGGGCACTCGTATCTCGAGGTACCACTGTACTTACCTTTGGCAGGTACTAGGACTTCAAAAAGGCAAATGATGACAGAGCCTTCATTCTGTAAATGTGACCTGTGGTTGGACTGTTAGCCCTGCCTGATGCTTTGCTAAGTCTTGAGCTGTTTCCCCAGATTTTAAAAAGCGACCCAGGCAGCTCCTCCAGGTTGGAGGGTGTTCTGGCCACTTACTTCGGAGATTCTTCTGCTCCCCTATGTTAGCCATCCCTGACACCAATTTTGTATTCTGACCTCAGGCTTCTTTCTTTCTCTGTCTCGCTCTTTCCCTCTCTCCAGCCGAAAAATCGAGGTTTTCATAAAACCGGAAGCTAGGTCAGGTTGCTAAGGGTCTGCTCACTGAAGGACGTGTGCTCTGGAGTAGCATAAACTTAGCATTTGACATTTGATCACCTGGCTGGCTTCAGATACTATTTGCAATACAGTTTCAGCTCCAGCCACTGTGAGCAGAGGATGCAGTGGGTACTTGGTGAAGTCAACAGAGGTGGACAGGCCACCTGCATCAGAGGCATTCATTTTTTTATTTTTTTAAATTTATTTATTTAAAAAATATATTTTATTGATTTTTTTACAGAGAGAAAGGGAGAGGGATAGAGAGAAACATCGATGAGAGAGAGACATCGATCATCCACCTCCTGTATGTCCCCTACTGGGGATGTGCCCACAACCAGGATACATGCCCTTGACTGGAATTGAACCTGGGATCTTTCAGTTCACAGGCCGATGCTCTATCCACTGAGTCAAACCGGTTTCAGCGCATTCATTTTTTTAAAGTGAAAAGGAACTTGAAAGACTGAGGAATGGAATTCAAATGAGATGGGGCAAGAGATGTGCTATTCAGGAATATAACACAGCCTAATATACCTGCCGCTCTGTTTGGATTGAATGAGGAGTGGCTAACACTGAAATCCGGTCAGAGAAAAGGCAAATGGAGGTTCTGGAGAGATGTGGTCCCTGGGGTCATACTGCTGTCCTCGGTGGACGGCTGTCTTTGAAAGGCACGGATTCAATTCACTGCATAGAACAGCGGTTCTCAACCTGTGGGTCGTGACCCCTTTGGGGGTTGATCGACCCTTTCACAGGGGTTGCCTAAGACTATTGGAAAACACCTATTTCCCATGGTCTTAGGAACCAACACAGCACTCCTCGGTGTAGCAAAGTATAGCCATGTAGTTTACTGTTGTCATATGAAGACTGTTACCCATGCTACACCACGATTCAAGACAAAATTTTATTTATTTGTCATTAGAAAGAAATATTTCACAATATATAATTACATATTGTTTTTGTGATTAGTCACTATGCTTTAATTATGTTCAACTTGTAAAAATGAAAATACATCCTGCATATCAGATATTTACATTACAGTTCATAACAGTAGCAAAATTACAGTTCTGAAGTAGCAACAGAAATCATTTTATGGTTGGGGGTCACCACCACATGAGGAGCTGTCTTAAAGGGTCACGGCCTTAGGAAGGTTGAGAACCACTGGCATAGAACATTCATTGATCGTTACTTTGAAAAGCTAATTTATTTAGAAGACGCAGCATTAAGTCTAGGGGGGAATACGAAGGACCAGGCGCAGCCCTTATCACGGAGAAATGACATTGTGGCATGTTTCAGAGAGGCATCTTCTGGATTGGGGCAGCAGGGAATGCCTTAGGTGTAGTATGATGAGAAAGAATTGCTTCTGACGTATCGGTGATAAGAATGAGCTGTTTTCTTTTGCTGAGCTCTCTTAAAATAGGGTGTCAAACTTTGTCATCATTGAGGCTTCTGATAATGCTTAATTTCACCATTCTCTAGTCTTAGATCTTGTTCAGAGTGATATTTTAAGAAAAGGAGCCCCAGTGATTTGTACTAGCCACCAGGATACATTCAACATGTAACATGTCTTTACTGAGCCTCTAACTCTCCCAGCACTGGGTATCGGGGTTATAGGGCCTAGTCAGAGGTCTCTAATACAGTTGAGGTGACTAAGTTCACAAAGGAGAGTCTATGAAAAGGAATCTCCCCTTGTCGGACTGGAGGGAACATGACAGGCACCCGCTTGAGGATTGGCTAAAGCCCCTGCTGGGTTGAACTTGCTTGTGACCCAATTTTGGGGATGGTTGGGTGATGACTGTCCCGCTGGCAGGCGCTTCTGTCCAAGAGCATGTAATTGGGTGTGGGTGACTCAAGCGAGGGTGGGAGGATGTATCCGTATCCACATCAGAGACAACAGGCACTTTATTTGTCTCCAACTGTGCAGCGAGCAGCAGGCGGCAAAGAAGAGAGACCCCTGGGAGGTGGGGGGTGGGGGGTATGGGGGGGGACCGTTTCTTTTAGAGGTTGGAGAAGGAAACCAGAGAATCTGAGTTGCAGAGCTGCTAAGGAATGGAAAAAAGAGAGAGAGCGTCCCAGGCCGAGCCCTGGTGTCTTATTTATTCCTTTGACTACGGAATGCCAGCCAGCAGGAGACTCATCACTAAGATATTACGGGGGAATGGAGCCAGGCAAGAAAAATAAGGATTGCTTTTTCTCCTCACCCCGTAAATTTTGTTATTAATAAATGAGATTCTGATGGAACAGCCTGCCTCAGCTGTCTCCGGAAGCCAGGTTTTATGAGCAGTTTTTTTTATTTAAATGCGCAGTAGCTTTAAGAGTGAAGGTTATACTTTTAAATCAGAAAGTATGTCATTGAGAACACGTGTGGGTTGTGACTTACCCCCTTACTTGATTTAGACCTTGACCCTTGGCTTTCTGTTGCTGGGATAAGGCAGGGTGATGGGACATGTAGCTAAAGGTATGGTGCTCTGCAATTGATTTCCTCTCCCTGCCTAGACTTCTGAGAAAATGACAAAACATTGCGCTCTTATAGGAAGGCTATCTCTTTTGTTGCTTTAGCTTCCACAAGAAACATTAAAAAACAAATAAACAGTAGAGCAACAAGTCAGAATAGAAACAATGCAGTCCTTTTTAAAATTAAATTTGAGGCAAATATCATTAAAACTCTATATAATAAAAGCCTAATATGCTAAGTGTTTGACCATTCATTCGAGTGTTCAACCAGATGCTATGACATGCACTGATCACCAGGGTGCAGACACTCCAACCAATAGGTTAGCTTGCTGCTGGGGTTCGGCCCCTTGGGACTGGGTGAGATGAGCTGGACATGCCCTGGAGCCTCCCCACGGTCTCTCTCCGGCCCCCAAACAGGCCAGGCCAGGCCGAGGGACCCCACCGGTGCACGAACCTGTGCACCAGGCCTCTAGTAAATTACAGTTTTCCAATGTGATTTGGAAAAGAGAGAGATTCATGCGGTCTATGCACTTGCAGAAGAATGAATCTAAAACCCAGTAACTTTTATGGGTCTTATTTTCCTGATTATAAAATATATGCTAACTGCAGAGAAGAATTGTTATGCAATTTTGCAGTTGCATTTTTTCAAGGGCTTTTTGGTCCACAGGGCAGATGGAGACTTGGGTTGTGAACATGTGGGTACATGCTCTGTGATAAGAGCACACATGATCATTAATTAAGTTTTTATTAATTAGGTTTTCTTCAGTTGTACTGCTACTCCTGTTCCCTTCCATCATTGCTGAGTCCTCATTGTCACAGCAAATGAAAGCTTAGCTCTGGAGCCTGAGATGAAGGAGAGACAACTGGGTTTGCATCACGTGCCATGATGGTGGGCCTTCGTAGGACTGGAGTTGACTAGTAAAAACTGTTTCTGGCCTGATCAGGGTGGCTCAGCAGTTGAGCATTGACCGAGGAACCACGAGGTTTCACTTCCATTCCCAGTCAGGGCACATGCCTGGCTTGTAGCCTTGGTCCCAGTGAGGGAGTGTGCAGGTGGCAAGCCGATCAATGATTCTCTCTCATCATTCATCTTTCTATCTCTCTTTCTCTCTCCCTTCCTCTCTGAAATTAGTAAAAAATATATATATATAAAAAAAAACACCCACAAAAACAAAACAACAACAACCCTGCTTCTTTCTATTACTGGTAAATTCTACTTATTTCCCACTCCTAATACAAACACACATATATAAAAACATAGCCTTAACCACACCACCTCTGATATCCTCATACGACACTAATCATCTTCAGACCTTGCTAAACAACTCCTGCTGTAGGTTAAGAACGTCTTGAAGGGATTTAGATAATGCAGGATAAAATGGCATATAATGGAGATCCATCCATTGGCAGTTCATTGGATTGGAAGGGAGACCAAAGGTAGGCACGGAGACCAATCAGGGGCTGTTGCACTGATACTGCAGGAAGGGGGCGGGGTGAGAACTAGGATGGTGGCAGGAATAGACATGTGAAGAAATCCTAGATTGTGTTGATCTGTTGGGATTGAAAGAGGAAGGGAAAGAGCATTAAGTTAAATGAACTGGATAATTCATAGTCCTCTTGACCTGACACACTTAGAGATAATGAGAATATTAATAGTAACCTATAGTGACATATTTCACCTTCACATTTCTTTTGCTGTTCTTGGTGTGACCTTGGGCTTGGTAGCTATTCTAAACTTCTTTATTCGGCTAAGTGGGGGACTGTAATAGTTCCTGCCTTATAGGAATTACTAGTGTTGGAAGAGGGAACATTGGAACTGATGCAGGGGAATTTCCTTGAAGCAAGTTTTATTAGTTCTTGTCTTTATTGAATTCTTAACTAATCAGCACTCCTATTTTCTTCAACATGTTGAATTAAAGGCTTCTCGTGTATCACTTTGTTTGTTTTTTAATACCCCGTGAATAATCTGGAATTATTGAAAAACAAAACAGAGGTTATTATGCAAATGTTTGAAATATTTAACACTGCATTAAAGTAGTCTTGGGAACTGGAAAAATAACTACTGAAGTTGTACTAGCATTTTGTAGAGGCACAGAGTAGAAGAAGAACAAAATATCATTCCAGAAAAAGGACAATGGAAATAGTAGAAGGTGTTAGAAGCAAATCATCCAATGAATTCTATTAAGTAATGAATATTTAGATAGTATATTAATTTTTCTTGAGATACAACAGTCAAGCCAGAGAATTTAAAGAATTTAAAAAAAAAAAAAGGAGTGATGAGATGAACTCTAAAGCTGTGTTTCAAAATACCTGCTGTGACAGTTAGACAGATCTTCTTATTCTAGGCTCAGGACATAATTGCTTAAGCAGCTGATATGTCTTCAGCTCCTTTATCTTTGCCAGGACTCAGTCCCTGACATGACGCCGCCATTCCAGACAGATTGGGAATAATAAAATAATAGTGGCATTAAATTATAATCACATAATAATTCTGGTGTTAAATGACAGAAAGCATCTTGTACACCACCTCTCTCCCTTCCATTCTCAGTCCAGTTGCCAGTGTTTATTAGTTGAATCCAATTCCCTTAATCTGACACTTCCCAGTGGATTAGAATCATGCAGATTCACACAGATGCTCCTTAATAGAGGTTCTCTCCTCAGCTTCTCCAAATCCTTGCAAAGGTGTGACAAGGATAATAGAGAAGGCTTAACCCAAAGGTTTACGAGGAAAACTGGTGGCATTTCACACTTATGTTGGGCTTGCTGGATGACAGATTGTTTGTTTGTTTGTTTTAAATCTCTCAAAGGAAACCAGTGGATGATTCTTGAGTTATCATAAACTTAAAATTTTAAAAGAAATTTGCTTTGATGCCAGTATTTATTCAGCGACACAACTTGAGAACTAATAATAGGCGCACACTCGCATATCTGTTGCATGGCAGCTGTGTTGTCTTGCTGAATAGTTTACTCCACTCTTCTAGAAAAGGACATTTTCATGTCCTGAATGACAATACATCTTGGTTATACGGCATTATATAAGCCAAAAAATGCTGTTTGCTACACATAAAAGTCTTGACCGTCAAGAGGCTGCCTGTTTAATGTTTGCCTCATTTAAGCTAATATTTTTTTCCCACTTTGCTCTGTGAACTGGTAGTTTGGTGTTTTGGTGTGTGTGTTTTTTTTCCACTGGTAGGTAAAGTGGGTTAGATAAAGGGGAGTGACTTCAAGTAAAATACATATCAGTTTGTGTCCCTGCTCCACAAATAATACTGGAAAATGTCTGGTAGGGAGCAGAGAATGACTCTTTAACTTTATCTTTGGATTTTAATTATGCGTGCCATTTTTATGTCCCATCTCTATATAGAACCAAGAGCTAAGGCCCAGCCTGTAATCACAGGTTCTGATCAGCCACTCTCATTTAGCCTGGGCGAACATGGAAGTTAGTCATCTTTCACCTTCTCCTCAATTCCAGTTCGATTTGCTCTGAACGACTAGAAAATATTTGTGCAATAATGTCCCTGGTAAATGACACTGTTGGTTGCCGCATCTGTCGGTATAATCCTATGAGTTTTACCCTTCATTTTGTTCATGTGATTGATTTATATAAGTTGAACCATTCTGAGACCCCTGGAGTGAATCCACTTGATGGTGATGTATTATCTTTTTAATGTGTTGCTATATTCAATTTGTTAGTATTTGGTTTAGTATTTTTGCATCTGTATTCCTCAGAGATATTGGTCTGGTCAGAGAGAGAGAGAGAGAGAGAGAGAGAGAGAGAGAGAGACCTCTGCCAGGTTTTGGTATCAGGGTTATGTTGGTTGGCCTCATAAAATGTGTTAGGAATTCGTGCCTCTTCTTTAGTTTTTTTGGAAGAATTTGAGCAAGATAAGTATTAAGTCTTCTTTGAATGTTTGGTAGAATTCACTAGTGAAGCCAGCTACTCTGGTACTTTTACTTTTTGGGAAGTTTTGGATAATTGTTTCAATTTTTTCACTGTTGATCGGTGTATTTAGATTTTCCAGCTCTTCATGATCCAGTCTAGGATGGTTATGTATTTCTAGAATCGTATCCATTTCTTCTAGGTTATGAATTTGGGGGCCTATAGTCTTCCATAGAATTCTTATATGATCCCTTGTATATCTGTGTTGTCTATGGTAACTTCTCCTCTTTCATTTCTGATCTTATTTGAGTCTTCTCTTTTTCCCTTAGTGAGCTTAGCTAGAGGTTTTTCCATTTTTCCTAATCATTTCAACTAGTCTTTGTTGCATTAATTTATTATTAAAGGTTATCCATAGTAAAAACAGTGTTTGATGTTAAGCTATATTACAAGGATAACTAATTATAATTTTATTACATTTATTTTTGGTAATCTTCATGCTAGAATATTTTTCTATTGATTTTTAGGGAGAGAGAGAGAGAAAGAGGGAAAGACAGAGAGAAACATCGATGTGAGAAAAACACATCGATTGGTTGCCTCCTGCATGAGCCTCAGCCATGACCCTGGGCCAGGGAGGAGCCAGCAACCAAGGTTGGTGCCTTTTTGACTGGAATTGAACCCAGGACCACAGGCTGATGTTCTATCTACTGAGCCAAACCGGCTAGGGCTATAATTCTGTTCTTTCTATAGCATCTGTTACACACACACACACACACACACACACACACACACGGTTTGTCAGTTCACAAAAGCCTATTGTGCGGTTTTCAGGAGTTTTGTAAGCTGCTCGAAGTCAGACAAGTAGCTTGAAATCTGCCACGATAGGAGTATTTACACAATGGAAACTAGTGAATGCTACACATCAAAGCCTTTAAAGTTTGGTACCTGAACAGCTGGCTGTCAAACACCAGCGTATCTGTGCCACCAGGTATTTCTGCCCCTAGAAGAAAGGCTGATTAGCAGAGAACGAAAGCGTTCCTGATGAAAAGAATAAGCTGTTTTTTTCTCTCTGTGTTCTCAGGGTTACGGAAAGACCGGAGAGGAGGCAGAATGTTGAAACACAAGCGCCAGCGGGAGGATGGGGAGAGCAGGAGCGACGCGGGGTCCTCGGGGGACATGCGGGCCGCCAGCCTGTGGCCCAGCCCTCTGTTGATCAAGCACACGAAGAAGAACAGCCCCGCCTTATCGCTCACAGCCGACCAGATGGTCAGTGCCTTGATGGAGGCTGAGCCCCCCATAATCTATTCCGAGTACGATCCCAGCAGGCCCTTCAGTGAGGCTTCGATGATGGGCTTGCTCACCAACCTGGCCGACAGGGAGCTGGTGCACATGATCAACTGGGCGAAGAGGGTGCCAGGTAAGAGCCCGGGGCCGGACTTGGTCTTTCTGCAAGTCCATCGCTTCGTGCGCATGCACCAGCCATAATAGGAAACAATAGCTTGTGGTCTGATCGGTTTCAAGGTTAATCATAATGACCATATCCCCGAGAGCCAACTTCTGGTTGTTATTAAGCTGGTGAATTTTGAGTGTCAGTACACTGTACTGCTCCTGGGAATCATGAAATAATGTTTTAAAATTAAACTATAGGAGGTTAGAGTACTTAACCTGACATGATATTGAACCCATGTTAAAATTTACCAAAAAAAAAAATGTGGAGTGGACACATAATACATGCGGTTAATACTATATGTTCCCAGTGTCAACATGTTTCAGATGAAATGATCTGCAACATATACGTTTTCAGTATTGAGGACTTTTGTTCAGGAAACCTCAATTCTTAAGAAATCATTTTACCTGCATTTTTTTTTCTCTTAAGATCATTTTGGACTAAAGATAGTATAATAGGTTTCGTGACTGAATGCCCATTGTTTACTCGATTCTCTATTCTTTTTTTTTATTAAATATATTTTATTGATTTTTTACAGACAGGAAGGGAGAGGGATAGAAAGTCAGAAACATCCATGAGAGAGAGACATCGATCAGCCGCCTCCTGCATTCCTCCCACTGGAGTTGTGCCCACAAGTAGGTTCATGCCCCCGACTGGAATCGAACCTGGGACCTTTCAGTCCGCAGGCCGACGCTCTATCCACTGAGCCAAACCGGTCTCGGCTCGATTCTCTGTTCTTAATACTTCAGGGGAAAGGTACCACAATAGACCAATTAGGTTCTCACCCTGCTCCTGGGAGGAGCCGGGAGAAGGATGCTCTGGCTTAGTGACATTGGTCCTTCAGCTGATTCCCTCAGTGGTGGCGTGGCTTTGAACCTTGACTGCCCCTCTTGTTCAGGGAGAAGAACTCTAGTTTTAAGGAAACACGACTAGACATTTTCCATGGCCCATCATGTCCATTCAGGAGCTAACATAGATCAAGCAAGGGAGGAGGAAGCTAAATCTTCTTTCTGGGCATATCGTTCACATGAGTAATGGATTTAGACAGATTGTCTCATTTGGGTTCTTTGAATTGATGAGGCCAATTATTACCTCTGAAGCAGGGGATGCTTTGGATTAAACTGAATAAATGTGGAGTTTGGTCCTTGCGTTTTAGAGCTTACCAATCTTTTATAGGCCAAGTGAACACACGTCTGGCCTTAGAGAGTATTTCATGTATTTGCATATATTAACATATTGACATGTGATTCTTTGAGTAAGAAGCCAGCAATGTTGTGATCCAAACTTGATCCAACAGTCACATGTAGTTTTGGAGCACATTCCACTGGCAGTGCCTGTGCTGAGTCATTTCTGTTGGTAATTTAATTTAACCTGCACAGCCTGGGTGTTATAGTTATTATCATTACTGTTTTGCTTTTGAGAAAACTTAGGTTCAGAGAGGTGAAATAATTTGCTGTAGGTTACATGCAGGCGGTAGAGTCTGGACTATGTAGAAGTGTGGAGATTAACAGGCATATTTAGATATCTAGGGTCAGTCCTAGTGGCAAATAAAAACTCTCAGCCATCTTGGAATTAAGAGTTTTATTGACTCCTAGCCAGTTTGGCTCAATGGATAGAGTGTTGGCCTGCTGACTGGCGGGTCCTGGGTTTGATTCTGGTTCAGGGCATGTACCTTGGTTGTACACTCCCAGCCCTGGTCAGGGGCTTGTGGGAGGCAACCAATTGATGTGTCTTGCTCATATCGGTGTTTCTCTCTGTCTCTCCCTCTCCTCCCCACTCTCTCTAGAATCAATGGAAAAAGGATTTTTTTAAAATAGTTTTATTAAGCACCTACTTTAACATTCTCATGTGAAGCAGATCTATAATAAGCAAATATTGGAATCTAAATATAATGTGATTATAGATTTTTATCTTAATATTTGTTCTTGCCTTTTTACATGCTTTGGGAGAAGAGAAAAACTAATTTAAAATAAAATAAAATAATGATCATATCCCTGAGAGCCAACTTTTGATTGTTATTAAGCTTTATTGTACTATAGGTATACATTTTCCCTCATAAACTCTTAGCAGTATTAGTTCTAGAGCACTGCTGAACTCAAATATACATTATAATAGATTTCCATCATGATTTTTTTATAATTATAAAAATTTGAAAGGTATTTGGAACAACTGAAATTAAACTCAAATATATCACTAGTGGATAAAGAATTCATGACAAAAATCTTCTGAATTTAAAAATAAAATGGAGACAGAAATAAAGGGAAGGAAAATATTATATACATACTTAGCCATTTCATTGTTAAATCTAAAACTAAGCAAATTTATAGTAATGAGATGTGTAGCTAAACCAATCTATACCTTAATTATATCAGCTTAAAAGACCTATTCAGTTTCAAAATCCTTAGACCACACTATATCTTGTTACTTAATGGTTTTAAAAAAATTATGAAGGCAAAAAGAAGTTATATGAATAAGTGTATATGTGTGTATGTGTACTATTACATTATAGCTGCTGTAAATCAAAAGCCTATTTGTCTGACCAAGCAGAATACTAATAGTCATTAATTTTAAAAGGATGAAAAAAATGAGAGAAAAATATATTTTGAAAAAAATTGAAGATGATTGTCAAGCTCTTTTGAAAAATCAAGGAAGCACATTTTGAAAAGCTTATATTCAGATACCATCTGTCATTTAAAAAATAGCTCATATTGGAACTCTAATATAGACAATATTACATTTATGTCAGAATAGTTTGAGAATAATAATAGTAATTTTAAAAAGAAGAAATAGGAAGTATCATTAGTGAAAAGAGTAGAAAGAAAGAGAATTCTAGAAGAACCTGGAAATAGCCATATGATACAAAAACCTGCAAAAGACACTTGGATAATCCTCAGAATGTCTATCAACATAAAATTGTGAATTAGCTTTGTTTTTGAAAAACTCAGCTATATTGAGGTAAAACTGACAAAATTTTGAGATATTGAGAGTGTACATTATAAAAGGATTCCCCTGTCTTGGTAATTAACCCATTTATCTGTGTGTGTGAATGTGTCAATATGTGTGTGTGAGAGAGAGAGAGAGAGAGAGAGAGAGAGAGAGAGAGAGAGAGAGAGAACAGTCAAGTTCTACTCTTCTAGCAAATTTCAGCGATACTCTACAGGGTTATCAACTCCAGTCCCGATGTCTTGCATTAGATCCTCAGCCTGCTTCCATCTTACAGCTGAGAGTCTGTTCTCTTTTACCAATCTCTATTTGCCCCGAATCCCTGGCAACCACGTTCTACTTTCTGTTTCTATAAGTTGGGCTTTTTTTTTTTTTTTTAAGATTTTACATATAGGTGATACCATGCAGCATTTATCTTTCTCTGGATTATGTCACTTCATATGTTGCCCTCAGGCTCATCTATGTTGTCACAAATGGCAGGATTTCCTTCTTTTTCATGGCTTAATAGCTTAATAATATTTCATTGGATATATGTATATATATGTATATATATATATAGTTAGAGATTTTTATATATCTTATCCACTCATTCATTGACTGTATACGTATTTTAGTACACATTTGGATACATATCTCTCATATCTATCGCTGGGCTATTGCCTTTTTAAAAAAATATATTTTATTGATTTTTTACAGAGAGGAAGGGAGAGAGATAGAAAGTCAGAAACATCGATGAGAGAGAGAGACATCGATCAGCCACCTCCTGCACGCTCCACAGTGGAGATGTGCCCGCAAGCAAGGTACATGCCCCCGACCAGAATCGAGCCTGGGACCCCTCAGTCGGCAGGCCGACGCTCTATCCACTGAGCCAAACCGGTCTTGGCTCGGCTATCACCTTTTAAAAACAGATCAGTAGAAGCTTGAGAGCCTCCTTGGCCCTGGGTATAGACTGGAAGGGTAAGCTGGAGCTGCTGGCCTAGGAAGAGGGATAAATGGCGAATGACAATGGAGCTCCTTGTCACGGGAAGCATGCTACTTCATCCTCTTCCTCATCTTTAGTGGTAAATGAGATGATCGTCCTCCCCTTCCCTTCTCCCGCCTCTGTCCCTCTCTACTCAACACCGGAAGAGCCCCTTTTGTTTACCCCAGCTCCCCACTCCGTTACTTTGGATTCCTTCCTGGTTCAGTTTTGGCTCCAGGAGGAGAGGATCGCTTTGGCTGGACATGCCTCCTGCTAGGCCCAAGCTCAGGTTGCTCAGAAGCTTCTCGCGTTGTCCTTGAGGATGTAAGTTGGTCTTAGCCGTTCCAGGGGTAGAGCTATGCAGTAGGGGGTGGAGCTCCAATGCTGTTCTTGCACAGATGGCTGCACAGTTGTTTCAGCTCCGTTCACCAAGCAGCATCCTGCAGAAGTGTCGTGAAGACTTCTTACATAGTTAACCTTCTGCGTGTACCTAGTGAGAGCTTTTATATAGAGGGATAGAGATGACCCATTGATGGCATGTTTGATGATTCTTCCAGTTTTGAAACCAAAAAGAAAGTAATTTATGCTCAAGTTATGAAATTAATATATTAATGAATATATAATGCTCCCATGTTCCCCAGGAATCCAGTCATTAGCCTCCTGAGTCTCAGACTCATCCCCATTATTCAAATTAGCAGTGAGCCAAGCACGGGAAATGCTTTGTGGAATGAATGAATAAACGAATGAGTGAAGGGTGACTTTGGAAACTTCTGATGTTAAGAAATCTCTGGGCTCGGTGAGAGCTCAATTTTTCCATAAAGAAAAAGGAATCTTCCAGGCTGTAGCGTTACCCTCTTCTCCCTCCCTGCTGTTCTGACCTCTCCGGCAGTTGTCTTCGAGGGGCTTCTTTCCAACCTTTCCTCTGGAAGGAGCGGAGGACTCTCCAGAGGCACATACGGCACTTGAGTTCTGAGGACTTGAAAAGGTTCAGCTTCCTTGCAGCCAGCGAGTTGGCTGCACTTAGCACATGTCATTTAAAACTTCGAATGGGTAGGGACCAGGGGCCAGAGGGAAGGTACCGTTTCTCAGTGTGGGAACTGGGAGCATCTTCCAGGGACACGTTCTATTCTGGGAGGTTCCTGCCGATTTCGGAGGCTTGGCAAGCCTACCCAGTACTCTGCTTCCCAACCTGCAATGAGCCCAGCGAAGCCAGCTCTCCGGCTATTGTGGTGGTGTCCCAGCCTGCTTCAGTGCGGTGCGGTGATGACAGGGAACGCGACCTGAAAAACATGGGGGGCGTCCCGAAGAGATGACAGATACATATTGTTTTGGGGTCAGATTGGCTGTTTAGATTTTTGCCTCCGTTTTATAATAAGTGCCTTGAGACTGGGGTCAAGTTACCCGACTGCATTGGTGGCGGGCCCTCTGAGCTGGCAACACTCGGTGTCTTTGGGGTGTCCCATTTCTCAGTCACCACTACCCGGCTTTACTGCGCCGGGGAGACTCTGGTTGGAATCCAAGGAATGTGATATATCCTTGGTTTTCCTTGCCCAGGAGACTTGGAAGCCCTGTAGATGCTTCTTGGCCTGAAGGCTGCTAATTTGTTTCTAATCTGGAGGGTATTTGAGAAAAATGGCCCATCTAGGTTTCTTTGTTCCGCCCCCCTCTCTCTGGGGTCTGGGTTTGGGCCCAGAATCTGCATGTTTATCATGAGTGCAGTGGACAATGTGTGGTGCTGGGTGTTCCCAGGGCATCCTGTGGGGAACTTTGGCCTATGGCTCTGCTGTGTTCATGGGGGATGTGGCATGGAGAATGCCAGCGATGTTGCAGCCATGTATGTGTTGAACAGACATATTACTATTGACGCGTGTTGAAGTGGGTTGAATTGTGAACACCTCTCCCCGCAAATACGTTAGAATCCTAACCCTAGTACTTCTGAATGTGTTCTTATTTGGACATAGGATCTTGATAGGGGTAAGCAAGTTCAAATGGGGTCATTAAGGTGGAACCTAATCCTTACAAAAAGGGGAGATTTGGATGCAAAGATAGACACACCCATAGGGAAGACATGTGATGACACAGGGAGAAGATGGCCATGGGGTTGGAGTGGCCCATCTCTAAGCCAAAGATGAGGATTGCTTCTGAACCCCGGAAGCTGGCAGAGAGAAGGAAGGAGCCTCCCTCGAGCCTTCAGAGAGAGCATGGGTCAGCCGGCACCTTGATCTCAGACGCCGGCCTCCAGAACTAAGAGAGGACATTGTGTTAAAGCACCCAGTGTTTGCACTTTGTATGACAACCCTAGGAAATGGATATAAATTATACCTCCCCCCCAAAAAGTGTAATTTCGAGGCAAAAGAAATCAGGAGCTTTTGATTTAAAGAGGAATGTTTGGCTCACCTGGTACAGAACTGGCTAATCATTTACTCCTGGATAGTCTCTCCTTTGCCCGCCCAAGTGGTTCATTGAACTTGTGGCCTTGAAGTTGATTTAAAACCCCAGCAGTTCCACACATCTACCTGACGAATACCTTTCAGAAAAATTAATTCGCCGAGGAATGTTTTCATCTGGCCCTTTAATAGATTCCGCTTTCCCATTGATATCTTTGATCCATGTGAATTCATCTTGCTGTGCAGTAGGGGGTAGAGCTCCAGTGTTGTTCTTGTACAGATGGCTGCACAGTTGTTTCAGCTCCGTTCACCGAGCAGCATCCTGCAGAAGTGTCGTGAAGACTTCTTGCATAGTTAACCTTCTGCGTGTACCTAGTGAGAGCTTTTAAATAGAGGGATAGGGATGACCCATTGATGGCATGTTTGATGATTCTTCCAGTTCTGAAACCAAAAGGAAAGTTAGTAATTTATTCTCAAGTTATGAAATTTATATATTAATGAATAGATAATGTGGTTAGCCTGTCCTGTGTATGTTTGTGTATATGTGTGTATATGTGTGTGTGTGTGTGTGTGTGTGTGTATATATATATATATATATAGTATTTTCTGGCGTATAAGATGACTGGGCGTATAAGACGACCCCCCCCAACTTTTCCAGTTAAAATATAGAGTTTGGGATATACCCGCCCAATAAGATGACACCCAGTGTATAAGATGACCCCCAATTTTTGAGAATATTTTCCTGGGTTAAAAAGTCGTCTTATACGCTGGAAAATATGGTATACGAGTGTGTGTGTGTGTGTGTGTGTGTGTGTGTATCATGTACTTTTGCTTCTTATTTCTAAGATCTAAAAAAAATAGTGCTGATAAGAGTGATTTACTATTCAACATAATGGGACAAAAACAATTCTTCCCAGGACAGAAAAAGAAAATATCACACTTCCCTTCTCTCTTTTCCCCAAATTTCAGGGAACTGCCTTGGATCCAGTATTTTGAGTTCTTGTATTCTCATATTAAGTGCTTGCTGTTCCTTAATATGCAAAAATAACTCTTACACTTTCCCCCTCCAACATTTGTTGATTGGCTTGTCAGAAAATAAAGTTAAAAAAGTCTTTAGAATAAAAGTGACTGTGAAAACTGGATCAATGGTTATTATTAACCTAATAACCAATTTCTGATTTATCTTGATTATTTTTAATAATTGGAACTTAAAGATCTACCCAAGAAGGTACATTTTTATAAAAGATTCTAGAGATGGAGAGTAGTGATGGTTGCCCAACAATATGAATATACTTATTGCTATTGAACTGTACATTTAAACATATTCTATGTTAGGTATATTTTGTCACAGTAAAAGAAGGAGTGCAATATTTTATGTAAGAAATATGAAAAGGAACTAGGCAACACATGGCAAAAAAAAAAAGTAATAGATAAGATGGCTAAATTCAGAGGCCAACACTCTTATCCAAAACTTTAAATTTGATTTTTAGATCAACATATAAACATAAACATATTGCAAGAAGATTAAGTGGGTTGGAATAATGAAATAGAAACAGGTTATACCTTGCGCTGCTATAATCCTTGTTATTAAGAGAACAAAGATTTTGATTGTTTAACAGTTATTTCATGGGTTCTTCCACATGCAAGGTACTGTTCCATGCGTGGAAATATACCAGGACACAAAGCTAGCAGAAGCCCTGCCTTCAAGGAACTTCCACTGTAGTGTCCTAGTTATCACCAGAGGAGAGGGGGTGCATTTGTGGGTTACCCGCTTTACAAGCAGATGCTAACTATGTCAGACTCTGTTGTGAGCATTTTACCTGGTTGTTGAGTGCCTTTTTGTCGCCTTTTGGGGATGAGTAAATGGAGACAGAGAAATTAATAGCAGAGTAGTTTAGTATCAGGGAAATGTTTAATTCCAGAACATTTTCCTGTAGGAAGCTCTTAAAATAGGCTAAAAAAGTGATAGGACTTTTTTAAAGAGTTGTACCATTTTATCATTGTTTGAGTTGTTTTTAAAAAACTCTCCTCTCCCTTCCCTGCGTGTTGACACAGATATCAAGGTCTGTATAGTACAATGATTTAAGAACATGACCTGTCTTTGGACAACATTGGCCATAGGAAGCATTCATAAATATTGGTTAATATTATTTGTTTTATATTTGAAGTTATTGACATAATTAACTTGAGTCTTACTTTTAAGACCGTTTTGTAACTATCCAACAAAAGCATGAGATAACCTGGCATTTTGCAAAATTAAGCTAGAAATCCCTTTTTAAAGTGCATTTTAAACATTCAGCACATGTGTTTCTTTTTTATTTGCGTTATGTGATCTGTCTTTATGCTTTTATGCCTTTTTTTCTCAAATAATCTTTTTTTTGCCACTAACGAAAACTAACTGAGATTTGATGGTTGTTTCTTTGCTTTTGTATGTTGTTATAATCAAGAAAAATCATTTCTGAGTTATATCAGCTCTGCTCAATTTCTCTAAATAAATAAAAACTAGAGATTTCGGCTACATTTAAATGTCTTGAACTATTCTATAAGTTTAAAGTATTTATACATTAAGTATTTTATGAAATAGGAAAGAATATAAGAAATAGTATCTGGCCCTAGCAGGGTTGGCTCCATGGATGGAGCTCTGGCCGCAGACCGAAGGGTCCATGTTTTCATTCTGGTCCAGGCCCATTCCTTGGTTGCAGGCTCGATCCCCGGCTGGGTGCATGCAGGAGGCAACCAATTGATGCGCCTCTCTCACATTGATGTTTCTCTCTTTCTCTCCTCCCTTCCTTCCCTTCTCTCTAAAAATCAAAGCAAAAATATCCTCTGGTGAAGGTTAACAAAAGAGAAAGAAATAGTACAATCTGTGGGGAAGTAATCTGATTACAAATGTAACTATTTCAGGATTAGAATCAACTGCATGTAACCACAAACCCCCAAATGGCAGTGGTTTAAACAAAGCTCAGTTCAGTTTTCTCCCACATAAAACACATGTGTATGGCAGCTGAGCAGCTCCACAGTCAAAATGACCCGAACTCCTTTTGACTCTCTGTCCTCTACCCTCGCCCAAGGCTGCCATTGTCAAGGTCAGCTCCTGGTCCAAGGTGGCTACTGGAGCGTCAGTAGTCGCAGCTGCATTACAGGTCACAGGGAAGTGGAAGAAGGGAAAGTCAGGAAGGACAGACACCCTTTGCTGACACAGAAGCTTCCTGTAAAAACCCTTAAGCACTTTTTTTTTTTATACCACCAAGGTCAAAACTGGCTCCATCTGGCCAAGAGGGATGCTGGAAAATAAAGTCTATAATCTAGGTACTTTGTACCTAATATAGAATCTGAGTTCTATTAATAATAATAGCAGTTGAATAGAAATTGGGTGGCCAAATAAGAGTCTCTGCTACAATAGTAAGCTTCAAATCATAATTCGAGAATTGGATACCCTCTTGAATGAATACTCTGACTTAACGAATGCCAACGTATGTCATAGATAGATCATCATTTTAAAAAAGAATCAGAATCCCAGAAAACAAAACTCAATCAAAATTCATATTGTGGGGAAAAAAAGGTACTAGTGATTGAGTGTACAGATTTTCTGCAAGGTATCTGTGTATGTGAGTGAGTGAGCGTGTGTGTGTGTGTGTGTGTGTGTGTGTGTGTGTATGTGTATGTGTCTGTATATGGTTAGGGAATTTCCACGCTTCTGAAGGGGATGCTCCTTTAGCAAGAAGAGTGGAATGGGGTGGAGAAGAGAGTGAGCAGGGCTTATGGGACCAGACTGGTGTCTCTCACAAGTTCCAGAATCATTCCTCTAGGTCAGTGGTTCTCAACCTTCCTAAGGCCGCGACCCTTTAATACAGTTGCCCACGTTGTGGTGACCCCCAACCATAAAATTATTTCCGTTGCTACTTCATCACTGTAATCTTGCTACTGTGATGAACTGTAATGTAAATATCTGATAGGCAGGATGTATTTTCGTTGTTACAAATGGAACATAATTAAAGCATAGGGATTAATCACAAAAACAATATGTAATTATATATTGTGAAATATTTATTTCTAATGACAAATAAATGAAATTTTTGTCTTGAATCGTGGTGTAGCATGGGTAACAGTCTTCATAGGACAACAGTAAACTCCATTGCTACACTTTGCTACACCGAGGAGCGGTGTGTTGGTTCCTAAGACCATGGGAAATAGGTGTTTTCCAATCATCTTAGGCGACCCCTGTGAAAGGGTCGTTTGACCCCCAAAGGGGTCTCAACCCACATGTTGAGAACCACTGCTCTAAGTAGGTCAATGTCAACCTCGCGCCCCCTCCTCCCCCCCACACCCCCTCTCCCACCAGCCCAAGGTCTGAACTGGTCATCTTGGGACTGAAATGTTCAGCAGGAAATGCCCCCTGTTCAACCCTCACCCTCTTGGGTGCAGAGCTTGGCTGGCTGCTTCCATCTTTGTTTGAATCACTCCATTAATCAAGCTTAGTGAATGGTCACTTAGTCATCTTGAGAGCATGGACTCCTCATTGTTAGGAATCACTGGTGCAACGCACACCTTTTCCCAGCCGCCCGTGAAGTCAAACGCCCATTTCTCACGGCTTTTCTTTTTGCAGAAAATGTGTCTCAGGCTAAAATAATCAGAGCCTCTTCTCTGGCCTCTTCCCTCCCTCCTCAGCTGATGGTTTCTCAGACATTTTCCCATGGCAGCGCTGTGCTGTGGGTGGTTCCGATCTGGTGACCAGCATTGGAGGGACTTGCAACCCGCAGCGGTTGCAAAACTGGGCTGGGGTATTCCTGGAACACGGGTAGTGAGTCTTGGCACCATATCACCGTGTGTCTCAACATTTTTTTTTATTTTTTATTATTGCCTCCCAGTAGAAAATTTTAATTTAATTCAATTTGGTGCGAGTAATTAAATACTAAGGATGAGATTTCATCTGGTAAGCCTGAACTTCGGAAGACCACAAACCGTGCACTATATAAGCTGTTTTTGATCCTCCAGAACTAGGTTTTACCCCCAAGAGAGAATGGTTACCCCTGATTAGGATACATGCATTAATAGAAGCTGTCCACTACTTTATATGAGCCCCAAACATTGAGGTATAGGTCTTGCACATGTATGAACTATGTTTTAAGATGTTTGCAAATCCATGGAGCCAGCAGACTGTAAGTTCTTTGGGGCAGACATTTTAATCAATATCAGTCACTGTTGTATCCCCGGTGTCTGGAACAGTGCCTGGAGCATCGCTCTGCCATCAGAGCTAATGTCTGTGCGGTACTTGATCCCTCTGAGCTGTTCTGGGATTCTGAGGAGCAATTGCCTTGGTCTCACTAATACTCTTTTCTGCCTTCAACCCCTCGTGTTGTCCTTAAAAGGATGAAACTATTTTGGAAGCTGAATTCTGGTCTCTTCCACAAGACATAGGGGAAACATAATTTCCTTTTAGATATTTTCCCCTCCGACTACAGCACTCTCTACCTTTCCTTTAGAAATACCTCTCTTTGGCCAAAACTGGTTTGGCTCAGTGGATAGAGCATTGGCCTGCAGACTGGAGGGTCCTGGGTTTGATTCTGGTCAAGGGCATGTATCTTGGTTGCGGGCACATTCCCCAGTAAGGGGCGTGCAGGAGGCGGCTGAACGATGTCTCTCTCTCATCGATGTTTCTGACTTTCTATCTCCCTTCCTCTCTGTAAAAAAATCAATATAATATATTTTTAAAAAATACCTCTCTTTGGAGCAGGCTGTCCAGCTACCACTTTCTGCTGGAAGAGTTCTCTTCTGACTGGTCCCGCCCGTGGCAGGGGCACTGGCCACGGGGTTTCCCAATCCTTTTGGTTCCTGTTTTGAAATTTAAAATGCTGCAAATTCCATGTGCATTAGTATGTGCCCTAAGTGCATCTACCTGATGATGCTTTTCACTGTCAGAGTAAACGTGAAGTTTTAGAAGCTTGCTTCCATACATTGAACTGACAACAAAGGGAAGAAATTTCCATTAAAAAATATTCCCACAAATATCAAAAGTATGCTTTCCAATGCATGTTGTCCTTTAACTCGAGCAACTTGTGTTAAAATAATGCTGCCTTTCTCAAAATATTGTCAAAGACATTCTAAAACTCCTCTCAGCTCCAGCTTGGGAACCTCACATATCCTTATGTTGCTGTTTTTATGATCCTCAAAGTGGTATAAGGAATCCAATTAACCAGATTTTCATTTGCATAATAATTGATTATGATAACATATTTTTGCTCTACTGTGTATAAATAAGTGATTTTCATAACCACTTTAAGTTTAAGCCATATATATATATTACTACATGATTTAGTAGCCAATAACGTAGGTGTGTTTAAGCAAATAGAACTTGTGGAGAATTCTGAATTAGTCAATGTGGAGAATCCTTTTGTCTTGAATGTTTTTTAGGGTAATTCATTACAGTTGAGTGATATTTAGAGTAACTCATTGTGGTTATTGGTTCAAGGTTCTTTTGAGGCATTTTTACTTGAATTAACACTAATTCCATTTCTGCTACACTTCTCCCCACCCCAGCCAATTTGTATAATCCTGAACATAAAATTTTATCCTAATTCCTTTTGTGCAAGACAAATTTCAACATCAGCATATTGCCATTTTCTTTTCCAGCAGGCCCCGAGTTTTGATTTTCAGAAATCAAAGTTGTGGCACTTGATAGTTTCTCTAGTTTTATGATGATCTCTTGGTTATACTCATTATGATGTAGACAGGGTCCTCTAATTATTTATAGTTCGTTTGGAAATCGATATGAAATAAATTAGACCATTCTCTTTCAACCCCCAACCCATTAAACCGCTGGGTATGTTAAGTCAGGTTAGCAATCTTAGTGCAAGAAGCGTATAAATAATCTGCAAAGAAGACAATTCCTTGGTAGATACAGTTTAGGTTTTTTTTTCCTATAGTAGCTCATTAATTATGAAATTGTTAAGGTGCTTGATACTGTGTAATAAATAGGTGCCTTCATGTAGAGATAAATATTGTTTTGGCAAGCACTCTGTTCAAAGTCAACCTATTTAAGTAAATCATACACTGTTGTAGGACTTTTTTATAAAGATGTAGAAACTGGACTCAAATTGTTTAGGAGTAATAGATTATAATCTCTAACTATTTTCTTAACTTTGTGGTAAATATAGGTTTGTAAAAAAATTTAATTGATAAGGAAGTTTACAAATTAAGAAGCAAAACTATGTTGTTTTATTTTTTAACACTATTCCCCAGTAGATAAATATTGTTGAAGAGTTTTATAAATTTTTCTAGATATATTCTAAGCATGTTCACATACATAATTTTAAAAAATACGTTGTTGTTTTTTTTTGTTTAATTTCAGAGAGAGAAGGGAGAGGAAAAGAGGGATAGAAACATCAGTGATGAGAGAGAATCGTTGATTGGGGTTTGAGCTAGCAACTCAGGCATGTGCCTTGACCGGGAATTGAACCCTGACCTTCTAGTTCATGGGTCGACGCTCACCCACTGAGCCACACCCAGACAGGCCACATATACACATAATTTACTTTTATACAATTGGGATCATATATCATCTGATCTACAGCTTGCTATTTTTCACCTAATCTACTGTGGTTATCTTTCCAAGCCATGATATATATCTCTAAGAAATTTTCTAAACTGAAATAGCTTTTAAACATTTTTATTCCTTTAAATATATATGTGTATAATTTAATTACTTATTTCTTTGTTTATTTCTTACACCTTCTATTTTTTGCTATCTTTATTGCTTTAAGATGGTTAAGATTTGTAATTTCTATTCTATAGTTATAAAATGTATTCATGTTGATTAAACAACTAGCATGCACAACAATATTGTGTAAAATACTAGTTACTAGAATTATACAATTAAACTCAAAAATGAATTATGAAGCATAGAGGACTTTTATTTTGGATTAATCTTTCTTGGATTTTTTTTTCTTTTGGTTGGAGAATATTCTTAGATACTTTTTCTGAATAGGTAGGAGGGCTCTAAATTTTTCCATCTCTCATATGTCCCAAAAGTTTGCCATTATATTATGCTAATAGTTTGATTAAGTATCAAATTCTAGATTTGATTGATTCCCTGCCCCACCTCAGAAATTTGAAGATACTACTCTACTGTGTTTTAGTTGCTGCTAATGAGAAATTCTGATGTGTCTTAGTTCTTTGAGGTCACCTAGCTTTTTCTCCCATTATTTATCCTCTGAATAAGACTTCTCTATCATGTCTTTTGGTGTGTTTCTTTTGTTTAATCCTGTAGATCTTCAATAGGCCTTTCCATTAAAATCTCATCATTCTTCAGCTTGGCACATTTTTCTTCGGTTATGTTTTAGTTTTCTTCCTCCCCTTACTGTCTCTATTCTCTCCTTCTTGAAAATTTTTTGATAGATATTGGAATCGCTATCTCTGCCTTCCATGTCTTTTGAGATTATCTCATATTTTGTCTTTGTTTTCTTTTTACACTACATTTAGAGTACTTTTGAACATAAGGACATCACTTCTTGGATCTTCAGTTATGTCGACTTTATTATTACATCTGTTCAATCTTAATTTTCAATTTTGGGAACCATATTTTTAATTTCTAAGAATTTATTGTTTTTATTCTACTTTTCAAAAAAAAACTCCTACTTTTATACCCCACTATACCTAGAAAGAATGCACTCATCCATAGCTGATTATGAGTAAAATAAGTACAGAATGTGGTGGGGCAAACATTTTGTTACTGTCCTCCTCATGTATCTTACATGCCCAGAAATCATTACCCTCACCAGCACCCCTAAGTTCCAGCGTCGTTTTGTTATCACTATTTGTAGTGGGATCAACAATGCTCTAATGTATTTCATATTGTCATCACATGCTTACTCTCTCTGTGGCATCAAAATTCCTGCCAGGAACCTTTTCCTTCGGATCACCCACATTTTTAATCTTGTTTTATATTCCCATATTTAGACTGTGGTGAGAAAAATAAAGGCTGTCAAGGGGGTGGGTGAGGGGGAATCCAATCCCACTATAATCCCTTTCCTTATAATTTTCTCCTGATTTGTGGATATATATCTCTTTGAGAGCAAAGAATTTTTAAAGTACTCTCCTAGTCCCAGAATGATTTCTATTTTATTGTTTTTCATGGCTCATTAATTCTATTTACTCATCTTTTGTCTTCTCTTTCTTGCTCTCGGTTTTCCTCATACATCCATGTGGTCCACTGTGGTCTGTTTATTAACATGAATCAGGGTTGAAGCAGGCAGCTTGTCGGTGATTTTTCTGTGGTTGTGGGAATCTGTTTCCTTCCTGGGCCACCCTATGTGGTTCTGGGTCAGCAGGTGGATCATTCTTCCTCCAGCAAACCTCCAGGCTGATGGGTGGGAGTATTCAAGAGGACGGGCTGGTGCCAAGTCATGTTAGTGAAGATTTCCTTGGTGAGAGGTTCTGGTAAGAACTGCCTCCTTGACTTATTTCTCCTTTTTTTTTCTGCCTACTGTTGAGATCTAGACTTTCATCTCTCTCTGGCATCACAATTCTTGGCAGGAAGCTCTTTTGAACAGATCACCCCCATTTTTAGCAAGAAAAGCTCAGGCCCAGGATTATTGAGTGAGAAGGCAAAAGACACAGTTTTCCACGCTGTCCTGAAGGCAGTTCTTTAACGAAAACCCTGATGACCACCCCAGTGTGCTTTGTGTGGATGACTTTCTGGCTTCTTGGAAGAACCCGGCTCCTCTGGTTGTGTTGGGTTGTGGTTTCCTCTATTTTGTGTGCCAGGCCATCCCATCTGTTATCTACCAGGGCACATGTGCATGCTCTGTTCCTCTTCTTAAACCAGAGCCCCTATGATTTATTTCACATAACATTTAATATTTATACAGACTCACGGACTTTATTATTCTACATAATTAGTGTTTGGGTCGAGAGCTCTTAGAAAACGATCATAAAACACCAGAGTTTGTTTTCATGTGGAAGGAAGGAACAAAACGAAGCTCTGTATTTCAAGATGCTTTGAAATGCTTTTTTTCAAATGAGCTGTTCAGATACACGGCAGGCATGAGTCCATGCAAGAGAATGGGGAATATCTCCCTCTCTCTCTCTCTCTCTCTCTCTCTCTCTCTCTCTCTCTCTCTCTCTCTCTCTGACACACACACACACACACACACACACACACACACCCATGTCTCCCCCCCATCTAACTCTTCCAGCAGACTCAGGCAGCAAAGTGGTGGGCAGTCATTTTGCCATTTGCAGGGCTAGTGGTCGTGGTAGGATTCTGTGCAGGAGCCAGCCTGGTCAACAATAGCCCTACAATGCTGAGTCAGCCGGAAGTGACTTTCCCTCCCACTTACCTCTTCACTTGTGGCAGACAGTTCCCCTAGACAGCGGTGGGGCCACTCTGCTGACTATCGTAGCCTGTTTCCAACATGAGCCACACATTCCTGAGACATGTTGTGCCAATCCAGGATGCTGGGGCTCAAGGAAATGGAACTAAACTCATTGTCTCTTCCCCCCCATCCCAATCCCGTTCTCTGCTATGTTAGTGGCACTTTTCCTCCTTATTTCCTCTTTATTTTTTCTCTTAAGAAATACCAAATTGTTTTCCCTAATTTTGAGTTAATTTATTCTTTGTTCTCCTCCTGTTATGACAATTCCCCTCTTTCTATTGCTATTGTTCAATCCCCATAGTCCCGGATTTCTGGGCGGGCCTCTTTGCTGGCTTTCTACCTTCTGGTTGCTTCTTCTTCTCATTAGTTCTACGTGAAAGACCGATCCAAATAGTTGGGTCTGGTGATGACTAGATTAGACACTTTTCCAAGGTGGAGTCCCTGTTTGATTCCCTCTCTGTCCTCTACATGTTCACCATGAGGCTTGGCATTCAGTAAGGAAGGAAGGTTAAGGCAGGTCAGTGATAGGAAGTGAATAGGAGGTGGGGGTTAATGAAGGCTTGTTTCTTCTGTCACTATTCTCTTTCTGCCCTTTGTCTGCCACTGTCCTTCAGCATCTCTCAGGCTTCTTGTCATGACATGCATGACCAGGACACTCGGGTGTCAGAAATACTCCCATAGGCATACTGAAATTTTGTGAAAACAGACCAAAATTTGTGGGGAAGCAAATCCCTCAAGGATTTTTCTTTCTGGGCTTCCTGAAGATAAGTCTGTGGATGGGGCAGGCACAGCACCTGGTCCCAACAGGAAGTTGGCCCTTTCTGTCTCTAGAAGGCAGACCCAAGCTAATGGAGGACGTGTTGTGTTAGAAGTGCCTTGGATCGCCTCCGATTTATACTTTAAAGGGAATTATTCTGAGTTTACTATTAGCAATCGATCACACAGGGCAACATGACCAGCTGACCAGAAATCCCTGCACTTGTGCACTTAAAGGCAGCCAGCCTCTTGTGTTGATTTAGCGATGCTCCTTTGTTGTCCTCACACTCTAGGTCCCTCCCAGTGGTACAACTTCCTGTTCTGGCCAACTCACTCTGTTTTCCTTTTTCTGTCTTTTCCCACACCAGTCTCTCTCCCTGGTGTCCATCTCTGCTTTTCAGATCCTCCAAAGCAAGCTTATGGACATTCCTCAACCTCATCCTGATAAAACAATCTTTGGTTACATTTAGCTATTTGTTTATATTTTTATTATAATATATTTTACTTATACCAGATTTTTGTGTGTGTGGATAAGCCTTATTTACTCCTGATTCAGTGTTTTTCATTCATTTTTGTACTCCAGGTAGCGCCTTGTCCATAGTCCCTTGTACACCAGAGATAATCAATAGATGCTTGTTGACTAGATTTATATCGAATTGGCATCATTTGTTTGTCCTGCAGAGACTCTAGCCTGGGGGAGAATATTGATAGTGAAGTGGTAAATGTGCTTTATAGTCTTCATGGAAAACCAGATGGTAATAACAACCATCAGATTATCTCATTTAATCCTTCAACAGCTCTATGAGCTAGGTATTTTTTTTTCATTCTACTCCAAAGGAAACAGGCGAGAGAAGTTGACTAATTTGCCAAGAATACACAGCTGGTAGAACACAGAGCCACTGTGTCCTGTCTGTGTTTGAGGGTATGCTGGTTTATTATTTCCTGGATTGTAAACAAGCTAAAGAATACATCTGGCTTTTCAGACTACTCTCATTTTGATAACTTGGCTTACCACTCGGTGGGGTCAACAAGGGTGCATGAGCTTGTTCTGGGGGATATCAGGGAACCCCTCTGAGTGGCTCCCTGTACTGAGGGTTTAGGATACACAAAGCTCTTACTATGTTGTCAATGTCATCATTCCCTGAGGACCTACTAGGTTCCAATATCAGCCTCACAGGTCCTCTGGTCTTTTCAAGTATATTAAAAGCAAGTGCTGAGAAGGTCATTGTAGAAGTTCCTATAACTTTCTAAATGCTTTTAGAAACAAAACACAGTTTTGTAGGAGGGCCAACGAGTGCATCTCGATGGCGGAAGTGGAGCTTTGCACACTGTAAACACTCAGCAAATGTTTCCTGATTGGATAGACGAACTGGAACCGCAGCTCCCTGGCTGTCTGGATTCACTGATGTCTCAGAGGCCCTTCCTGTCTCCCCAGTTCAACTTCCCATCAGCTCCCTTGCTCACTTGTTCGTTTGGTTTCCCTTTGCATCACTGATTTCAAGCAGAGGTTGGCAAGCTTTCTCTGTCAGGGGCATATACTAAATATTATTTTACTTTTAAATATCTTATTGATTTTTTACAGGGAGGAAGGGAGAGGAATAGAGAGTTAGAAATATCTATGAGAGAGAGACATTGATCATCCGCCTCCTGCACACCCCTCACTGGGGATGTGCCTGCAACCAGGATATATGCCCTTGACCGGAATCAAACCTGGGACCTTTTCAGTCCACAGGCCAACGCTCTATCCACTGAGCCAAACCGGCTTCGGTATATACTAAATATTTCAGACCATCCAGCCTCTGGTGGACCTGCTGAGCTCTGCTGTGGACACACCGGCAGTCGGGGGTGATGTGTCTATGACTGGGGGTGCCTGTGTTCAAGTCCACTTTATTGAAAGAGTGAGGGGCTGGCGGGAGCCGTCGTTTTCTGAGCTCCGATGTCAAGCAAAAACAACTGTGCTGGGCCTGTTAGATGCCGTTCCGTTTGCTTCTGTGTTTTCTATATTTGTCTCAAACATCCTGGGCAGGAAATGACTAAATTAGATGGCTCAACCATCTAATTTAGTCCCCGAGATAATGATGGCTAACACTTATTGAGTGTTTTCTATGTGTCGGGCGTTCTGCTGAGCGATTTGCATGCTTTCTATTATTTAGAAAGCAAGAACTGTTCTTACCTTCAGTGATGCGGAGGGAACTGAGTCACAGAGAGCTTCGCCTGCCAGGGTTCAGGTGCAACTGTCATACGGATGGCCTTATTACAGAATTCATGAACAGCAATATGGATAATAACTGTATCATACTAAGAGGGAAGAGCCCAGGATTTACACTCAGAAGTCTGGGCTCACCTCCCAACTCCATTTTGTGGCAAATTAAATGCACACGGAGCCTCAGTTTTCCCGCTGAGAAAATGGACTCATTATGAGAATTGACCTGTCCACCTTCGTGACTGCTGTGTGGATAAAAGGCTGTCTGCCTGTGCTTTCCGAACTGGAATCGCTGGACAGTTGTTAGTTATTAGTTTGACATTGGGATACGTCTTGGTCTGTGTCCATGTGAAGTGAATGAATTTAAGGGAAGCAGTGAATGTGGGAAACTCTAAGACAGTGGTTCTCAACCTGTGGGTTGCAACCGCTTTGGGGGTCCAACAACCCTTTCACAGGGGTTGCCTAAGACTATGGGAAAATGCAGCTATTTACATCACGATGCATAACAGTAGCAAAATGTCATGGTTGGGGGTCACCACTCCATGAGGAACTGTATGCAAGGGTCGCGGCCTTAGGAAGGT
Source organism: Lasiurus cinereus (assembly GCA_011751065.1). Lineage (NCBI taxonomy): Eukaryota > Metazoa > Chordata > Mammalia > Chiroptera > Vespertilionidae > Lasiurus > Lasiurus cinereus. The sequence continues at coordinate 4,267,275 of JAAGEH010002530.1, read as the reverse complement.
TGAGAACCGCTGCTCTAAGAGGTGTTGTAAGGGTGTGGACACCTGAAGTCAGCTTCCCTGGTTTTCTCCTTGCTCTCTCCCTGCGCTGGGGCACTAACCTTTTCCCGTTGGTTGTTGTAACTGAATCTGGGCCTATTTCTTCTGGAAAGGAACAATGTACCAGTTATCATCTCTTTTGCTCTGCTAGGTGGGATTTTTAAAAAATTATATGTATTTTTAATTTCAGAGAGAGAGAGGGAGAGAGAAAGAGAGACATCAGTGATCAGAGAGAATCATTAATAGGCTGCCTCCTACATGCCCCCTCCTGGGGATGGAGCCTGCAAGCTGGGCACGTGCCTTGACCTGGAATCGAACTGTGACCTCCTGGTTCATGGGTTGATGCTCACACATTGAGCCACAGCAGCCAGGAGAGGGAGGTTTTTAAGAAGGGCTTTTCCTAGATTGCTGTGGCTAGAGGACAGGGGGGGAGGTAGAGATGAGGCCAAAGGGCATATAAGGCATAGTTAGGTTTTTACAAAGTTCACATGCATGATCCTCATTTAACCAAGGCTTGTCAAATATTGACTTGCCTGGCACAGCTGTGAGGCAACCATCCCTGATCCCTTCCGTCCCTCGGCACAGCCCCTGCCAAATGTTAGCAGCGCACTCACAGGGCACGAGGAGCGCGCATCTCCCCATCTGAGAGGAGCCACAGTCAGAGAATGGGGCAACTGCGCATGCTGCTCCTTTCCTCCCAGGAAATCCCTTGACAGCATCGTGCGTACTAAATTCCCTCTTTATTTTCCCTCAGTTCTTGTTATTATCTCCATAGATAATATAGTCTTTATCTAAAGCAGGAGTGGGGGACTCCAGCCCTTGAGCTGCATGAGGCCCTCAAAACCATCTGGTCTGGCCCTGCCAAGGCATTCGGGGTGAGTTCATTAAATGTTTGACCTAGCCGAAACTGGTTTTGCTCAGTGGATAGAGCGTCGGCTTGCGGACTGAAAGGTCCCAGGTTCGATTCCGGTCAAGGGCATGTATCTTGGTTGCTGGTGCATCCCCAGTAGGGGGCGTGCAGGAGGCAACTGGTTGATGTTTCTCTCTCGTCGATGTTTCTAACTCTATCTCTCTCCTTCCTCTTTGTAAAAAAATCAATAAAATATATATTAAAAAAAAATGTTTGACCCAATACAGCAGGCTACTGTTTAAGTTGATAATTTTGCATGGACCTCGAATGATGTTGTAAATATCCACGTGGCCTTTGGCAGAAAAAAGGTTCCCCACCCCTGATCTAAAGAGATAATAAAAGTATATACCAATGTGGTGTATTAGTCAGAATTGCCCACATAAATGAACCAGTGGGATCTGTCATCGATCTATCCTCTACCTATCATTTATCATCTACCTATTATCTATCTATCTGTCTATCTATCTATTCATCCATCCATCCATCCATAAATAATCTAATTATCTACTGAGCAATACTTATTTTTAAGAAATTTGGGCCACAAGAGTGTGAGGGCTGGAACTCTAAAATCTGTAGGGCAGGCCAGCAGACTGGAGGCTCAGAGAGGGTTTCTATTCTGTGTTTTGACAGACTTCCTTCTTAGGAAAACCTCAGTCTTTGTTCAGAAGGCCTTCCACTCATTGGACCAAGTCCATCCACATTATGAAGTGAGATCTGCTTTACTCAGTTTACTTACTGTAAACATTAATCACATCTGAAAAATACTGTCCCAGCAACTTCACCAGTACTGTCTGGCCACGTAACCAGGTGCCCTGGTCTAAGTCAGTTGACACACAAAATGAGTTATGACACTTGATGTTGATAACCTGTCATTATATATCCATTCTATAATCTGAAGAAAACAAAAATGCTGGTCTTTTCTGAGTAATTCAGAGACCAATGAGCCTCTTCTTAACTCCAAAGACACCGCCAACATTTGCAGAGTGCCTGGCTCTACAATTCACGCACTAGTATCTTCTCTCACAGTTTAGCCTCAGGGCTATCATATCACGCTGATTAATTTCAAACCATGTTGTTTGTCCAGGAGGGAGATGATGTGTATATGACTTTTTTTTACCAGCCTAAGAATTATAAAGGGATCTTTCCTTTTTTTTTAAGATTTTGATTTTTTAATGCTCAATAAAATAAGCTTCATTCTATGATTTAAAAAAATAGGAATCAGAGGGTAGCCTCCAGAAGAGTGATGGTCTGTTATTTGATAGCATCATAACCTTGTTTTCACCTAAAGCTAAGAAATTCTGTTCTACTGTGAGATCTTTGGCCAAGTTACATTACTATCTATATTAGTTAAAACAGTAAATCAACCAATCCGTTATATTTTAGTGGGGAAGGGGAATTTAATACAGTACTAAACCAGCTCTTCAACTTAAAATTTTCACAGTGGGTTAATTTAATCAATCGCTCATTTAAAAAAATTGGCATCCATACTCAGAATTGTTTTCATCCTTATTTGAATTCTTACTTTTAATGACTGGAGAACATGCTCTGATTGAGTTCAATTATGTGCTTGAAAGGTAAGAGGAGATAATGCTAATGAATGCTTTCACGATGATCCCAGAGTATGAACTGGTATCAGTCCATCCAACAGGAATTTGTCCATCCCTAGTTTGTTTTTCTTTTTGTTCCTGCAGCATTCATAGTATGCACATTTATGCCACAACCTAATCTTCCTAAATTCTGATAAAGCTGGTCTTAATGCAAATTTATTTCTTAAAATAGTTTAGCAATGCATCAATTTTAAGGTACTTCAGGTTTTACAAGGCATGAAATTTATTCAAATAGATTTATTTGAATATTTTAAAAATATATTTTTATTGATTTTAGAGAGAGAGAAGGAGAGAGGGATAGAGAGATAGAAACATCAATGAGAGAGACACATTGATCTGCTGCTTCTTACACACCCCCTGCCAAGGATTGAGTCCACAATCTGGACATGTGCCTTATCCAGGAATCGAACCAGGGTACCTCTTGGTTCATGGGTCGATGCTCAACCACTGAGCAACATCAGCTGGGCATGAATATTCTAATATCTATAATAAAAGTGTAGTATGCTAATTAGACTGGATATCCTTCTGGACATCCTTCCTTTCCTTCTGGACAAAACCGGGGCTGTGAGGGAAGCCCAGATCCCGGATGCTGGAGGGAAACCACTGCTAGCAGCTGGGGGAAGGAAGGCCTATTATTATTATTTTTTTTAATGTTATCTAAATATTTTTTTATTGATTTTTTTACAGAGAAGAAGGGAGAGGGATAGTGAGTTAGAAACATCTATGAGAGAGAGATATCGATCAGCTGCCTCCTGCACGCCCCCTACTGGGGATGTGCCTGCAACCAAGATACATGCCCTTGACTGGAATTGAACCTGGGACCTTTCAGTCCACAGGCTAAAGCTCTATCCACTGAGCCAAGCCGTTTTTGGCAGAAGGCCTATTCTTGCACGAATTTTGTGCATTGGGCCTCTAGTATGTTTAATAATGGTTGTAGTGAAGCTATTCATGGTTGTGTAAAGGTACTAAAAACAACTTTTATATAAATATCGATATTTTAGAGTTCTCTGTAAAAATTTCAATAAAATCTATTTCTAAAAAGTTTGATGGGGCAATTTCTCTTAGAAAAGGTAACACAATTTACCACAGCATTTTATACACAACTAGAGGCCTAGGGAATGAATCTGTGCATGGGTGGGGTCCCTTAGCCTGGCCAGTGGGAGGGACCTTGGGAGGTTAGCTGTTGGAGTGCACTAACCATCAGGGTGCAGCTCCTGTGTTGAGTGTCTGCCCCCTAGTGGTCAGTGTGTGTCATCGCTATGGGCTGGTTGTCTGGCTATCCAATCGTAAAGGTTGCTTAGGCTTTTATCTATATAGATTCCAGCTTTTAATAAGCATTCAAAATTCATGCTCCCTCTGAGGTAAATAAACAATGTAGCTGCAGCGTGAATAACCCCCAGAACTGAAAATAGACATGATCAAATATGATATCTTTGAGGGGTAAGACTAGGAGATGTTAGCTTTTTATTTATACTTTCTACACTATTTGAATGTATACTTCTATATGTGTCATAATTCTAACAATATTAACTAAAGGTTTGTCTGTTCAAATATACAGTTGAGCATAAAATAAAAGGCAGTAACTTGAGATATAAAGTTATAAGACTGTTTATTTTTATGTGAATGAAATTTCCTCCCTTTCATATAACTTCAGAAAATGATAAAACCTATCCATCTTTTAAAAATTGAATCTCCCCACAGCATTATTGAGATATAAATAACATAACTTGGTGTAGGTTTAAGGTGTAAAATGTGATGATTTGAAATATTGTGAAATGATTATCATAATGTTAGTTGATACTTCCATCACTTTCTATAATTACCTTTTTGGTGGTGAGCGCATTTAAGTTTTACCATCTTAGCAACTTTCAAGTATACTAGAGTCAGCACACTGCACATTAGCTCTCCAAAATTTAGAACTGGAAGGTTGTATTCTCCTAATTTTCCCCACTCTTCAGCCCTGCTAGCCAACATTATATTCTTTATTTTATTCAACTTTTTTTAGATTCTACATATAAGTCAGATTATATAGTATTTGCATTTTTCTGGCTGACTTATTTCACTTAACATAATGCCTCAAAATTCATCCATTTGTTCAAATGTTGGGATTTCCTTCTTTTATAGGATAGCTAAAATTCAATTATTTAATTGAATTATAATGCCTTAAGATTCATCTGTGTTGTTCAAATGTAGGATTTTCTCCTTTTCTAGTATGAATAATATTGAATTATACACCCATACACAGAGACACCTACACATTGTATATGTATAAACACATATTGTTTTTATCAGTAAGCCATTCTGAGCATTTTGAATTAACTTCTTTTGTAAGTAATGTAAGACAGTGGTCCAGCTTCATCCTTTTGTGTATGAATATCTAGTTTTCACAGAACTATTAGAGACTGTCCTTTATCAATGAGTATTCTTAGCTTTGTTGTCAAATATTAGTTGCTCAGATATGCATGGGTTTATTTCTGGCTCTGGATTCTGTTACATAAGTCTATGTGTATATTTTTATGCCAACACCATACTGTTTTAACTACTGTTTTGATTTGTATTACAGTTTGAAATCAGGAAGTAAAATCAGGAATATCTCCAGCTTTGTTTTTCTTTCTCAAAATTGTTTGACTATTTGAGATCTTTTGTGGTTGTATATGCATATGGCTCAAATAGCATGGGCATTTAAACAATATTAGTTCTAACTTATGAACAGAGGGTGTATTTCTACTTATCTGTTACCTTCTTCAATCTCTTTAACCAATGTCTTACAGTTTTCAGTGTAGAGATCTTTAACCTCTTTGATCAAATTTCTTTCTAAGTATTTTATGTTTATTTGCTTATTTACCAATAATCTATCTGTATCTATCTGTCATCTATCTAATTCTCACCGGAACCTATTTTTCCATTGATTTTTAGAGAAAGTGGAGGAGAGAGGAAAGATAGAGAAAAATATCGATGTGAGGGAAACACATAGAAATACATATTTTGCCTCCAGTATGAACCCCCACTAGGGAGAAGCCTGCAATCAAGGTATGTGTCCTTGACCAGAGTAGAACCCAGGACCCTTCCATCTACAGAATGACGCTCTATCCACTGAGCTAAAATGGCTAAGGCTATTTTGTTGTTCATGCAATTGAAAATTAAGTTATTTAAAAAACAAACAAACATACATTTTATTGATTTTTTACAGAGAGGAAAGGAGAGGAATAGAAACATTGATGAGAGAGAAACATGGATCAACTGCCTCCTGCACACCCCCAACTGGGGATGTGCCCGCAACCAAGTACATGCCCTTGACCAGAATCGAATCTGGGACCTTTCAGTCCACAGGCCGACGCTCTATCCACTGAGCCAAATTGGTTTCGGCTGAGGTTATTTTCTTACTTCTTTTTTATAAGGAATATTTTTTTTCTATTATAGAGTGGATAACATAAGCACTTTAAAAATAATCAGAAGGACAGATTTCCCAATCTGTGTAATGCTATTGCCTAGTTAATGGCACACAATTCTTTTTACGACAGCTATTTTATTCAATATTGCTTGTCAGAAGTTGAAAGATTCCAATACTGTACTCTTAGCTCTCACATTTAAAAAGAGTTCTTGGGGGCAGTGGGGGGCGGGGGGATAGCCCTTTAGTTGGTTGGTAAGTGATGGGTTTTCTTGGAATACACTGCTTGCTAATTTTATTAGACAAGAAAATAAATCCAAATGGTCAGTCACATTCCAATTTGTATTCTTCCTTCAAAGTCCTCCCCTTTTGCATCTTGGATTTCGACACTCCTACATGCCAGTTAAAGCACTTGTTAGAGGGTTCAAAAGAAAATGTTGCAATTAATTTCCCAGTCTCTCCTCGCTTTGATGTCACTATATAATGCTTTGAATAGGTTTCAGTCTGGCCCCTGTTCAAGGACAATTTCTTGCTTTGGAGGAGGGAGAGAAGCAATGAAGGAAGGACTATATATTTTTCCTTAAGTAGGAGACAAAAACTCTTTTTGTCTAAGTAATCTGAGACATTTTTTCTAAATAGATGATACAAATAGATAACTAATTGGCACAGTCAACTGCTACTGAGGTCTTTTCTCTTTGGGATAGCCATTAAGGACAGAATTAGACCGGCAGTCTGTACATCCAACATGTCCAGGTTATCTTGCCCAAAAGAAATTTAGATAGATGAGCAGGGCATACTGGAACCCTCTGAAGTTTAAAAATGGCTGCAGGTGTCTTAGTAGGAGACTCATTTTATTTTGTAATGATTAGAAAGAATGACCAGACCATGAACTCTAGAATTATGCTTCATTTCTCATGTCCTGCACAGTTTGTTCTGGTTTCTATTTGTGGCTGTACCGTGATTCTAGTCTTCTTATTCACTTTAGACTTGCATTTTAAGGTTGCTTCTTTACAAACTTTTTTTCCCCCTCCTATTGCCATTCCAAAAGAAATTATTCATTTTCAGGAGTGGGTCAGACATGATTAAATAGTGATCGGGAGGAATTTCTTACTATTTTTGTAGAAAATTAATTAATTAATTTTTAAAAATTATTTCTCAACATTTTAATTATAGTTCATATTCATGATTACTTTATATTAGTTTCAGGTGTACAGCATAGTGGTTAGACAATCATAGTCATACTAGTATAATAACTATGTATGAGAACAGTGGGTATAATTGAAAATGAGGGACACTTTATAAAGTAGTAATAGTACTCACTTACTAACCATCACCTCGCTCCATAAGCATCACCTAGCAGGCATTTGGCCAGTTTTGGTGGAGCTGAATTGAATTTATTCTTACGGATGGCCATTAAGGACAGAATTAAAGGACAATAAAGAAAATAGTATTACGGAAACTTTCCATCTAAGAGAAATATCAAGACTATCATTTTTTTATTCATATCCTGAGTTGTTTTATTTTTCTCATAAAACAAATCCATGTTTCAACAGAAGGCATTCCTTAGTGACAGACCAAGGGCAAAAGAATGGAGCTGAGAAATATGCGTCTATGTGTCCATTAAAAAGTCTGCTGTGAAATATAATACTAAGGATATAAAATCATTCTTACTGTTCGCACAAAGTCATTGCTGCTCTAATTTGAGCAGCTTCAATAATATTAAACTCTCAAAATTAAGGTGTGTGCAATATCTGAATGAATTAACTGACTAATTAATTATGTATGGTGCCAGTTGGCTACTGGAATATCAATTAATTAATTGATAACCTTTACTCCTTCAGTAGATACTGTTCTTTTTCCCACCTGGTTTCCCAGAAGCCTGACCATTTGTCATTAGGCTAAACCAGTGGTTGGCAAATCGTGGATCGTGAGCCACATGCGGCTCTTTGGCTCGTTGAGTGTGGCTCTTCCACAAAATACCACATGCAGGTATGCACGTACAGTGCGATTGAAACTTCATGTCCCATGTGCAGAAGTCGGTTTTCAGCTCTCAAAAGAAATTTCCAGTCATTGTACTGTTGATATTTGGCTCTGTGGACTAATGAGTTTGACGACCACTGGGCTAAACTCTTCATGATCAAAATGAACATGTCTTCTTCAAAAAGGATCTTATGTCTTTGATCAAATGTCAACACCACAGCTAAGGAGTTCTGTAGTCTTTCCCAACAAGTCAGATGTGTTTTCATCCTCTGTGTATTTTTTAACTTGATTTTTAACATTATATGAATTCCTCTATAGTTATAAGTATATTTACATGGGTATCTCTGTTTCATCCATTCACTGTGTCTAATCCATTAAATAAAAATTCATGGGCTGCTTACCAGGACAAAGCTGGTAAAGACATATATGATTAAGGTGGGGTCTATGCTTTACAGGAGCTCACAGTCTGATGGCAAGCGAACATGGGGGCACCAGAGAAAAAGAGGGAGTCAGAGCTACGACTAGGAAGCCATTGAGATCTGGCTCGAACCCACTTTACCTGTCCTCGTAGGCAGGTTACGTGACCTTTTTTCTTTATAAAGGCTTCTCTGTTTCCTTACTGGTAAAACATGTTTAACATAAAATGCTTAATCCCATGAGTAGCATTTATTTTTATTATTTATTTACTTATTTTTATTTAAGTATCTATTTTTTATTGATTTTAGAGAGGAAGGGAGGAGAGAGAGAGAGACAGAAACATCAATTATGACTGAGAATCATTGATTGGCTGCTTCCTTCATGCCCCCTCAAGCCCACAACCCTGGCATGTGCCTATGACTGAAATTGAACCTGGAACCCTTAAATCCACAGGCCAAAGCTCTATACACAGAGCCAAACCAGCTAGGGTCATGAGTAGCATTTAGAGAGTATTCATAGAATGTCTAGAATAGAAATAGAATTCAGGCCACATGTGTAACTTGAAATTATCTAGGAGCTATGTTAAAAAAATAAAAAGAAAAGAGTAAAATTAAATTTAATGATATACTTAATTTGTTATATCTAAAATATCAACATTTTAACAGGTAATCAATATAAAATATAATCAACCAGCTATTTTTCATTTTCTGTCTTGTACTAAGTTGTTGAAATCTGGTTTGTATTTTGCTCTTACAGTTTCTCAGTTTGGATGTTAAATTTTCGTGGAGGATATTCGATCTATATTTATATTGAATACATTCCTAAGTTTTTCCAATATATTTAAAATTATTTTGATAACTGAACTGTGTTTTTTTTAAATTTAAACTAATGAAAATTAAATAAAATTTAAAATTTTGTTCATGATCACACTAACAAGTTAGGTGGCCAGTGGCTATCCTGTTGGATAGCACTGCTCCAGAATGACAGCTCGGTATGATCAATGTTGTAATACAGGCATGAGCAGAGAGCTCTGGGAATTAAGAAAGGAATTAAAAAATATTTTTATTGATTCTTTAGAGAGGGAAGGAGAGGGAGAGAGAGAGAGAGAAATATCAATGATGATAGAGAAACATTGGAAACATTGACCGGCTGCCTCCTGCATGCCCCACACTGGGGATCCAGCCTGCAACTGAGGCATGTGCCCTGACAGGGAGTTGAATCCCAACATCCTGGTTTGTAGGTGGATGCTCAACCATTGAATCATAATGGCTGGGCAAGAAAGATATCATTGAAGTGGACCTTGAAAAACCAGTAGGAACTTACTAAAGAGGCAGAAGGAGAACACTCCAATTTGATCTCTTGAAAGTCTGTGAAATAGCAAGAGTAGACTCATTTAATCATGTAACAGTCACTTTCTGAATGCACATTATGTGATGTGCATGGGATATGTGTTGGGAATTCAAGGAGCTTAGAGCGTTAGTATTATTTGTGCGCCCATTTTTCAGAGGTGGATATGGGTGTGCTCCTGAGTGAACCAAATGATGTTGCTTCTGTAGCTCAGATTTCAGCTTGTCACCTTCAAGATTGCCAATGAATAAGACTTTTTTCGAGCTGTAAGCAAATTTTCTTTGCTTGTTCATTTTCAGTGAAAAACAACAACTGTTATTTGCTGGTTTTGTTTACTATTGCCTGCGGTTGGCAAAGATAGCATGGCCCATCCAAGCTTTCCTTTGGCATCTGGTCATCTGTCAATCCGGATTGACCCAGATCCTATTCCTGCCATTGGTTCTTTTCCTGCAACACCTTAGGTAAAGGTGGGAGCGGCTGATGTTTTGTCACCTCCTGGGATGTTAGACCCGTCCACCTAAGACAAACAGAAGATGATTTACATTCAGGTGACGCATTCCCACTTCCGGTTAAGACCCTTCTAGAGTCCTCAGCATGCTGCTTTTGTTGCAGTTATGAATCCCTACAAAGGATTAAGTAAACTTCCAAGTTGATAGATTTCTGCTCAATTGACTCTATTTAAATTTTGCCTCCTGCTTTGTTTTCACCAACTCCCTCTAAAGATTATGGGGGAACATCAAAGAAAAAGAAGCAATCAAACAAACAAACAAAAAAAAATAGAACAAAAACACAGACAAGAACAGCTTGGTATATTTAAAAAGATTCTCAAGACTCTTCTCTATAAGATAATTGTCTACTCTTTAAAACACTCAGAAAAGGAGATTTTTGCTGCCACCCTTGATTGCGTTTTTTAGTATTTCATCATCCTTCTAGTTATAGGAAGGTTTTCCTAAATCTAATATGTATGTCTGTTTCCTCATTGGATGTCTTTAATATGGCTAATTATCCTTAGTCATAAAATTCTCTTTCTGAGAAATATGAGTTAAGATGAAATAAAAAAAACACTTTTCATAGAAAGCTAACAAGGCCTTCAAACTCAACTACTATATATCTAAGCAGAATTCAATTTGAGAACCAAAACACTAGAAATAATAAATTTGGTAATCAGTTTTGACTTGAAGCTAGGCTATAATCTGTATGTAGAAATGCAGAATTTTTACACAAAATGACATTTACTTCTGTAATTACACTCCATCTGTGCTGAGTAGACATTGTGCATTCCACCTTCGGTAGTATTATCTGAGCACTCGTGGGCTACCCTTTACCAAGAGTATTTCCATGATTCTGCTTCTTTATCCCAGAGTTGGGGTGCTTTTCTTTATTAAATAACCCACTTCAGTTCTTCTAGAAATATGCTGTGTTTGTATCACCCCAGTTTCTACAAATTACTACATACTCATGCTAAGATTTCAGACATTTTAAACAAATATTTAGAAGAGTTTACGTTCTCTTGTCTTTTAATCTTACATTCACTCACCCTACTTGGATATATTGAGGCAATTGTTGAGGAAACAACATCGACCCTGAAACCTGAATTCAAGGCCTGGTCCCTCATGTAATTTTGCAAAAGCAATGTAAGCTTGCTCGTCTTTCATTTCTTCATCATTGTAATGGGAGACGATAACTCCTACCTCCGAGGCTGATATGAAATAGTATATCGTTGTATCTATAAACATCACACCATTAAGCACTAAACAGATGAAACCTGTTAGTTCACATAAGCACATGCGCAGCTCACTGCGGCTGGATTGCACTCCCGTCTGTCTGTGTCCGTGGAGGACTGTGCTGATGGGTGGTCATCAGAGAATCTCTCTTTGAAAACCATCATGATCTACAGATACTACTAAGGAGCTGGAAGGTTCAGATATTGGCCTTATGCTATGTTGAGTGGGCCAATAATTATAAGCTTTGAATGGGGGCATCTATCTACCCTTGGACATTAAATATACTAAGAAGTTCATTCTCTTGGTCGAGTTGCTCTTTTCTTAATTTTCAAGCGTGTTCTTTATGTGTGTGGTGTGGTGGGAAGAGGCGGGCAAGCGTTGCCCTCAGATGCAGGTGAGAATGTGTATAGTATGAAAGTACGGGGTGCCCACTGTTTGCCTCCATTACAGGGGGGGACTGGGGAGATGCGGGGAGCACTCACCTAGGGCACAAAATCTGAGACAAGTGATATGGTAGTGCATGTTTCAAAATCAAAAGTCATGCCAAACGCCATGATAAACAAAATGTCAAAATGTAAAGAAATGCCATTTTTTCTCCTTTTTTTTTCCTTTGTATTAGAGCATACAGTAGCTCAGAGCAGTGGTTCTCAACCTTCCTAAGGCCGCAACCCTTGCATACAGTTCCTCATGTGGTGGTGACCCCCAACCATGAAATTTTGCTACTGTGATGCATCGTGATGTAAATATCTGCATTTTCCGATGGTTTTAGGTGACTCCTGTTAAAGGTTTGTGTGACCCCCAAAGGGGTCGCGACCCACAGGTTGAGAACCGCTGGCTCAGAGGACCAACAAGCCCTCCCTCTTCCTCTCCCTGCATATGACCATTCATATTTATTTAAATCTCTAGATCTTCTGTGCCTATGGGCTTACCTTAGGCATAAAGGTGAGAGGAAGGAGTTGTATCAAGAGGATTATAAAAGTGGACTTAAAGAGGTATACAGCACATTTTGTGGAAAAACCACTTTTTATTCTTTAGAAGACCTATTTTCCAATACTCATTAGGTATAGGCACAAAGCAAAAAATCAAAATGCAGATGGGCATGAAATGAAAAAAAATGCAGGGTCCCTTCCCGCTAGCTTCCCTTCATCTCTTCATTAATGGAAACTGCTTTTGGCCAGTTCTCCTTGGGGCCACAGGCATCTTTTAACGGATTTGCCCGTCTCTCTCATTTTTGGTTCTCAACTTCAGGCAGAATATCTTGCAGTGAAAGATAAAGAGCAGAGATCGGATGCTCTATTCCTCCCCCCTTCCACGTCTCCACCCTTCAGTGGTGGTTTCATGCGCAGGTGTCCATGCAGGTGCACGCTCTCGGGTCCATTTTCCCGGCAGGCTTTAGGTCAGGAAGAAGACAGGTGAGGGTCACTGCCGGCTCCTCTCTCCAACAGGGAAGGATTTGCACCCTGGAGTCTTTTCCTCTTCCTGGCAGGTCGCTTGCATTTCCGCTGAGACTGCTCATCCTTCAGCTTGGGTGTGAATGGGCTCGGTTGTGAGCAATGGCCCTCCCACATCAGCCCTCTGCTCTGCTTCCATCATCCATCCATCCATCCATCCATCCATCCATCCATCCATCCATCCGTTTCTCTCTTCCAAGAATTCACCCTCCTTTGGATGGTTGCTGCCGTATCCCACCAGTTGGGAGAGGATACACATTTATTAAGTTAGCATATTTGTATGTGTGGCGTTGCACACTTTTCCTCCTCAGATTTCTGTGTTTTTTCCATGTACACAGAACTATCATCTACCGTGTAACTGTCCAGCATTTTGATTCAGCTATATTTTTGACTCCAATTAGAGCATCTTTCATTTTTTTATGGCTATCTAGCTACCCCAGCTACACAGAGAGCTCATTGAAGGCTGAAATCATGTCTTATTCATTTTCCCCCATTATGCTTAAATGTGTTATTGTGATAAAATATACATAACATCCAATTTACCATTTCAACCATTGTAAGTACGCAATGTAGTGGCAATAAGTACATTCACGTGGTTGTGCGACCCTTACAGCTGTCCATTTGCAGAACTTTTCCTCATCCCAAACAATCTCTGTACCCATAAACAGTAACTACCCATCCACCCCTTCTTCCCCCTATAGTCCCTGGCTACCCCTAATTGACTCTGTGTCTCTGTGAACTTGACTGTTCTAGGTAGCTCATCATCACCCAGTGTGTATCCTTCTGTGCCTGGCTTACTTCCCTTGGTATCATGTTTTCAAGGATCACTCCTACTGTTTATTCATTTCTACACCCTTATATCGTTCACAGTGCTTCGCATACAGAAGGTAAAAGAAATGTCTTTTGAATAACAGCATAGGAGCAAAAATAAGTAGCATGTCATATTCCAGGGGTATTCCAGAGACTTTCCTGGTGGCAGCGACACTGCAGTTTAGTGCTTAGCAGAAGACAGGAGGAGATGAAGCCGGTGAGGTGGGCAGGGCGAGAATGAAGATGGTGAATTTCCGGAAGTGTCGGGTTTGATTCTGTAAGCAGGGGTGCAGCGCTGAATATTTTTGAGGAGGCCCCAGTCGTTTTCCTGAATGCACTTGTCTCTTTTAAGAATGATTGTCCCTTTGACTTGTGTGTTGGACACTGTTTTAGTTCTTCAATCCAGAGGTAGAGGAGAGAAGCAGATCGAAAAGGGATGAGAGCCAGAGAAGATATGATTTAGGATCTATCATGCCTGCATGAGGGCACACTGTATGGTGCAGGCATGCCTATCTAGCTTGGCAATTTCATTGACTTTTTGCTTAAATTGTCGGTAAGGTAGAAGAGGAGTTCCCCTCATTCAATTACACACACACACACACACACACACACACACTCACACACACACATATATATATATATATATATATAAAACCATGGCTTTAACCGGTGTGGCTCAGTTGGTTGGGCATTGTCCGTGCACCAAAAGGTTGATTCCTGGGCAGGGCATGGGCAGGGCACATGCCCGGGTTGTGGGCTCCATCCCCGGTGGGAAGACTTTCAGGAGACAGCCCATCAAAGTTTCCTCTCACATCAATAAACTTCTCTCCCTCCCTCTCCTTTTCTCTCTCTCTAAAAAAAAAGCAATAAAAACATTTTTTTAAAGAGTGAAATTATGAAGCAGAAAGGAACTTTTTAAAAAAAATATTTTTTAATGTATTTTATTGAATTTTTACAGAGAGGAAGGGAGAGGGATAGAAAGTTAGAAACATCGATGAGAGCGAGACATCGATCAGCTGCCTCCTGCACGCCCCCTACTGGAGATGTGCCAGCAACCAAGGTACATGCCCTTGACCAGAATCGAACCTGGGACCTTTCAGTCCCCAGGCCAATGCTCTATCCACTGAGCCAAACCGGTTCCAGCAGAAAGGAACTTTTCATGAGGTAAACCATATTCCATGATGTTAAATGAGTTAGTATGTGCTTAGGTAGTTAATTTAGAAATTAGATAATCTGGCTCTTCTACAATCTCACTTTTTAAACAAAGTTGTCCTGGACGACTGTCCATCTAGAAGTGAGAAGAGCATCTTGAACGCCATGGAGGTGATAAGACTGCATTCAGCTGCCACAATGCCGCCGACATAGCCACAGTCCGGCAGGAAGCAGACACTGACGTTTAGAAAGGCTGTGACTTACCTAAGGCCACACAGCTACTTCTGGGGAAGTTAGAATGTGCACCTGCCTTACATTAGTTCACGCTGTAATTGCCTTGGGTGCTTAGTTTTGATGTCTAGATTTAAGTAGTACTATACACCCTGTACTAGAGGCTCTCTGTATTTTTAATACTATTAAACTGATCACAGCAAGTAACTTCTAGAATGCTACCTAGTGCAGGCATTATTTTAAATGTGTAACCCTTCCAATAGCCCTGTGTGCTAATGGCTGCCGTTGTCACCATTTCTACTCATGGGAACACTGAGACGCAGAGATGTTGAATGAGGTTCTGGAGGTCACAGGAGCAATTTCAATGGATGGCCAATGCCTGAGACTGTTCAGTTCGAATGCAAATGTTCTACGGGATAGGGTTCCCGCCAAATACCTTCCTCTGTCCAAGCCTCAGTTTCCTCACCTATGGGACAAGTGACCTTCACTGTTGAAGTCTGGGGTCCTTTCCAGCCTGAGAACCGGATGCTCTTCTTCCTACAAAATATGGAAGATGTTGATCCTGAATCCTGGTGATCGGAACCGTGGCATTAAAAAAAATATCCTCCACTAAATTTGCTTAAACTTTCCAAATATCTCTGTCTCTACTTTGTACTTCCTGGTGAGCAGGAGCAGCCCTTAGGCAGGTAGATGCTGAAGAGTCACTTGTTAAGTTAAGATGCAAATTGCTTCTCCAAAAAAACTGAAACCAAAGCATCAGGGCCCGCTGATGTCCTAACGTGCTTTTTCCCGCTGCTGACTCAGGACCGTGGGTGGCCAGCCTTTGCCCTTTGTCACTTCCTGACAGCAGGCAGGATCCAAAGTCCCCTCCTCAAAAGCGAGTCCAGGAAACGATGTTGAAGGAAGTAAGGAGGCTTTTAGGTTCTTTCTCTTTACAAAATCCAGTGCATGTTTACAGGTTAGCAAATAGCCTACTAATCCACATTTTAAAAATGTTGACAGCCGGAAAGAGATGCTTACGAGAAAGAGAATGTGAGAATGAGTGAGAGACTAGGTAAGCCTGTCTGTATTTGTTTAAGGTATGTTCATTTGCAGTTTTATCATGGGAGGGATCAATTTCCCCAGTTTTTTAGACAGGTTTCTTATCTTGATTTCGAAGTCAGTCTTTATAAATAACTAGAGGCCCAGTGCATGAAATTTGTGCACTGGTAGGGTCCCCAGTGGTTGGTGGCAGCTGGCCAGGGCCTCCCTCCCTTCCCCCGCCAGGCCCCACCCCCTGGTCAAACTTCTGGAAGAACTCTAGGTCTAAAGAGCAATTTGCATACCACGCTTTTATTAGATAGGTTGGTATTTTCCCAGGAGCAAAGAGGAAGATTTATGCCTTTCATGTGCCCTCATATATATTTCAGTGTTTCCCAAAATCCAGGGTAGAGTCCTGTGTAGAGAAGACACAGGTAGAGCAAGAGCTAAGTGGGCACACAGTCAGTGATTCAGTGAACTCAGGGGTCGATCGCCATTCTATGTTCTGAAGCTGACCAGTATATGTGAAAATCAGCCCCTAATTCTACCACAGGGGTAGTGGCCTGAAAACCAAACTCCTGCATCCCTAAAGGATTTGGCATACCATTCTGGAAGAGTAAATGCTGAGTCTGTCTTATTTATCTGCTTAACTGCTCACCTTTCTTCCTTCTTCTACCTACCCATCCACCCACTTATCCATCTGCTTGCTCATCTATCCATCCATCCATCCATCCATCCATCCATCCATCCATCCAAATGTATTGAGCACTTATGTACCAGAAAGTATGCTGGAGATACAAAAGAGAATTGTACATCATTCATTGAGGAGTATGAACTCATGTTTAAGAAAAATTTCATATGGGAAGTAATGCTTACAGGAAGATTATGACTTAAAATAGATGTCTAGTATTTAGTGAGGGTATTTTTAAGTTCAACATTGAAATTCAAAATACATTGTGTTCTTAATTTCTTTTTTTTTAATTTATATTTTGCTTGGTCAAACCTCTAAAAATTGAACTATCAGAATTATTGCTATTTATTTCACACGAATGGCAAGAGTTTTGGAGGAAATTGAGTACATTTATGTCCAACATATTATCACCTTGAAATATAATGACTACTACTACTATTATTGAGCTAATGATGAGTGATTATCAGGTATCAGGCACTGTTCTGAAAGTGTCATGTTTATGGGTTGTTTATTCATCAAAGTCACCCTATGAGAAAGGTGATTTTTAAATCTCCCTTTGAGATGAGGCAACTGAGGCATGGAGAGGTTGTGTAGTTTTCTCACTACGAAATGGCTGAGCTGGGATTCAGCCAAGGCCACATGTTCCAGAGGTCACACATTGTGACACACTGTGCTTTCTACTTTTGAGGAAAGACCTTGCCTCTTGAGAACATTTCTTTTCTTTTTTAAAAAAATTTTAATAAATCTTTATTGTTCAGATTATTGCAATTATTCCTCTTTTCCGCTCCCCATATCTCCCCTCCACCTGTTTCCCACCCCACCCTCTGCCCTTACCTCCCTCCCATTGACCTCATCCATAGGTGTATGATTTTTGTCCAGTCTCTCCCTGCACTCCCCCCTCACCTCTTTCCCCCTGAGAATTGTCAGTCCACTCCTTTTCTATGCCCCTGATTCTATTCTATTCACCAGTTTATTCTGTTGATCAGATTTTCAATTCACTTGATTTTTAGATTCACTTGTTGATAAATATGTATTTGTTGTTCATAATTTTTACCTTTACTGTTTTTTTCTTCCTCTTCTTAGAATACCTTTCAGCATTTCATATAATACTGGTTTGGTGTTGATGAACTCCTTTATTTTTTTTTATCTGTGAAGCTTTTTATCAGCCCTTGAATTCTGAATGATAGCTTTGCTGGGTAGAGTAATCTTAGTTGTAGGTTCTTGCTATTCATCAGGTTAAATATTTCTTGCCACTCCCATCTGGCCTGCATAGTTTCTGTTGAGAACCTCTTGAGAACATTAATATCTTCTCATAAACACCTCATTTCCTTCATCTTAACAGTGTGTATGAAACAAAGTCCTTATTTGCCTCTGAAGGACAGGACTTCACAACCGCCTGCTGTGGTTGCCACAGTGGTGACCACAAAGTCACATTCAAACTTCTCAGCAAGGCAGTGAGACTCTCCCCCACAGGACTCCACTGCACCTGGGCAAATACTACATTTTCTCCACACACAACCTATGCTTCAGCCAGAGCAAGCATCCTCTGTCCTCTGGATGTGTCCTGCTTGTGCCCAGATACTTGTCTCTACCTCTGTGGTTTCCTTGTTGCTTTCCCTGCAGAAAATGCACCTCTCCTCTGCCCTGCTGTCTTCATTTATGACCTTATGTTTTCATTTATGTCTTCACTGTGTCTGATGGACGGCGCCAAGCCCCTGTGTCTTATAGACCTGTCCCACACTGATTTTTCTCTCCTCCAAAACGCTTTAAGCTTCGTAGGTTGTGCCCAAGCATGGGGTGCCAAGTCTTATCATGTCTTATTTTGATACCTATAATATGAGATGATGTTATATAACTCTTTATGTATCATTTACTTCTTAGCAATAGAATAAAACACATGCACATAGAAGGCAAATTTAGAACTTGGAGGTCCATCTCAACATACAAAATACATTAAGAAAAGTGCATTCATTTTAATTCTTCACAGAGTGCCTCGAATACCCCTTCAATAAATATTTGATGCATGACATTTTTGTTTTATTGGTTTGTCTGAGCAAATCCCTCAGTGAAGTGAAGAAAAGCTGACCTTTTGGGTCATTTCCAATAAGTAGGGAGCCATTCATGACTTTTTAAGCATGAAGGAGATGAAAGTGAAAAAGGTTTCCAGCCCATCAACAGGCATTATTCTAATACTTGATCCCAGCTGCCAAAATGGGGCTCTAGGAAACTTTGACAAGCAAGTATTAGCTCTTTGGGTATAAAATCCCCTTCTCAGCCTTTGCCACTGCGGTCCTGGAATGTATTCCTTGTAGATAAGGAGGACTGCTTTTGAATTTTCTCACAGTATGTGTATGTATGTATGTATGTATGTATGTATGTATGTATGTATTTTTCAAGCAACATGTGACTTACTAATAATCAATGACAGGATCTGTGGCAGATCATTCAAGAAAGAGAACGTGAGCCATTAGGTAACGGCAAACTGTTGTGCTCGAGTTAGATGATATTTTCTTTGTGGCAGCCTCCGAAAATTTAGAATGCTTTTTACACTCTGATATAAAAAAAATGTTTTTCTCCTGACCTCAGTTCAAAAGGACAAGTATGACCCATTACGGCGGTTAATGCTGATGCATCGGGAGAATAATGCACTGAGAAGTGAGGGGCAGAGTAACTATGATTGCCAGGAGCTGATAGATCCAAGAAGCTGTTATTTTTCAACAAACTATTGTTCCATTTACGGCCTCTTTCTTTTGTGCTTTTAGCAGGGCTAACGTGATTTGGAATTTTGTTAGAGTTCAAAATTTAAATCAGGCCCACTTTGCTAAAACGACGTTGGCTGGAGTAGCAGAAGAGCAAAACAGAGAAATAAAAGCAGTGACAGAGAATGGAAAGGTGGTAGAGGTGCAAGGCTCCTAAGAGACCAGGAAACGCACCACAGAAAGCCCAGAGAGGCAAGGGCACTTGGCAGTGTCCCTGAGGTCTTCCGGAAGTGAGGAGAAAATTCCCAGCTTTCCTTGTTATTTGTTAATATTTTATTAGGAAAATTTCTTACTTTCAGATGTATTTCTTTTAGAAATTTTTGTGTAGGGCTATTTATCTCCTCTTTACCTTTATTATTTCTCCGAGGCATCCCAATTTGAGGGGATATTGAATAGTTAAGATAAAATTTATATATAAACATACCACTTACACATGGCCACGAAGGTAGCAAGCTATATCCTTAGGATATTATAGTTGTCAATATAATCAGTATTAATTTGCTTTTTTTCCCCCTATTCATTCTTAGCTCTTTGTAAATATTCCCTCAGGATCTTTTTTAAAAAATGTAAATGGCTTTTAATCATTTTTTAAAGTTCTCTTTATTGTTGAAAGTATTATAGATATCCTCTACTTCCCCATAGATTCACTCACCCCCACCCCCAGGCCTTCACTGCATTATTGTCTGTGTCCAAGAGAAATAAGCCAGTCAGAGAAGGACAAGTATTACATGGTCTCACTTCTATGTGGAATCTAATGAACAAAATAAACTGATGAACAAAATAGATCCAAAGACATAGAAGCATGGAACAGACTGATGAATCTCAGAGAGAAGGGTAGGGGGGCAGAAAGAGTTTAACCAAAGAACTTAGAGTCTATGCACTCAGAATCTTTTTGAATATCATTTTTGTGAGAAGCACAGTTCCTGGCTTCTTTGAGGAAAGCAAAGATGAGTGGACCTGTATTCTCCTCTCTAGTAAGTCCAGGATTAGAAATGACCTAGCGAGTCATGCATTGGACATCTAGTATCTTCTAGAAGTAGGGAAAGTCTGAAAAAGGGTCAGAACCCTTGTTCAGTCTACCAATTACATTTGTTTTTTTTCCAGAAGCATGTCATTAGTCATGCACACATTTGCAGATTCCAGATAGAGACTATATATTGCTCTATCTAACCAAGTATAATAAATTCTTATAAGAGTGATGATTTTTCATTTAGTTAGGACTAAGGTCTCTTTTCTTCCTATCAGCTTACGTTTTGAAGTTTAGATGTTTTTTACATTCTTCTTATACCCAAAGCAAGATCCTTTCACACAGCTGTGTGCCTTTCAGAGGATTTGGTTTTGCTATCAATTTCTAGTCTTCAAATTTGACTTTCATTGATGCCTAAGATGCCTTGGTCAGAATGTATAGAAGTTCTTGGAAATGAGCTGAGTAGACGTTCTTACCTCATCCATTCTGACCACCCTTCATCATGGCAAATTGAATGACCGAGTGGATGTCCTGGTTCCCTGGACCAGATCTCAGGCAGTGAAACAACCTCACACATCTGACAGATCTTTATGAGAAATTTGAAAGCTAAGAGCATACATTTTTGAGGCTTTACCTATCTATTTCATGTATAATTTCTTTTTTTACATAATATAAAATTAAGCAGTTTGTTTTATTATTTTTAAATCTTTATTGTTGTAATTATTAAAAAGCCTCACTTTCCCCCCATTAACTTCTTCCAGCTCATTCCCATCCTCTCCACCCCCCAGGTCCTCAAGAAAAAACTCATACATACTTTCTTTTTCAAAAAGTATGTTTTATTCATTTTTTACAGAGAGGAAGGGAGAGGGATAGAGAGTTAGAAACATCGATGAGAGAGAAACATCGATTAGCTGCCTCCTGCACACCCCCTACTGGGGATGTGCCTGCAACTAAAATACATGCCCTTGACCGGAATTGAACCTGGGACCTTTCAGTCGCAGGCTGACAATCTATCCACTGAGCCAAACTGGTTTTGGCCATACATCATTTATTAACAGATTTAGCAATCTCTTAAAAGGTAAATAAAATGGTTTTTGATATCTTAAAGTCATTTTATAATTCATAGTAATAATCTCTTTATTTTAAGGCTTACCATTTATTATTCATCTTCAAATCGTCTTTAAGTATCTTTATTTAAGTAAGGATATTAACCATTCTCCTTAATAGCTTATGAAGCGAGTCATTGACTGTGAATCATTAAGGCCAAGTCTTGTACATGCTCTTAAATAGCAGTTGTTTTAGTAGATCTGAATTACAACCTTCCCCCAGAACCCCCAGCTCTTTTTGTCTCACATAAACAAAGCATTCCAACAGTTGATAATATTCTCTTTGTTCTTCAGTCACTTTAGGAAAGCTTTCTAAAAGAAGTGGGGGGAGCAGAGAGGATTTCCTTATTGTAATGTGGTGTAATTACCAGCGCCTTTGATCATCGGGAAGTCACTGGCTTCTATCCTTCTTCCCATATCAGGGGTTCTTAATCTGGGGTTTTCAAACATACATTTGGGAACAGGATGTCAGTATAATTGGTGTATCATTTAAAAAATATTTTATTTCATGCACTTAAACTCTTATGAGAAGGGGTCCATAGATTTAACCAGACGTCCAAATGGAACAGAACCCGATCATAAATATATTTCAACCCATAAATTTTAGACGGTGAAATTCATGGTCAGGGTGTGGGAAAAAAATTTATCGTCTGCATAATACTGAGCATGAAAAAGGAACTAAAGCAATGATACTACCATTTATTTGTTGACCTTCAATATTTTCCAGACAATAATAGGTTATTTATACGCTTTTTAGTTTTATATACTTTTTGGTTTTCACCATAAACATGCCGCAAGGATATTATTTTCACTTCTATTTTGCAGATGAAATAACTGAAGCCCAGAGAAATTTATTCAATCATTCAAAAATATTCTTAGAGCATACATTAAGAGCAGGCACTGTGTTAGGGACCAGTGATGAAATAGTTCACCCATGTCATATAGCCTCTAAGTAGCAAAGCTAGCCTCAACTAAACCCATCATCCCTTCTACCACACACTGCATTGTCATCATGTCTCATTCTACCCTCAGAAAGTTAAGAGTCCTATTGAGATGTGTGGCACTCTCAGAAGGTAGCCGACAAGTATTTTTATATAAACATGAGATATAATTAGGTCTTCCTCGAAAGTACCGTATTTTCTGGCAAATAAGATGACTGGGCGTATAAGACGACCCCCAACTTTTCCAGTTAAAATATAAAGTTTGGGATATACTCGCCCTGTAAGATGACACCCTGCATATAAGACGACCCCCGACTTTTGAGAAGATTTTCCTGGGTTAACAAGTCGTCTTATACGCCGGAAAATATGGTAGTAATTCTGCTCATGCTTTTCTTTGGTCTAGCATTGCCTGAGCAAAAGAGCCCACTCAGTAATTTCCTGGAATCAGCCCATCCTCTCCTAAGACCATCACTGGTCAGGTCATCAAGGACAGAGTGAGAATACGTGTCCACTTTAGTGATGGCATCTGTATGTCCTTGTATCCAAGAAAAGATAGCCCCTCTTCTGCCTTGCTAAGTATCCACAAATCTTGCACCTAATTTGGTGTATGTGCCATTGGTGGGGGGAGGGGCCAGTGTGAGAGGGTTGTTTTTTTTTTATAGTGATCCCCAAATTTCTCATTTGTGATTGGAAATATTTAGAACAAGAGATTTTACAATCTTGAAGGTAGGTTATATTTTTATTATTAAATCTAAGTATGATTTATTGGAACCAAAAGAACCACTTACATGCCCATCTCCAGTTCTGGCTTAACTCCTCCTTCTGGCTTAACCCCTCTTTCTGGATGGGAGGCTGATGGGAGAAGCTGACCATGACAGGAAGAGAGGTTGAACGTGTGATGAGGATGAATTTTCTAGCTGCTTCATAGGTGATAGGAAGAGAAACTCTAAACAACAAGGACAACAAAAACCACTCTCTGTGGGTTTATGACAGCACAACCTTAGGTTGGAAATCAAGACGAACTCAAAGTTAGTGTGTATGGATATTCTTTTCAATTTCAATGTATTAAAAACAAAGAAGAAAAAATGTGTTCAGAATTCTTTTACTTCCCAAAACTCAAAACGGGCAAAGCGATGTTGAGTTTTAATTTCTTCAGATTGCATTCCGGGCTGACACCTGGCTTACCAGTTTTGTAGGAATACTGTCCCAATAGCCCTGCCGGGTCCCCTCAAGGGTGAGCAGTGGACAGCTCCAAGTTGGCCCCCTGAGAAGGCCAGTGGGGAGCGGGAGGGAGGGAGAATGCTAACCCAGAAGGCTCCTGGGGGCTGGGACCCTTTCTCCCCTCAACATCCCTCTCGTGTTAAAGAGAAGGAACGTCAGTGACCTTTTCATGCTCCTCTCTGAATGTGAGACACTGGAGGGTTGCGTCACCTCAATCAGGAGCGACCAGGAAGCGGTGTGTTTGATGCGGCTTATGAGTTGTTACTGTTGAAAGGGTTGTTTGTTTGTTTGTTTTGTTTTGTGTGTGTGTTTTAAGTCATCTATGTGGTCAGAGTTGCTCTTTTTCAGAAGAGTAAATAACAGCTGTTTGTGTTTCCCTTTCTGGACATCTGTTTCACAACTTCGGACATAATGAGGACAAGGAAAGAAAAGCATATGCCAGTCGCATGCTGTTTTTTTTTAAATGTGAGAAACAGTGTCTTTGGGAAGAAAGGGTTGCGTTTTGGCGTGTATGTGTGTGTGCGTGTGTTTCCGTTATCAAGTCATTGCTCTCAGTATGGAAAAACTGGTTGTGGTTTTGATACCATGGCATTTTTCATGACATTTTTTGTCTCTTTTCTGTCTGCATACCCTTCTGATTGATATCAGCTCTACCCCCTCCCATGATGTCATTCTTACCTACTTCCTTCTAATACCCAGAGCTGCTCAGCTTCAGACCTTATTTCAGTTATCTACTAGGCTGCTCTCTATGGTTATACTGTAGGAATCTGAGACTAAACATGTTCAACCCAGCACCCACTGCCTTCCTCTGTGAGCCTTCTCTTCTGCTGGGCGCTCATCACAGCGGCCAGTCCCACCACCCAGACACTTGCGAGATCTGTGACTTCTTCTTCCCCTCTTTCATCTCATCGGTTGACCAATGGGATTAATTCACCCTCCTTAATACCTCAGCCCAGAGTTTCTTTCTCTTCATTCTCTTTGCCTTCACTCTAGTTAAGATTCAGATCTTTAAAATCCTTCAATGGTTTTTCTTTGCCTCAAGGATGAAGTCCAAGCTTCTTATCAAGACTCAGATTAGAGCCCAGCCAGTGTGCTCAGTGGTGGAGTGTTGACCCTATGAACCAGGAGGTCGTGGTTGGATTTCTGATCAGGGCAAATGCCAGGGTTGTGGGCTTGATCTCTCAGTAGGGCGTGTGCAGGAGGCAGCTGATCAATGATTTTCTCTCATCATTGATATTCCTATATTTCTCTCTTTCTCTGAAATTGATAAAAATATATTTTAAAAAAAAAGAGAGGGGGTGCCAAGACCGGTTTGGCTCAGTGGATAGAGCGTTGGCTTGTGGACTGAAAGGTCCCGGGTTCGATTCCAGTCGGGGGCATGTACCTTGCTTGCGGGCACATCTCCACAGTGGGGCGTGCAGGAGGCGGCTGATCGATGTCTCTCTCTCATCGATGTTTCTGACTTTCTGTCTCTCTCCCTTCCTCTCTGTGGAAATTAATAAAATATATTTTTTAAAAAAGAGAGAGAGGCAAGGGGATGACTCAGATGAGATTTCTGAGGAATTCTTTCCACTCGGATTAGGTATGTTTTCATTGAGACTCTCAGTTTCTCTCTCACTCTTGCTTTCTTCCTATTTCCACAGCAAGTATTTGAATCCTGTACTCTGCTTCTCTAACACTCCATCTTCCCACCTTCTTATCCTAGTCTCACACCCTCTCTTATCACCTCTTTATCCGTCTCAGTACAGTGGAGGATTTTACCTTCTTCACTGAGAAACTAGAGACCTTATACGAAGTTCTTCAAATTGCTGTACATACCACTAGATGATAACTTATTTACACCACCTTTAATTCATTCATTAATAACCCCCCATTCACCAGACAAATATTTATTAAGGGCCTTTTATCAGCCCAATCTGGCGAGAGATACTAATAAACGAAAAGACATTGACAGATAAGAGCTACCGTGAGAATAAGAACTTGATCTTGATGCTGAGAATTGAAGTCTTTGGGAGAGTGTATTGGGAAGAAGGAAAAGCATATGGGTACCCACGGAATAACCTTTTCTTAAGTGTCTGTTCCTCAGAGACTTTTCCTGGGTTTTGACACTCAACACATGTCCTTATCATCATATTTTCATTGTCCTGTCTTCCCTGATGGGTCCTGAGTTTTTTAAGAATCAGAACATAGCCCCCTCTCTGTACCTATTGTACCCAGCCTCGGGAGAGCTTTATATAAATATTGAAGATGCTCAATAAATATTTGATGGATACTAAACGTGTCAGTATAGAAACTAAAATGTTTACAGTTACTTACTCTTGTGGGTTGAGTTGCATCCCCTCCTCCCAAAGTTACCTTGAAGTCCTCACCCCTAGTACCTGTGACTCTGAGGCTTTGCAGGTATAATCAAGTTAAGAGGAGGGCCTACTCAATTAGTGTGGGTGCTAATCTGATATGACTGGTGTCCTTACAAAAAAGAAGAGACACGGAGATCCCTGGAGAACATCATGTGATGATAGAGGCAGAAATTAAAAAGACACATATACTGTGGTACCTTGAGATACGAGTTTAATTTGTTCTGTAACCTTGGGGCGTGGGAAACTATGAGACGCTCAAGTCGAGGTAAACTGGTGGGTGTTGTGCAGTCGGCCAATTACTCCTCGAGATTACTCCTATCTCAAATGTTGCTCGTATTTCAAAGCAAAAATCGCTCGCTCTATGGCTCGTATCTCAAAAATCTCATATGTTAGGGCACTCGTATCTCGAGGTACCACTGTATAAGCCAAGAAATGCCAAGGGTTGCCAGCAGCCCCAGAAACTGAGAGAAAGCCATGGAACAGACTCTCCTCTGGCATCTTCCGAGAGAGCGTGGCCCCCTGACACTTTGATGTCAGACCCCTTTTTTTGTGTGTGTTTTTTTTTAATTCACCCAGTCTGTGGTTCTTTGTTATAGTAGCCCCACAAAGCCACTATAGTCACTTTTTATTTTTATGAAGAAGCGTTTTTGTAGCTCCTGTTGTCATACTTAGGAAGTGACATTACTCAGGGAGCCCAAGCCAACTCGAGCAGGCAAGAAGCGGGATCGTTCTTGTTTAGAAGGTAATTGGCATCTAGAGAGCTCTCTAATAGGCTCACCACACTGCTTTATTTTTAGAGTGCTTATTTAATGTCCTGGCACAATCAACCGTGCTTATTAAAGGTTCTACCAGGAGTTCAGGGAAAACACTCCGGCTTTCTAACTCGCATGGCCTCTCTCTACAATGGTGTATAGAAAGTCACTGTTCATTGACTTCCAGATCTGAGGCGGACAAGGAAAGAGTGTGGGAGGTGGGGAGCTGTGGGAAGACCAGAAGAGAGGGCACCCACTTTTCTAAATAAACCTCCCCCACGCTGGTGAGACCCTCAGGCCCCCCAAGCCCCAGACTGGCTGCCCTGCCCCCGCCCCTGGCCCCCCATTTTACTCTCCGGCCAGGCACTTGTCCTCTTGTTTCTCAGCAGAAGTGTTCTGTGATTTGAAAACCCCCAGTTCTTTTACTTCTCGGGGGATTTTGCCTTGTCCATCCCACACGTTAACATCTGAATTTAAACAAAAAGCCACGGGAAGATGAGCCTCTTTTTTTTTTTTTTGACAGCTCCCCATTCATTCTGGAACTAGCTGTCCCTGGGTCATTGGCAATGCTGGGTGTTCCTTAGCTTCTCACTGAGTTCTGTGTGTCTGCGTTTCAGGGGACACTCCTTCAAGTTGCAAGAGAGTCGTGGATTTTGCTTGCCTTGAGGGACTGGAGCGGGTGGGAGTAGCAGGAAAGCAAAGCATCGTGTGCACTTGTTTGGGGGACAGGCTCTCAGAGGGGATTGTCTGCTGTCCTCTTGGTCTTCGTGTCAATGAGACTTGTAGTGTTTACCGGGAGCATACAGTTATCTGGAAAATGCAGACGGATGACAATAGTCTTTGAAAGGCTTCTGTAGGTCTGCTGCTAGGTAGACGGGGGGGGGGGGGGAATGTTTTTTCCAAGGTACAAGTGCTTGTTGACTTTTCAAATGCAGCCAGTCCTTGCTCCATCAGGGACTTGGAATGGCAGTGCTGGCCTTCCTGTCCATTTGGCGAGCACGTCGAAGGACAGTCTTAAGTACCTGATAGTCTAATAATTTTATTTTCCTTCTTCAGGAGGCCATCTCATCTCAGAAATGGAAAGAAACCTATTTTTTTACTCCCCTCCTCCTTTCTGATTTAGGCTGAAATTGATTTCTTTCTGAGCCTGCACACATACAAAAAAAATTGCCTTTCCTGATTAAAAATAAAAAAGTAGTTTACCCTCAAGCTGGCTGCATCGGAATAAAGGAGGATTTTGACATGAGAGAGTGCAACTTTTATAATATCAATGTAGAGTAATTGTAGCCAATACGAGAAGAAGTGATAGAATTACGTATTTGATGGATAGGAGTGTTGGTTTTTGTGTGTGTGTGTTTGGAAAATTGGGAAGCTAGGAGACACTCTCGAATTCATCAGCTTCTCCAGAACTCTTCTCAGATGCTTATTGTCATGACAACCATGTCTTCATAAACCCAGGCTCTGAGGGTAATACAGATGGGGCTGGTAACAAGATAGAGTTGCCATCTGCTTTGTTTTCTCTGAGGGACTCATTTTTTTTTTCATCCCTAAGTTTGATCCTCATATATGAAAGTCTTGACTCATTTTTCATTCTCCCGATAAAATACTTCCCTATCTATCATCACATACCTTACTTATTGTTAAATGAAGGGCGGAAAGAATAATTATGCATGCATGCCAACAGATATGTTTTAATAATTTATTCCCATATCTGCTTTGCAGAGTCTCATATGAGGTGCTTCACATTTTAATAGTACAGCCAAAAGTGAGGTTGGAAAAAAGTGGGAGTAAGGCAGTAATTTTTCAAGAAAAAGGTAAAATTGTCATTTCTTTTGAACATTGCATTAATATCTGTGCTTCCTGCAATTTGTAATAGCTGATTTCACTTTCCAACAAAAAGAAGCACATCCATTCTTTCGGAGAGGAAAACCTTTTCCCGTTACTAAATTTGAAGATAAATTTGCCAACTATATGAGAGAGAAAGCCTAATGCCTCATCTGGCCTTTACAAAAGATGCAATGACATAGTCTCATTAATTTACTACATAAACGGAGAACATATATATTTTTTCTTTTTTATCCACACCTGAGGATATGTTCATTGATTTGAGAGAGAGAGAGAGAGATCAATTGATTGTCTCCTGTACTTGCCCTGACCTAGGATTGAACATGCAACCCAGGTATGTGCCTTGACTGGGAATTGAACCCCTGATTCTTCAGTGCATGAGACAATACTCCAACCAACCAAGCCACCCGGCCAGGGCTGAGCACATATTTTTTAAAAAAAGTTATTTAGCATTTCAAAAGTTCATATATGCTGTGATCAGAATGAAGATATATCCCGACTTTGAAAAATAAGAAAATGCATATCTAGCCATTTAAATGTGTGTGGTAAATTAAATCACTAAATCGCTGCATAAAAGTTAAGGAAATATGTCATGAAATTCATATTTAAAGTGAATAATTTCCTCCTTCTTTTTATAGTCATTTTACATATGCTACCTCTCTATATAAAAGGCTAATATGCAAAGTGTCCCTTCGGGAGTTGGACCGGGAAACTGGGAGTTCGATCGTTCGCTATGATGTGTGCTGACCACCAGGGGGCGGTAAGGAATGAAGGGAGGCCTAGATTGACAGTAGGCAGCCTGGAGGAAGGCCCCAGCAGGCCACTGCAATGCCCTGATTGGCCTTAATCACCATCCAAGCCTATAGACCCTACCTGTCCATGAATTTTGTGCACCAGGCCTTCAGTCATCTATAATTCTAAACCTTAAAATCTTGAAGTGCTTTAACTATATTTTAGTTTTTGTCAGAGAAGTTCCATAATCACCCCTGTAAATCAGAGGAAGTTTATTTCCATCCCCTCTTTCTATGTCCTATACATTGATGTGTAAAGATGACTGTGTGCTGGTGGATGGGCAATATATCGCAAACACAAACACAGACCCAGAGCAGGAACCATGACCAGACAATACGGGGCTGATGTCTAGAGCAGGGGAAACGGCTGGAAAACGTATGAAGTGGAGTCTGAAGACATTTATGGGGGTCTATGTAGTAATTTGTTCACAGGAACATTATAAGGATCTTTGAATGCTGTTGTGGGAAGGGTTTTAAAACCAAGCAAAGTTGAGTGAACTTGAAACCAGTTTGTCTTTGGATTTCCTTCCTGTGAGTAAGCCTACAGTGAGTAGGCCATTCATTGTCCCAAGACCTTTTCAGAGGAAAGACAATCGTCTGCATTTTTAGTTTATACCTCAGGTATGCATTATAAGAGAGACACGGGGTCTACTTCAGCCCCTTCCAAGAAAGCTCTCTGTTGGTTTTTCTCTTTCCTTTGGATAAAAAACGGGGACGTAGAAAGTGTTCGTTTTTATTTTGGATGTACCTTTGAATCTGTCCAGGCAAAAATAATTCTCAGAGTAAGATGGGTGAGGCGCTGTTGCCTTGCTCTGAAGTGGTAATAATGATGACACAAGAGTCTCTTGTAATATTACGACAAACCAAACAGGGTATCCTGCTCAGGCTACACAGTCAAGATCAGAAAGCTGATGGGTTTGTGCAGCTATCAGGACTTCCATCACCTGTAATTGTGCCAACCTGCGGTCATCTTTCTAAGAGGTATTGGCGGTGCGCACCGTTCATTGTAAGAAGCAGTATCTTTATTTACTTTTAAAACCTTCCAACGGAATTCTTCAGTCTTGACTCAATTAATGGGCTGTCCGCTCTGCTGGGTGTGATGGCTTTTTAAAATAGCCCATTTGTCACATCCAGTTCTTCACTTGCCACTGGCATTTATTGCTCCACATTGATCTTGAGCACTCCGTTTTATTTCCCCAGGCGGGTAGTCTCAGGGCAAGTTCCCTCTCTCTACCCCAAGGCAAAGAGCAGCAGCAGTGGGAAATTCTGCTGAGTTCAGGAGAAAACAATTGATCCTGTACCCCGGGGGCGTGTCCGCAGAGAGCTGCCTGCTGGATTCCCTAAACATCTTGAAATGCTCTGAGCGCCATCAAACGTGCCTCTTTTTCTCATTTTTCCACGTCCCTATTTTCGGAGAAATACAATCCACATGCTCTCGTTCCTCCACTTTTAAATCATTAAAATGGTGTTTGGTAAGAGCCGTTTGATGTCCAGAAAGCCTTTCATCCCTTTTATGAGGTTCTTCTTGTGTAGAAATAAAAGCGAAAACAATACACAGAAAACAACACGGGATCCTGACTCAGCCCGGGCAAACACCATGTTGCCCCATTTCAGTTGGAAGTTCTAGAGCGAAAAGATTTTCCAGCAAAACGTTTCCCTTTTTGCTTTGCAAAAAACAGCAGTCCCCCCAGTGGGGCGGAAAGGAGGCTGTGTGGATGGGGGGGCGGGGGGGGGAGCTGAGAACTGCCACTCATGGAGCCGTGACTCTGGTGCTCTGGGACATCTGTCCACTGCGTCATTTTGACAGCCACCCTACAGAGAGGTCAGTCCCTCTGCCTGGTACAGATGGGAAGGGCTTCAGACATCCTAAGTATCTTGGCCAGAGAATCATTTCAAGACAGGCCTGTTTGATGGATTGGTTCAGAGTCTTTTCATTTTCTCCCATCCTCATTCTCTCTCTCTCTTTTTTTTTTTCCTATTGGGGGTGGGGGGTGAGGTGATGGTTATGGGGCATGCCCTGAGGACGATCAAAAAGTCCTATGTTGCCGGGACCGGTTTGGCTCAGTGGATAGAACGTCGGACTGAAAGGTCCCAGGTTCTATTCCGGTCAAGGGCATGTACCTTGCTTGCGGGCACATCTCCACTGTGGGGCGTGCAGGAGGCGGCTGATCGATGTCTCTCTCTCATCGATGTTTCTGACTTTCTATCTCTCTCCCTTCCTCTCTGTAAAAAATCAATAAAATATATTAAAAAAAAAAGTCCTATGTTGAGAGAAGTGACTTGGAAGTAAGTACCTGTAATCGGGCCTGAGGATGAAGACTACGGTGGCCTCCAGAAAGCATCAGCGTGGTGCTGACCAGGTGGATATTTAGCAGGGTAGCTGCTTCAGCGTGTTGGGTAGGGTTTACTGTGCCCATAGAGCCCCCCCACACTGTCCCTCGGTACAGCAGAGGGGAGCCAGAGAGACGCAGGGATGGGAGCACAGCGCCCGGCTCTTGCGCTGGGACTCACAGTGTGTCTAAGCTAGTGACACGCCATTACCACTCATTTTATTGTGTAACAGGGGTACACAGCTGGTAAGAGTAGTATATGACATTATTTGTTGAAATGGCTTAAACTCCTTTCTTAAAGAAGAATATTTCAGTGCTTATATGTTATTGGAAACGGCTTAAAGCCGTATGGGATGGGAATCACGGTTCTAATGGGTCTCTCTGTCATAGGACGTGCATATAAAAGGTAATCTCGGCCGAAACTGGGTCGGCTTAGTGGATAGAGCGTCGGCCTGCGGACTGAGAGGTACCAGGTTCGATTCCGGTCAAGGGCATGTACCTTGGTTTCAGGCACATCCCCAGTAGGAGTTGTGCAGGAGGTGGCTGATCGATGTCTCTCTCTCATCGATGTTTCTAACTCTCTATCCCTCTCCCTTCCTCTCTGTTAAAAAAAAAATCAATAAAATATATTAAAAAAAAAAAAGGTAATCTCGGAGGGAGGGGGGAGGGAAGAGATTAACCAAAGAATGTATGTACGTCTATGTATACTAGAGGCTCAGGCATGAACATTCGTGCTCTCAGGGGAAAGGGGTGTGAGGGGTCCCTCAGCCCAGTATGTGCCCTCTCACAATATGATACCCCTCAGGGAGGGTCCCCAAGCTTGGCTTGAGAACAGGGCCTATGGGGCCTTCCTTCCTCCGGCTGTAGGCAGCTGGCCCACCCCCATCGCTGACACTGTTTGCCATCTGTGCAGCACTGCCACCACCTCCATGCCACCAGTGGCCTCCCTCTGCAGGTGACAGGTGTGGGGTGTGACGGCTTGGCTGGCCTGGGCCTCCCTCTGCAGGGTGATCGCTGGACAGCATCACAACGGCCACAGATTTGTTGTTGATGGCCTGGACCTCCCTCTTTTTCTGTTGGGGTGTGGGGCTAGTCCAGCAAGGGGCTGTCTGCCTACCTGATCACCCCTAACTGCTCGCTTGCCCACCTGATGACCCCTAACCACTTGCCTGCCTACCTGATCACCCCTAACTGCTTGCTCAGGGCTGGGGCCAGCCCTGTGAGGGGCTGTCTGCCTACCTGATCATTCCTAACTGTTGGTCTGCCTGCCTGATCACCCCTAACCACTCTGCCTGCCTGCCTGATGCCCCTAACTGCTTGCTTGGGGGCAGGGCCCAGCCTGGCGAGGGGCCACGGTGGTTCTGGTCTCTGGTTGTTACACTGGTGTTGGCTGTGCTTTTATTATATAGGATGTGCATAACCCATGAACACAGACAATAGGATGATGAAGGCCTAGGGTGGGGCAGGAACTGGTGGAGTGGGGTAATGGGGAGGAAGGGGGACATCTGTAATATTCTCAACAATAAAGTTTAAAAAATCAAAGAATAGGAAATCCAAGATTTTATTTGAAGGGGGAAGGTCATACTCAACACCATGGAATACATGGTCCATGGTATGGCATTGTGTTCCTATTTTCTGTAGATAAAGCAAAAGAAAACACCAAATGGAGGATAAGAAGACTGCTTAGCATTTGAACTGCGTTCTAGATTTTTCTGACATGAGCTGCTCTATAAGCTTTCTCCCAGAGATCCCGTTTTTGTTCCATTTGCAGCTGACGTTGTGGTGTAATCTCCTCCCTCCCTCCCTTTCTCTTCTTTCTTTCTCTTTCTCTCCCTCCTCCTATTCCCCCCTCCCTCCTTCCTTTCCTTTTTTCTTCCTTTTAAACTTCTTCTGCTTCTGCACTGAATCGTAGGCATCAGGGAAAAGAGTTGAATTATGTAAGTCTTGAGCTAAGGCAATGCAGAAAGAATGCGATGGGCAATTTCATAAGTGACATTTTTGAGAACATTGGGGTCATCTTTTGACAGAGCACGCTTTTTTAAATTATTTTTTTATTTTGAAGGTCAAGAAACTAATATTTTCCTCCCAGTGGATTTACTAAGGGAACCAGCCACCTGGCCTTATTTTGTAGACGGCACTCCCTGAGAAAAAAGTTGCTCTTCTTATTTACAGGGTTCCTACTTTGCTTTGCATCTCTGTGGTTTGTATCTGATGCAAATAAGACATATCATTACCTTATTTTTCTCGTGCTTTTACCAAAGAGCCACTCTGATTTATCTGCCATGCCATAGCAGTGCAGAGCTTTACACAGATATATATTATACTAACTACTTTGTCTAAGATTTTCTGAACCTTTCAACACGGTTTCCAACAATCTAACCATACTAGGTCAACTGAGCAATCGCATGGCAGTTCCTGGCAGAGCGAGGAGGAGGGCAGAGGGCCTCCTGGGCCCCCAAGGAGTGGGGAAGACACACCATGAGCTCCTTTCAAGGAAAACTTAGTTACAAATTTTGGAGGAGAACGTTATTTTTTAATGGAGGACAGAAGCGGGAATGTCTTTCCTGGGTGATGAGGCTTGGAATGAGCGGTTGTACATACACAGCGGTCTTTGCCCTGAAAGATCCCCGCCCACACAGGGGTGGGGAGTAGGATTTGAGGCATGTCTGTTGCTTCCAGATTATTCTATCTCTGGATACTCTACTGGACCTGTAAGTGCAGATTGGAAAAAAAAAAAAGACCCCTGTTCACTTTAAAAAAACTTTTATTTTACAAAACGAGATTTCCTTGGAGGTGATTTCACTTGGTTTCAATCAACTATGGTTACTGCTTTTGAGGTGTGTGTTCTGTCCCGCTGGTGTGGATTCCACAGCCCCACAGCCCCCCTGTCCCTGTCACTAGGATGGGAATCCCTAAGCGGTAGGAGACAGTCACCTCTCGCTGTGTCACCTGTCACTGATGCCTCTATTCAGATCCCATAGCTGCTGCCTCCCATCCATCCTCCTACTGACAATGCTTTTAAGTGTTCGAGAAAGGCATTGTCGAATGCTTCCGGGTTCTTATAGCACATCAGTTGAAATTGCATATTGGATCATCCTTTCTGTTTGTTAAGAAAAATAGGCCAAGTGATTGAAGCTCGATGTCAATAGACAGTTGGCCCATATAATTTTGTTTGAAGTTTATTGCATTACTTTTCTCCATTGGTTAGAAATTGAAAGAATTAATGGATAGTTCTTAAATACCTTTTAAGCTGCCGTGTGCCTAAAATAATATTGCGAACAGTGCATCCAAAGAAAGGAGACACTCTCCTCACCCTCACATTCATGGAGGTTAATTGACAGCCTTCTTTCCACGCGGCCTCCAGGAACTTGTAAAGGACTCGGTTGTCAGAGCTACAATAACGCTGGTCTGCAGGCACTATGCACAGATAATCAGACCGTTTCT
Source organism: Lasiurus cinereus (assembly GCA_011751065.1). Taxonomy (NCBI): domain Eukaryota; kingdom Metazoa; phylum Chordata; class Mammalia; order Chiroptera; family Vespertilionidae; genus Lasiurus; species Lasiurus cinereus. The sequence goes on along the minus strand of JAAGEH010002530.1, from coordinate 4,231,998 downwards.
CTTTGAGAGATCGCCATCATTTCAATGGGAGGGCGGAATCAGACTGAAAAGCGTGTTACTAACAGACACACTTCAGACAGATTTCATAATCACCAGACGCGCGTGGTATGGTTATGGCAAGCTTCGGAGGCTCCAAAAAGACCACTAACGTTGTCCGGCTGAAACAGTACTGAAGTTCTGCAGTTGGCATGAAAAAGAATGATTCGCTTTAATGTTAAGATTGCCACCAGAAAGTGGCTTCTTGGGTTTTCAAAAATCGATGGGCTCCATGGCCAGCTGCAGTTCTCTCCAGAGACACCCCCAAATCTCATTCTATGTGATTACTTGAGCTTGAGGAGAGGGTATTGAATGACATGGTGTGGGCTTGATCAGGAGTGACATTATCACATGATTATACATATATATATAAAATAATCATTATCACATGATTTTATATATATATATATAAAATATATTTTATTGATTTTTTATAGAGAGGAAGGGAGAGAGATAGAAACATCGATGAGAGAGAGACATCGATCAGCCGCCTCCTGCACGCCCCACAGTGGAGATGTGCCCGCAACCAAGGTACATGACTTTGACCAGAATGGAACCTGGGATCTTTCAGTCCGCAAGCTGACACTCTATCCACTGAGCCAAACCAGTCTCGGCCATGATTATATATTTTTTTCCACATAAAATAGTGAATGTCATGAAAGAAAATAACTCACTTTTTTTCTGTTGCTGTTGTTTTTATTTATTTTAAGTTTATCTTTATTGTTGAAAGTATTACAGATGTCCCTCTTTTCCTCCATTGACCCCTCTCCATCCTGCACCCACCTTTCCCAGGCCTTCACCCCACTATTGTCTGTGTCCATGAGCTATGCATATATGCATACAAGTTCCCCGGTTAATCTGAGATCTCACTTTAAAATGTTAATTAACATTTCCGGAAGTGAGTTTAATTGACAGGGTGACTTGACATTGTTGTTACGAGACTTCATTCAGAAGAGTGGGGTGCAATCTTCGGTAACTGGAACTTGCCTGAGAGCTTTGCTGATCATTGCTGCTCCCCGGAAGAGACGCTGGGTACTGAGAAACAGGGGGCTCTCCTGCCTCCAGCAGTGTTCTCCCACAGTAAGGCTGGTCCATTTCGACCCAACATCCTCCGGAGGCAAAGAGCTGCAGGCTGTTGGGATACAAGCTCCTTCTCTCCCTGGGAGGCCTGAAACCCAATCACTGTTTTTCACTCCTTTCATTTATAAAAAAATTTTCAATCGCAGTGGACGTACCATGTTATATTAGTTTCAAGTGTACAGCATAGTGATTCACCATTTCTATAACTTCAGAGTGATTATCCGGATAAATCTAGTACCCATCTGACCCCCTACACAGCTATTACAGTATTATTGACTTTATTCCCGGGACTGCCATTTGCATCCCAGTGGCTTTTTTTTTTTATGACTGACGATCGCTGTTGTCTGATTCTTTAGTTTGTCTTGTAAACAAAGCTGCCACGTTCTCTTCAGTTACAAGTCCTGCTTTCTGTGAGCGAAGCCCAGTCTTCCCAATGGGAAGGGCTCTGTTTTGGGCCTTAGGACGGCTGAGTGATGGAGCAGAAGTTGTAATAACTTGGGCTTTAGAAAAGCAGGATTTGCCGAGACTGGTTTGGCTCAGTGGATAGAGTGTCGGCCTGCGGACTGAAAGGTCCCAGGTTCGATTCTGGTCAAGGGCATGTACTGTACCTTGGTTGCGGGCACATCCCCAGTAGGGGGCATGCAGGAGGCAGCTGATTGATGTTTGTAACTCTCTATCCCTCTTCCTTCCTCTCTGTAAAAAAATCAATAAAATATATATTTTTTTAAAAAAGCAGGATTTGATAGAATCGTGAATTTTATGATTTGCAGGATCATGCCTCATTAATGTGAATGTCGTGTAAAATGATCTGTGGGGAGCACATGAAAAGATGCTGAACACCATTAGTCATTAGGGAAATGCAAATTAGACCACAGAGTCTGTGTGAAACTTCTGGGCACGTACCAGAACGTCTAAAATGGAAGAAACTGACCACCCCAAGTATTGGTGAGGACAGCTGGTGGAAATGCAGATGCAACAGTCACTTTTGAAAACAGTTTGGCAGTATCTGGAAACATTAAAAAAAACACCTATTGTATGCCTGAGCCATCATACTCTTAAATTGAAGGTGGGACAAAAGTAGGTTTTCAGTTGTTCATATGGAAATGAATACAATAATTAATCAATACTAATAGAAGAATAAATGCGTTTCACGTACTTACAACTGTAAACCTACTTTTGCCCCAGCCTGTACTTACTCAAGGCATGGATAGCACATCCATACAAACAGTTGTACAAGGATTGCTCTTAGCAGCTTTATTTGTAACTAGAGGCCCAGTGCACCAAATTTGTGCACAGGGATGGGGAGGTGGTCCCTAGGCCTGGCTAGCAATCAGGACTGATCGGAGCCTAGCTACGGCCTTCTTTCATTTTGCACCATCCCCTGGTGGTTAGCGCACATCTTAGTGAGCCATTGACTCCCAGTCTCCTGACTGAAATCCTGCAAAGACACTCCGCATATTAGCCTTTTTTTTTTAAAATATATATATTTTTTATTGATTTTTCATAGAGAGGAAGGGAGAGGGATAGAAAGTCAGAAACATCGATGGGAGAGAGACATCAATCAGCTGCCTGTTGCACACCCCACACTGGAGATATGCCCGCAAGCAAGGTACATGCCCCTGACCGGAATCAAACCCGGGACCTTTCAGTCCGCAGGCCGACGCTCTATCCATTGAGCCAAACCGGTCTTGGCCATATTAGCCTTTTATATATACATACACTAGAGGCCTGGTATACAAATTTCATGCATGGGAGTGGGGGAAATCCCTCAGCCCAGTCTGCATCCTCTCCAATCCAGAACCCCTTGGAGGATGTCTGACTGCTGGTTGTGGGATCGGGCCTAATCAGCAGTCAGACATACCTCTCACAATTCAGGACCGCTGGCTCCTAACCATTCACCTGCTTGCCTGCCTGATCACCCCTAACCACTCTGCATGCCTTCCATATTGTCCCTAATTGCCTCTGCCTGCCTGTCTGATGCCTCTACTGCTCCCCTGACAGCCTGATTGCCCCTAACTGCTCTCCCCTGGCATTCTGATCATCCCTAACTGAACTCCCTTGCCAGCCTAATCGCCTCTAACCACTCTCCCCTGCTGGCCTGATCACCCCTAACCACTCTGCTTGCCTGCCTGATCTCTCCTAACTGCCTCTGCCTCAGCCCTACCACCATGGCTTTGTCCAGAAGGATGTCTGCTCTATCTAGTCTAATTAGAATATTTTCCTTTTATTAGTATAGATAACCCCAAACTGGAAACAACCTGAATATCCAATGAAAAGATAAATAATTGTATTTATTTATTGGCTATGTCCATACAATGAAATACCACTCAGCAACTGAAAGAATCAACTATTAATATATACAACAACAGATAAGTCTCAAGAGAATTTTGCGGAATTAAATAAGTTGAATAAAAAGATGCGAGACTTGTGAATTGAATTAACATGGTAACTGGGAATATAGGAAGAAGAGGAAGAACTTTTGCATTACTTAAAAAAAATAGAATTCTTGAGATTTGATTATGGCATAAGAGCTGGAGGGGTCATAGACTTGCGGTCTTTCTCTAGCTTGTCTTAAATAGGTTTATCTATGTGGAACATCACCTAGTTGGCAGTAAGGATTACATAAAAGATGATGATTAAGTATATAATAAACTAGAGGTCCAGTGCATGAAATTCGTGCATGAGGTGGGAGGGCATCCCTCAGCCCACCCTGCACCCTCTTCAATCTGGAACCCTTCAAGGTATGTCCAACTTCCCTGTTGGGATCGGGCCTAAATGGGAAGTTGGACATCCTTCTCACAATTGAGGACTGTTGACTCCCAACCTCTCACCTGCCTGCCTTCCTGATTGCCCCTACCCGCCTCTGCTTGCCAGCCTGATCACCCCCTAACCACTGCCCTGCCAGCCTGATTGCCCCTAACTGCCCTCCCTGGCTGGCCTGATAACCCACAACTGCCCTCCTTTGTGGGCCTGGTCTCTCCCCTATTGGGCATCTTGTGATGGCCATCTTGTGTCCACATGGAGGCAGCCATCTTGTGTTGGAGTGACAGTCAATTTGTATATTACATTTTTATTAGATAGAATAGAGGCCTGGTGCATGGGTGGAGGCTGACTGGTCTTGAATCAGAGTGGGGGTTCCTTTAGGGCATGGGCTGGCCTAGGGGAAGGGCCTGTGATGGTTTGCAGGCTGGCCATGCCCCCTAGTGACCTAAGCAGAGGCCCTGGTATCTGGGATTTATTTATCTTCTATAATTGAAACCTTGTAGCCTTGAGCAGAGGCCAGGACCAGCCAGGGTGGGTGGAATGCTTGGCTTCCTCCATTGCTGGGGGCAACCCAAGCCGTTGGTAGCTCTAGCTTTGTGGCTTCTACCATTTTTGTTGGGATTTATTTATCCTCTATAATTGAAACTTTGTAGCCTTGAGTGGAGGCTAGGGCAGGCCAGGGTGAGCGGAAAGTTTGGCTTCCTCCATTGCTGGGGGCAACCCAAGCCTCCTGCTCTCTCCAGCTCTGTGGCAGCCATCATATTTGTTGGGTTAATTTGCATACTCACTCCTGATTGACTGGTGGGCATGGCTTGTGGGTGTAGTGGAGGTACAGACAATTTGAATATTTCTCTTTTATTAGATAGGATAATGAGCTAATTGTTTAATACTGATCCTATGATAGCTCCAATACTTCCCTGTCCACCCAAAAGAAACATCCAGTAGGAAAACTATCAATAGTTGCTTGCTTAGGGAAAACAAACTTATATTTTGGCTTTCTAATGAAATAAGTATAGATAGCTAATAAAAGTATAGTATTAGGTGATACCTTGTTGTGGTTTTAATTTACATCTCTCTGATGATTAGTGACCTTGAGCATTTTTTCAAGTATAGTGTCATCTGTCTGTCCTCTTTGGAGAGTCTATTTAGGTCTTTTGCCCATTTTTTAAATTGGATTGTTTGTCTTCCTCTTGTTGAGTTGTATGAGTTCTTTGCATATTTTGAAAATTAAACTTTATCAGATGTATCATTAGCTAATACATTCTCCTTTACCTTTGTTTCTCCTTGTATTTTGAGGATGGTTTCTTTTGCTGTGCAGAAGCTTTTGAGTTTGATGTAATCCCATTTGTTTATTTTTCCTTTTGTATCAGTGAAAATTCTGCTATATGAGATATCTGTGATTTTACTGCCTATGTTTTCGTGTAGGATTTTCATGGTTTCGTTTATATTTAAGTCTTTTGTCCATTTTGAGTTTATTCTTGTATGTGGAGTAAGTTGGGGTTTAGTTTCATTTTTTTTACATATGTCTGTCCAATTTTCCCTACACAATTTATTAAAAGACTGTCATGACTCCATTGCATGCTCTTGCCTCCTTTGTCAAATATTAATTGACCATAATGGTGTGGATTGATTTCTGGGATCTCTGTTCTGTTCCACTGAACTTCATGCTTGTTCTTGTGCCAATACCAGGCTGTTTTGAATGCAATGGCTTTGGAGTATAGTTTGGTATCATCATGATCCCTCCAACTTTGTTCCTCTTTCTCAAGATTGCTGTGGCTCTTTGGGGTCTTTTTCAGTTCCATCTACAATTTTGGAATATTTTTCTAGTTCTGTGAAATATGCTGTTGGAATTTTAATAGGACTTGTGTTGAATCTACAGATTGCTTTGGGTAGTATGAACAAATCAACAAATGAAAAAACATTGTTAAGGATGGAGAAAAGGGATTCTTGCACAATGCTGGTGGGAATGCAGACTGGTGCAGCCACTATGGAAAAGAGTATGGAGTTTCCTCAAAAAATTAAATATGGAACTCCCATTTGACTCAGTGGTCTCACTTATAGAAATATATCCTAAGAATCCTGAAACACCAATCAGAAAAAATACATGCACCTCTATGTTCATAGCAGTGCGATATATAATAGCTAAGATCTGGAAACAGCCCAACTGTCCATCAGTAGATGAGTGGATAAAAAAAGCTGTGGTGCATTTACATAATGGAATATTAGGTAGCTGTAAAAGAGAAGGATCTCTTACCCTTTGAGACAGCATGGATGGATCTGGAGAATATTATGCTAAGCAAAATAAGCCAGCTAAAGACAAATATCTCACTTATACATGGAATCTAAAGAACAAAATAAATTGACAAGCAAGATAGAATCACAGACATGGATAGAAGCATAAAACAGGCTGACAGATCTCAGAAGAAAGATGAGAAGGAGGGTGGATAGTGAGTAATCAAATCAGCATATATGCATAACCCATGAACACAGACAATAGGCAGGTGAAGACCAGGAGGTACGTGAGACATGGGTGGGGGACATAGGAGGAAAATGAGGGACCTCTGTAATAATCTGAACCATAAAATAAAATTTAAAAAGAAAAAATATATAGTATTGGGGAGATAAAATGAAGAAAAGCTCACAGAAAAATGGCATTGCTAGAGCCATTCTCATGGACAAGAGAGAGCAGAGGGTTGGGGGCAGAGAGACCAAAGAAGGAAATTGAATCTATGGGATGCCTCGAGGGAAAAGAACAGGAAATGGATTGGGAAAGCAGCCAACTTGATGGACATCTTATTAATTGAATGCCTCTGTGATTCTGTCATATCTTAATTTGTGTGGTTGGATTTACTTGGTCCCTTGATCCAAAGTCTATAATTAATTGCAGCTCATCACAGTCAGTGTCAGTTGTGCTCCAGGGGCAGAGCTTCTGGAGATGATGTTCCATCTCTGACCTTTACACCACATAAGCTCTCGGAACATCTGTTTCCTTCTCTCTACAATGGTATCCCCCTTCCGTTCCTACCTCTCAGAGTTGTTGTGTTAATAAGAGATTAAGAGAAATGGTGCACAAGAAATGCTCAGCATCGCTTCTCACCCATAGTGAAGGCTCACGGAGAACAGACCCCTCCTTGGTTGTATTCCTCCTACCAGCTATGACTGCTTTTTATATTAAGTCAGCAGGGTTTTTCTTGTCTTGTTTCAGGCTTTGTGGATTTGACCCTCCATGATCAGGTCCACCTTTTGGAATGTGCGTGGCTAGAGATCCTGATGATTGGTCTCGTCTGGCGCTCCATGGAGCACCCAGGGAAGCTCCTGTTTGCTCCTAACTTGCTGTTGGACAGGTGAGTGACCTGGCGGTAGTTTGGGGGCAGCACATCCTGTGTAACCCCCAGATTATTCCCGAAGCGCTTTCACCCAGGCCTCCGGGAAGCTTCCGAGAATTTGATCAAGTATGTTTACTCTGCAAAAGGGCAAATCTGGGTGATGGAGTTCAATCAAGTTCACAGAGGTCTATGAATAACTTTCTGTTAAGAGTCTTCCTAGATTAGCTCTATTATTTCTAAACTGTATGTGTATTTGCACTTATATACAGTGGTACCTCGAGATACGAGTTTAATTCCTTCCATAACCTTGAGGCGTGGGAAACTATGAGACGCTCGAGTCGAGGTAAACTGGTGGGTTGTGTGCAGCTGGCCGATCCGCGCGATGACTCCTATCTCAAATGTTGCTCGTATTTCAAAGCAAAACTCGCTCGTATCTCAAAAATCTTGTATGTTAGGCCACTCGTATCTCGAGGTACCACTGTATTTATACAGTGTCTAGTATTTTCACGGCAACCATACCTAGAACCCATTCACATGTATATGTGTATATGTATGTATATGTATGATGTGTGTACTAATAAAACTATGAACTGTAATTTTCTCACTCCACCTTCACCTTGTGTTATATAAAAGAAAGGATGACTAACCTTCCTTTAATTGAAATACATTTTTGGCCCATGCACATCCAAACCACAATAGCCTTTCCATTTCCTTCTCCAGTTTTCCCATCAGTAAATGAGGAAGTCTGACCAGAGTTCTGAAGTCCTCTTCCAGTTCTGCCAATTCATAAAAGTTAACTTGTTTATTTTAGAAGATGAATTCGCTTTTCAAATGTGCTGCCATATTTAACATGTCCCATTTGGGTTGACTGGGGATGTGAGTCTCATTGTTCTTCGATGTTCAGCCACTGCTCAGAGTAATAGAATTACTGTATTTTCTGGTGTATAAGACAACTTTTTAACCCAGAAAAATCTTCTCAAAAGTTCGGGGGTCGTCTTATACGCCAGGTGTTGTCTTATAGGGTGAGTATATCCCAAACGCTATATTTTAACTGGAAAATTTGGGGGTCATGTTATATGCCCAGTTGTCTTATATGCTGTAACATATGGTAGTCGCTATTCACCATCAGCTCGCACTGTCCGAGTCCCTACCAGCTGCAGTGCTAAATGCTTTACATACATGAGCTCATTTGACGATCATGGCACTTCTAGGAAGCTGTCATTCACATTTTATCAGAATAGAAGCTAAGTTTCTGTGTCTTGCAGAAAGCATCAAGCCAACGAGTGGTGGAGCAGGGTTGAATCCGAGCTCTGCCTGGCGCAGGCTTACTCATATTGCATACTGTCCCATGCACACGACCTCCACATCTTTTCCTGGCCAGCCATGTCTCCCTTGGTTTGCTGCTGCAAAGGGGGGCTAGGGGGCAGTTAGCAGAAAAGAAGGAGAAGATGCTTCTTTCCCATTTCAATGGCCATGTGGCCCACAAAGACAAGGTCAATGTTGCCAATGAGGGTTTTATGCTTTATCCATGATTAATTATGATGATATCCTGTTCATCCCTGGCAGGGTAGCTCAGTTGGTTGGTGTGTCCTCCAATATGATAGATAGACCTTGTCTTTGTGGGCCACATGGCCATTGGAATGGGAAAGAACCATCTTCTCCTTGTTTTCTGCCAACTTCTCCTCCCTCTGCTCAGCGGTCCAAGACTGCCTGGTGGCCCAACCACACGTCTGGAGACACCGTGCATTCCTTCCTTTCAGAGCATCGCCTCCCATGCCCTGTTCCTCTTTTTGTTGGGATTTATTTATCTTCTATAATTGAAACTTTGAGCGGAGGCTAGGGCAGGCCAGGGTGGGCAGAAAGCTTGGCTTCCTCCATTGCTGGGGGCGACCCAAGCCTCCTCCTCGCTGGAGAGAGGAGGAGGCTTAGGTCGCCCCCAGCAATGGAGCTTCCCGACACTCCAGAGCCCTGTGGAGCAGAGCTACAGCAACATTGATTTAAGTAGCAGAGAACCGTGTATGCTGACATCTGCAGAGAAGTAGGGGAAAGAGAAAGCCAGAAGTCAGTTCTGCCAGCCATGGATGACTGATGTTGCCAATGAGGGTTTTATGCTTTATCCTTGATTAATTAGGATGCTGTCCTGTTCGGCCCTGGCAGGGTGGCTCAGTTGGTTGGTGTGTCATCCTATATGCCAAGGTTGCAGGTTCAATCCTCAGTCAGGGCACAGACAAGAATCAACCGATGGTGTATAAATAAGTGGAACACAAAATCCATCTCTCTCTCTCTCTCTCCCTCTCCCTCTCCCTCTCCCTCTCCCTCTCCCTCTCTCAAAATTCCTGTTTTCACAAACCTTTGCAAATCCAGATTTGTGGGCCTTCCAAGGCTGTCAGAAGGATAGTATTTACCCCAGTCTTTCCTTGTCATTATTCAAATATTAGTTTTGGCAAGTGGGCTTGGTGATTATAGGAACATAGAGGCCTACGGGGGTGCCATTCCACATTGGTGCTCAGAAGACACGTTTTCTAGCTCGAGTCCATTTCGGAAGAATGATTGCTTGATGTACGCCATGATGACAAGGCGTGATATCTTGATTCTGATCGCTTATAACGTCTCCCTGTTAGTCAGGCGCTTGCGAGAGAATTCCCTCTGCGCCATGCTTCGTCTCCCCCTGATTTCCAGTTCCCCGCCGTGTCCCGCAGCGGCGAGTTCTGAGCACTCCACGCCGTCATCTCTTCCTGTGAAAACCCAGAATTGACGGTTATTAGGAGGCACACATAAAGAGCCCAGTGATTTCTCCCTAATGCGAGTGGGTGTCTTTTACAAGAGGAAAGTTCAAGATAATAAGAGGGCCTGTGGAAGCAATCAGGAAGCGGAGAAAACGTATTTTTCCATCCTCGCACCTAATTCTCTGGTGTGTTTTGGCACGGCAAAACCCCCAAAAATCTGTCTTCTGTGGCTCTGCCTTTGGTCCTGCTTGAGTGCGCGCACTGGCCAAGCTAAGTTAGACGGAAAACACAAGCAAAAAAGGCTCCCCTGAGATCGCGGCTCCTGGGGTCTCGGTTGCTTTGGGACCAAAGTTTGCTCTCCTTGGGAGGCAGATGCTGTGAGATGGGGCAATCATGGAAATGGCCGGGTTGGATGAGACCATCCCGTTTCCAGGGCGCTGGCTAATTCTGTTCCGCGGGCACCATCAGGGCTAACGACTTCTGAGAAATACTTGTGGATTTCTCAGGAAAGGCAGAGCACTCTGGACCCATTCACTCGCCGAGGAGGAGGAGAAAGAAAAAACACAAAACCCTCCCCCATTTGAAAAGCAGGCTTCCTGCCACACCAGACTGTGCCCTGAGCCTCGTCTGGCCAGACGGTTGTTGATCTAGCTCTTGTCATCACTCGAGCCCCGGGAGGCTGGGCCCGTGGGGACAGGATCGGACAACAGAAGGTCTTTGCTGGCCTGGAGGAGGAGCAAGTGCCCCCCGAAGAGAAAAACAGGTTGCGGCCCCTGCAAGGCATATTTTTCTTCTGCTGCCACTACGGAGCGGACAGTTGGCGGATGATAGATTCATTTTACATGAGAAAAGCCACCTTCTAGAAGAAAGAGCCTTTTCATCTGCTGTTATTTATTGTTAGTATTTCAGAAAAATTGGGAATGAGGGCTTTCAAATGGAAACCGAGTTTCCGGCAGGCAGTGCTTTCGCTGGCTTCTCTTGGTGGTGTTTGTTTTTGGTTTGTTTGTTTTTAGAGAGAGAAGAAGGGAGAGGGAGAGAGAGAAACATGGATGCCAGAGTGGCGCGTTCGTTGATTAGGCTTCTGCCTGCACACCCCCGGCTGGGGATGGAGCCCATAACCTGGGCATGTGTCCTGACCTGGAATCAAACCGGCAACCTTTCGGTGCACAGGACGGTGCCCAACCACTTGAGCCACACTGGCCAGGCTTGGCTTTTTTTTTTTTTAAATATATGGGGTGCTGGGGGAAAGAAGAGAGGGATAGAGAGATAGAAACCCATGAGAGAGACATTCATCTGCTGCCTCCTGCACATCACCTGCAGGAGATAGACCCTGCAACCCTGACCTAGAACTGGACCAGTGACCTCTTGGCTCATGGGTCAATGCTCAACCATTGAACCACCTTGGCCTGGCGTCTTTGCTCTTTTAATTGACTTTTTTTTTCTGTGTAAAACTTGATGGAAATTCTTTGCAGATTTCTTTACTTGGAAGAGTAAAAAAAAAATAAAGTTCCAAAGTAAATTGATGAATTCAGACTGTGATCCATGCACAGGTTTCTCAGACATGAAGACAAGGACCTCCCTGTATATTCCCTTTCCGGTTTGCCTCTCTTCCCCACCCACTTTGAAAAATGTGTGCTATCCCCAAAGGGAGCTTTGCAGGAGCTGAGGAAGCAGGTGATGGGGAGTGGGTGATTATTCCATTCAGTCCTGGGTGGAAGATACTTTAGTTACTTTAGTAGCTTTTCTGGAGTCCTTCCATAACTCTCCGGAAGTGCTTCCGTTTACCCCATTCCTATCTCAAGAACCTCGTTTCTAACCTCTTTTCAGTCTACCTCATAGAAATGGATAGAGAAAGAAAAAGAAGGAAGCCAACATTGTTTTAACATCTGTAATGCTGTGTTATTGTCTATGCTTTCTATGTTGCATTCATTGCATGAGAGTACAGATAGCAAAGGGTGTTATTAGTTTACTAGAGGCCCAGTGCATGAAATTCGTGCATGGGGTGGGGGTGTCCCTCAGCCCAGCCTGGACCCTCTCCAATCTGGGACTTCTCGAGGGATGTCTGACTGCCCGTTTAGGCCCAATTCTGGTGGAATCAGGCCTAAACGGGCAGTGGGACATCCCTTTCCCAATTCAGGACTGGTAGCTCCCAACTGTTCGCCCACTTGCCTTTCTGGTTGCCCCTAAATGCTTCTGCCTGCCAGCCTGATCACCCCCTAACCACTCCTCTGCAGGCCTGGTTCCCCCATACTGCTCTCCCCTGCAGGCATGGGTTCTCCCCAGCTGCCCTTCCCTGCAGGCCTGGTCACCTCCAATTCCCTCCTCTACCGGCCTTTTCACCTCTAACTGCCCCTTCCCTGCAGGCTTGATTGCTTCCAACTGCTCTCCCTTGTAGGCCTGGTCCCTCTCAGCTGCCCTGCCCTGCTGGCCATCTTGTACTGGCCAACTTGTGTCCACATGGGGATAGGATCTTTGACCACATGGGGGCAGCCATCTTGTGTGTTGGAGTGATGGTCAATCTGCATATTACTCTTTTATTAGATAGGATAGAGGCCTGGTGCACAGGTGGGGGCCAGCTGGTTTGCCCTAACAGGTGTTCTGGATCAGGGTGGGGGGTTCCCTTGGGTCGTGAGGCAGCCTGGGTGAGGTGCCTGTAGTGGTTTGCAGGCTGCCCATGCTACTTGGCAACCCAAGTGGAAGCCCTTCTACAATTAAAACGATGTAGCCTGGAGCGGAGCCATGCCCCGTGCTTGTTCCATGGCAGCAGCTATTTCTGTTGGGATTTATTTATCTTCTATAATTGAAACTTTGTAGCCTTAAGCAGAGGCTAGGACAGGCCAGGGCTGCAGAAGCTTGGGTTCCTCCACTGCCAGGGGCAACCCTAGCCTCCTGCTCTCTCCAGCTCCGTGGCTGTCATTCTTTTTGTTGGGATTTATTTATCTTCTATAATTGAAACTTTGTAGCCTTGAGTGGAGGCCTAGACCTGCCAGGGTGTGTGGAAAGCTTGGTTTCCTCCATCTCTGGGGAAACCAAAACTACCTCCTTCTGGGGCTTCATGGCTGCAGCCATCTTGGCTAGGGTTAATTTGCATACTTGCTCCTGATTGGCTTGTGGGTGTGGCTTGTGGGTGTAGCAGAGTGGTGGTTAATTTGCAGACTGCTCTTCTATTAGATTAGATTTTATATTGGTCCTTTACAGTTCTGAGACCTTAGTTACTCAATGGTAGATGCCAGTTGATTGATTTTTAGCATTCTGACAAATCTTTGGAATATGAAATTATAAACTGTAGGAAAAATTAAGGCCAAAAGAAGTGAGAAATTAGCTAAACTGTCATTATTGCTTCCTCTAATTGAAAATGAGTCAAAATATCTATTGGACTAAAAACCAATTATATTGTACACTTTAATGGGTGAATTATGTGCTATGTGAATTATATTAAGCTATTAAACACTCACACATATACCCATATTGGAATATTAGCAGAAATTAATTTTAACAAGAAGACCATCAATCATGAAAGCGCCCTTTTGCTGGAAAAACTAAAAAAAAAACACATTCAAACCAAAGTTTCTCCCTAAAAACAAAAACCATTCGGAAGCGTTATTTTGTAAAGCTTGTTAAGCTACAAGTCTTTAACTCCTCAAGAGGAATAAGCCTGTAAACAGTAAGGATCCACTCAATACAAAATCAAACCAGAGGAAAAGGCATAATTCCAACCAAAGAATTAATCCCGTGTAGGAGGTTAATTTGACTTTCCTACATTTTTATACACCACATTATTTTTGTGTTTGCCCCATGTTATTCACAATGAGCCAACAGATTAATTTTAAGTATCATCAAAATAATATTTTGACATTTTAATTCTAAAATATCTTAACATTTTTTCAGCCATACATGCTACACAGAGAGATAATCAAATAATCTACCTGCTTATATCTACTTTAATCAGAGCTATTTGTCCACATTGGCATTATAAATATCCTCCTCTGTTTTATTGAGTGCCATCAAAATCCAGTGATAAAGGGAGATGGCCACCTTCAAATCAGTATTAGTTAGGGTTCAGTTTAAGTCAACTCTATAGTATTGAATATGACCGTCTCTAGGACACTGTGTGATACTGAAGCATACGAAAAAAGAGATGTGTAAGAGGCAGAGCTGTTCTGGGGAATTTACTGTCTAGTGGTAAAGTAACATTAGCATACAAATGAATGCAAACAAAAGCAAGCCTGCACATACCTATATCCATTCTTGTCTGGTTTATCTTCCTCTATCACTTTCTTTGTTTAAATTGAGCTATAGCCCTGGCCAGTGTTCTCAGTGGTTAGAGCATGGGCCCATATTCCAAAAGGTTTTGGATTTGATTACTGGTCAAGGGCATGTGCCTGGGTTGCAGGTTCGATCCTCAGCCTCGGGCTGTCAGGACACATGTGGGAGCCAACCAATGGATGTATCTCTTTCCCTTTTCCCTTCCTTTTTTCACAATCTCTAAAAATCAATGGGAAAAATATCCTTGGATGAGGATTAACAAAAATCTAAATAATAATAATAATATAATAAAATGAGATATCATTGATATATAATATCATATTAGTTTCAAATGTATAACATCAGTATAAAGGAAATCCAGCCATTTCCAACAACATGGAGGAACCTTAAGGGCATTATGCTGAAGCATAATAACCTCCATCTTGTATAAAAACTACTGTTGGAAATCCTCCGCTATTGTTTGATAGGCCCTTGTTGTGTAAGCGCTGTCATTTTTAGACAGTCTCTTATTCTGTAGAATAACTGTTTTTGTTGGAGTAATCGAAAAAGCTGAAAACTTAACTGTCTGACCTTGCAAGCTAGCCATCTAATGTAATAGACTAATAGTGGTAATAATTCCCATATTCTTATGCCAAATGTTTGTTATTTGTGTATCCAAGATTACAATCTGTCTGCAGCAATAACTCACACAGAACTCTCTGTAATATCTGCAAACAAAGAAGCTCGGAAAGTATAATACCGGAAACTTCCTGTATGTGTTGCTCAGAGATTTGAAAGAGACACCTCCCTCTGGGCCATGCGACTCCTATTAATTGACTCATTAAGGTGTCTTGTCCAACTCACTGATTTGCGACACAACAATGCTAGTGAAATAAGTCAGACAGAGAAAGGCAAAGACCATTAGGACCTCACTTATACAGTAGGTGAAATCTGAAAACAACACAAAACAAAAGGAACTCATAAACACGGAGAACAGATTGGTGGTTGAAAGGGACAGCGGGTGGACGAAATAGGTGAAAATTCTTTACATTTTGTTGATGGTATTCTCTGTTGTGCAGATGCTTTCTAGTTTCATGTAGACCCACTTGTTTACTTTTGCCTGTGTGACCTTTGCTTCTGATGATAAGCTCAGAAAATAATTGCCAAGATCAATGTCAAGGAGCTCCTTGCCCATGTTTGCCTCTAAGAGCCTTATGGTCTAGTTTTTAATCAATTTTGAGTAAGTTTCATGAATTGTATTAGATAATGGTCTAGGTTTCTTTTTATTTCTTTTTATTTTTTTATTTTTACTTATTTTTTAAATTAAATCTTTAGATTATTACATTTGTTTCTCTTTTTCCCCCCTCCATAGCTCCCCTCCACCAGGCTCCCACCCCTCCCTCTACTCTTACCTACCTCATCCATAGGTGTATGATTTTTGTCCAGTCTCTCCCTGTACACCCCTCACTCCATTCCCCCTGAGAATTATCAGTCCATTCTCCCTTTCTGTGCTCCTGATTCTATTATATTCACCAGTTTATTCTGTTGATTGAATTTTTAATTCCCTTAATTTTTAGATTCACTTGTTGATAGATATGTATTTGTTGTTCATAATTTTTTATCTTTTACCTTTTTCTTCTTCCTCTTCTAAAAGAGTAACTTTCAGCATTTCATACAATACTGGTTTGGAGTTAATGAACTCCTTTAGCTTTTTCTTATCTGTGAAGCTCTTTATCTGCCCTTCAATTCTGAATGATAGCTTTGCTGGATAGCGTATTCTTGGTTGTAGGTTCTTACTATTCATCACGTTGAATATTTCTTGCCACTCCCATCTGGCCTGCATCGTTTCCGTTGAGAAATTAGTTTTTTTTTTCTTTTCATTCTTTCTTTTTTTGCATATGGCTGTCCAGTTTTCTGAACACCATTTATTAAACAGATTATTCTTTCTCCATTGTATATTCTTGGCTCCCTTGTAGTAAATTAATTGACAGGAGGAGGGTTTATTTTGGGGCTCTCTTTGTTTCACTGGTCTGTGTGCCTGTTTTTATGTGAATACTACACTATTTTGTGCATTATAGCTTTGTAATAGTAACCATAGCTATTGATTTTGAGTGTTATGTCTTCGTAAGCATGATGCCTCCAGCTTTGCTCTTCTTCCTAAGCTTGCTTTGGCCACTCAGTGTGTTTTGTGGTTCAATATAAATTTCAGTGTTATTTCTTCTACCTCTGTTAAAAATGCCATTGGAATTCTAATTCTATAGGCATTTCTAAGTCACTAAATAGTCTTCTTTATATTTTCACTTGTGTTTTTATTTTACCAAATGAAAGGAGATGTAAAAAGCACACTTTCAGTTTATTTTTGGTTTTATGCCACAACAGAGAATTAGTTTTTGTTTTTTTTGTTTGTTTTTAATTCATGTAAACATTTACCATCCACCATCGGCACAGATTCTAAGTGTGGGAACCTCTTTCACATCCCATATGGTTCAGGGTTCCCGTTCAGGGTTCAGGTTCTGGAGGAGGCTGTACACAAATGAAAAGAGAGACTGGAAAAGCATTAATTTGGCGATATGGGTGGCCAGGCGGGAGCCTTCCTTTAGTGGGAAGACTACAGCCTTCCTTTGGCCTTGCCATCCCTTTTATTCAGGTTTGGGATACACCTTTGCCCTGAAATAGGCAATTCCAGTAACAGTAAGGATTTACAGTGGTACCTCGAGATACGAGTTTAATTCGTTCCGTAACCTTGAGGCGTGGGAAACTATGAGATGCTCGAGTCGCGGTAAACGGGTGGGTCGTGTGCAGCCGGCCGATCCGCTCGATTACTCCTAACTCAACTGTTGCTCATATTTCAAGGCAAAAATAGCTCGCTCAAAGGCTCGTATCTCAAAAATCTTGTATGTTAGGGCACTCGTATCTTGAGGTACCGCTGTACATGGTTATTTGGTGGGAAAGTTGCTTCGGCGACCACTGTCTCAATTAGATAGGGTATGGCTGGCTCTGACCTTTTAGAGCTTCAAGGTTGACCAGCCTTCCGGGTTCCTTGTCCACACTTTCTATTAGTGAGACAATTATTGGTTTCGGCATCTAAGACCTGTCATGACTTTATAGTACCAACCTGTTATGATGATACGAGTTGGCTGCATATCCCTGAGGAGGAAAGGGCTTCTCTTGTGTCTCCAAATTTGATCAGAACAGACGTAATGCCACATGCAGGGAGATGGCAAAGGGCTGCATCTGAGCCTCTGAGGGGAGCCGGGCCTGAAGTGTTAACTCTGTCATTAAATATGTTTAATGTCTGCCTGCTCAGCCATATGCTGATGTTCCTCTCCCCCTTCCTCTCTCTCTCTCTCTCTCTCTCTCTCTCTCTCTCTCTCTCTCTCTCTCTCTCTCTCTCTCCTTCATCTGGAGCTTCTTTTATCAGAAGAGGTTCATGAGGATACTTTTTTTTTTTAGCCTAAATGTTTCTAAATGTGCCTGTGTCCTTATGTGGAAAGTTTGCCTGGATACAAAATCAGTGGCTCACATTTTTTCTCAAGTATTTTTAAATGATTGCTCCACTTTTTTTTTTTTAAGCATGAAATGTTGCTCTCAAGAACTTGGATGGCAGTCTTTATTTCTCTCACTAGTGATTTTTGTATGAGTGCCTACAATTTATTTTCTCCGTAGACTTAAATTTCAGTAATGTTATTAAGCTATATCTCTGTGTTGACCATTTTAGGTCCGTTTTTTCAGGCATATGGTATATCTTTTGAATGCATAGATTGAAATACCCTGATTTACAGTTTTAAATAATTATTTGCCCACATTTCTGGGATTTTAATCTTTAGGTGCCCACTTACATATTCAAAGGACGCCTGTATTCTGTATTTATGACTTTTTCTGAAACCTTTTGTTCTTTTCCTTTATTCTTTCTTATTCCATCCTTTATCCCTCTCGCCATGCCATTCTTTGATTTTCCTAGTATTTGGTATTAAATACTAGGAATTATTAAATACTAGGTATGAAATACTAGGAATTTGGTATTAAATACTAGGACTGTTTTAGTCCATGTTTCTGAATGTTTTTCCTTAATTTTCAAATTTATTTCTAAAAGTCTCAGTTTCTATTTTATTCTTTTCTGTTGCCTGACCATGTCATTTCTGAAAATTCTTTTTCTGAAATGTTCAAATTTTCCAAAGCTTTATAATTCATTCAGAAATATTAGGCTATAGCTCCCATCTGCTTTGTAGAGAGAAGTATCTTGAAGAGCTGAGTTTTCAGAGCAGACTCAAATAAATCACAGATCTCAGCCACACCAAGTTTTTTTTTTAAACATATTTTATTGATTTTTACAGAGAGGAAGGGAGAAGGATAGAGAGTTAGAAACATCCATGAGAGAGAGACATCGATTGGCTGCCTCCTGCACGCCCCCTACTGGGGATGTGCCCGCAACCAGGATACATGCCCTTGACCAGAATCGAACCTGGGACCTTTCAGTCCGCAGGCTGACGCTCTGTTCTCTGAACCACACTGGTTTCGGCCACACCAAGTTTTTACTAACACCTAGGGAAAGAATAAAACTAAGAATGGCCACCAAAAAAACACAGAGCCTCCTTCACTGGAAGGACTCAACCATTGGATAGAACTTCTAAAAGACCCTTTTTCTTCACTAAAATGCGTTTTGATTTTTTGAACTATAGATAGTTGCTAACTATATATGTGATAAATGTTCACTCAGATGAAGCAGTTTTTATATTTTGTTAGACATGCACATAGAAAGCCTATGAGATTAACTTTCATTTTTTGGCAGTTGTGTTCAATAAAATAAAAAATTCAAGGATTTTTGTTTTGTTTTGTTTTTTTACCATGAGCAAGTTATACAGATTGATATAACCAGTTAGAAACATTTTTAGATCCCAGACAAATAAGAGCTAAAGGAGTTCACCAGCAATGAAACTGTATTATAAGAAATGTGAAAGGGATTTAAGAGAAGAAAAAATATAAAAAATGTGAAAAATGAAATGGCAATAACTACATACCCATCAATAATTACTTTAAATGTGAATAGGTTAAATGCTTGAATCAAAAGGTATAGAGAGGCTGAATAGATAAGAAAACAAGACCTATACATATGTTGCCTGCAAGAGAGCCACTTCAGATCAAAAGACACACACAGACGATAAGTAACTGGATGAGAAGTGATATTTCATGGAAGTGGAGGTAGCAGTGCTTGTATTAGACAGCATAGACTTTAAAACAAGGTATAACGGGAAACAAAGAAGGACCCAGCAATTCCACTTCTGGGTACTATCCAAAGAAATCCCAAACACTCATTGGAATGGACATATGCATCCATATGTTTATGCAGCATTATTTGCAGTGGCCAATAAATGAAAGCAACCTATGTGTCCATCAGTAAGAGGTGGTACATAGACACAAGGGGATATTGCTCAGCCATGGAAAGGAGTGGAATTTTGCCATCTGTGGCAGCATGGGTGGACTTAGGGAATGTTAGGCTGCGTGAAGCAGTCAGAGTAAGACAGATATATTTATGATTTCACTTATATGAGAAACCTAAAAACCACATAAATAAACGAAGCAGAACAGAAACAGATTCATAGCTACCGAGACCATTTTAATGGTTGCCAGATGGAAGGGGAGTTGGGGGGGATGTATGACAAATGGGAAGGAATTAAGAGGTGCAAATTGCCAGTCCAAAAAATGTCATAAAAAGTCATGGGGATATAATGTTCAACATAGGGAATATAGTCAATAAATTTGTAATAATCTGTCATGTCAGATAGGATGGGTACTAGACTTCTAGGTGATAACTTTGTAAGTTCTATAGATGGGTCTTATTGCTATGATGTGTACCTGAAACATGAAGTATTATATGTCAACCATAATTGAAATATAAAAAAATATTTTAAAACATTTTTAGATAAGAACTTCCCTTATTATCTTCCTGATACTCAATCTCACTGAATGTTTTCAAGTTCTAATTAATCAATGTACAAAAGCCAAATATGTCTTTACATTAGCAACAGATATAGAACATAAATACATATGTAATGATATATACCTTTGTAATTATACATATGTTTTATAGTAGTAACAAAACCTGTAATGTATTTTGGAATAAATTTAATAAACAAATTGCAGGAGCTCCATAGAGACAATAAGAAACCTTTATCGAAAGATATTAAGAACATAAAACATGAAAAAGAAAGCTACGCCATATTTATGGTTAGGAAGATTCATTTTTCAAAATATATCAGTTCTCCACAAATTTACCTGTAAGTTCAATGCATTTCTAATCAAAATCTTGAGTTCATTATAAAATTTATATGGTAGAGGTAAAAATCCAAGAATAGCCAAATGCTTCTTGAAACTAAAATTTAAGGTAGGAAGATTGGGTAAAGAAACTATAATAATGAAATTATATGGGCATAAAGTCGTTATAAATAAGACAAGGTTATCTTATTGGCCTGGAAATAAGCATATTGACTAATGACAGAGAAAAGAGAGTTCGAGAACTGACATTGAGGAACACAGACTTATGGTAGAGAGAGCACTGAGATTTTGAGGGGAAGGCAGAACCATTGCATGACTGGTCCCGAAACAACTGGTTGTCTATACAGAAACAAAATCTGATCCTACTTCCTAGCACGGGAAAAAATTAATTCCAGGTGAATTACGGACTTACTTGAGAGACAGAGCTACAACTTTTCTAGGAAAATGTATCTCAGGGTCGGGAATGATGTCTTATACAAACACAAAAACCTAACTTTTCTCTCTCTCAAATGACAAATGTCTATAAAGAAAAGAAAAAGAAGGCGGGATGCTGGAGAAGTGGCTATTTATTATGCTTTACAAAGTACCTATATATTTTATCAAAATGCTTTTGTCGGAGCCAAATATTATCCTGGAAACACAGTCAGGAAAGAGAGAGCAACGTAGCTCACAATGGCTCTCCCTTCGCATCCATCATCAGCTAAGTCAGGGACCCGCATCGCTTCGCGTTTTCTGAAATGTGAAATGGGAATACTTGTGGAGGGCTCTCACAGATGCATTTAGAGGCTGTATGTTCAGGAAAATGGAACTGAAATGTTTTAGTAAGAGTCCTGGGCCCAATCCTTGAAATAGACGTTGGCTGAGGTTTTTTGTAGGATGTAATTACAACACAATAAGCCCGAAAAGCATTGCAATGAAGTGTGGGTGGGAGAGGAACATGCTGCTTTTTGAGAGCTTCATTAGCTTTCTGCAGGCTGG
This sequence comes from Lasiurus cinereus, assembly GCA_011751065.1. NCBI lineage: Eukaryota > Metazoa > Chordata > Mammalia > Chiroptera > Vespertilionidae > Lasiurus > Lasiurus cinereus. Next base: position 4,210,571 of record JAAGEH010002530.1, on the reverse strand, counting down.
AGCTCTGCAGGTCGTTAGGGAAGAAGCCTGCTTACCTTGGTTCACAATCATTTTGGACCATCATTGAGGCCCCGGGGGTCAAAGTGCAGCATCAAGTCCTCGGGAATACGCTGGGTGCTGAAAGGAAGGATAAAAATGTTTTTCTAAAAGCCAAGAAATGGGTTCAGATGTTGTTTATCAGTTGTTTCCAGAACAAGATGTTGTAGTGCCAATCACTGATGAAATGGTAGGATTCTGCTTCGATCTCTGCTTTAGTTTCTGAAAGATGTTCATGGTGAATTAGAGCAATGGCATTTGCCCAGTGTAGTGTTATATGAAACATATAATTTCTACAGGTACTTACTGTGGCCTAAAGCCTTGGAAATATTTAGGAGAGAGAGAGGTAGGAAGGAGGGAGAGATAGATAGTTAGATAGATAGATAGATAGATAGATAGATAGATAGATGATAGATAGATCGATCTGATGAAAACAAATGAATAAGAAAACCAAAAATCAAAATCAAAACATTGTCCTTTATAGTAAGGGTGACGAGAAAGACACATTTATCCATAAAGAATACATAGGTAATCTCTTATTTCTTTCCTGAAAATGACAGTATGCGTGATTCTGGTTGGAGTATAACACATTCATGTAGCCTTTGAGGTTAATGAAACAGTTCATTTTCTTCATTTTTATTTCAGTTTCTAATAAGCATTTATGAGCTATTTTTGCTTTTCTCTCTCTTAAATGGATTGCTTTTGGAAAGCCTTAGAGTCAACACTTCTGTAGTATAAAGGCGAGTCTTAAGTGATGATGAGAATTTGACAATCCGTGTCATGCCACCGTGGTTTGTTATCGCTACCCTACACATTTTCACATATACCCTTGGAACAGATTTTTAAGGATATTAAAATATTATGATTCCCATATTTCCTTTGAGAAAACAAAGTTTATTGCTGTTAAACTTTAAAATACTGGCTTACAATCATAAAGGTAGTAAGTGGCAGGATTGAGACTCTGCACTCCGATTTTAATGCTTCATAATTCCATCATTAATAAGCAATTATTATCAACATTTTCCTAGGCAGTAGGAACATAGGAAAAAAAATCAGATACAGGCAGCCCTGTCCTCTGAGAGCATGTGATCTATTGGGGGAGGGAGTATGGAGAAGACAGTTACATGAATGTAAAGGCTTACTATGTCAATAAAAGTAGATAAGTGACACATGCTTATGAGTAAGTGCTTATGGGTAGGGGTTGTATGTGCTGTCTATGGGGACATATTTAGTGCAGACCTAATTTTAGAAGCGGCAGGGGGGAATCGTGGATGTAGAAGCAGGAGTGATAACTACTGTGACAGATGAATGGTTTACTCCCAGAGTCCCCCAGGAAGAAGACAGAAGGAAGTCAGTGGAATATTCATTCAGTGTATGAATCTGGTCCCAGGACTGGCACAGTGGACTTGACCATTGAACGGACTTTGAAGTTTAGACCATACTTATAAGCACACAGTGAGAACTGAATAAATGTTAGCTCTCATTGTTGTTATAGTATATTGTTGGGGCTGATGGTGAGGTAAGTTGCTATGAGATTTTATTGGTGCTAATAAAAGAGTAACAGTATTTTAAGGAGTTGGTTCACCAAAAATGGAGCTTAGTAATTCAAGGTAATGAATTATCCTTATTTACTTTCTTGTAGATGTTAGTGAGTCTACAAAATTTTGAGTATGTGAGGTATTGTTTTGGCTACTTAGCCTTTTTGTACTTAAACATCACCGAGTCATTATTTTAGAGCTGAAATAGCATTGAAGACTTAGGGCAGTGACTTTCAAAATGTCTTCTGTGGATCCTTCCAAGAAGATGACTTAGTGGTTGTCTTGAAGGAAGGAAGGTGTGTGGGTCTTTGGGACGCCCTCACAGTCCTTCTGAAGCAGATGCACTTTGTTCCCATAACTTTATTTAATAAGAACACCATTTCAAAAAGTACCATGGGTTTGGCCCAGCTTCCTTGTTCATCCATGTGAAAATGGATTTCCAGAAAGGTTAAGTGATTTGCCCAAGGTTGCACAGCTGTCTACTGACAGAATGGGGCCAAGAAAACAAATCCTCTCTTTCTGCTACACTGTCCTTTACTACCTATTGCTACCAACATAAGATTACTGCACTTTTTCGATGTTAGCATAATCAAAAGAAATATTTAAAATTACACTTCTAGATCTAAATACAAGAGCTACGGGAAAACAACTGCCAATAATTGGGCAGAAGCACATCCACTCTCCCCACCTCTTGGAAGCAGCTTTAGTATCAGTCACCCATCCTATCTAATAAAAGAGTAATATGCAAATTGATTGTACCTTTGCTACACCACAAGCCACACCCACCAGCCAATCAAGAGCATGCAAATTAACCCCAACCAAGAGAGCTGTGGCCACAGAGAGAGCAGGAGGGAGGCTTGGGTTTCCCTGGTGATGGAGGAAGCCAAGCTTTCCGCACACCCTGGCCGGCCCAGGCCTCTGCTTAAGACACAAAGTTTCAACTATAGAAGATAAATAAATCCCAACAAAACTGACTGTGGCCACAGAGCGAGCAGGAGGCTTGGCTCCACTCCAGGCTACAAAGTTTCAATTTTAGAACATAAATAAATCCCAGATACCAAGGCCTCTGCTTGGTTCACCCAGGGCATGGCTGGCTTGCAAACCACCACAGGCCCCTTGCCCAGGCCACCCCACACCCCAAGAGAACCCCCACCTTGATTCGGGACCCCCTTCAGGGTAAACCACATGGCCCCCACCCATGGACCAGGCCTCTATCCTATCTAATAAAAGAGTAATATGCAGATTGACCATCATTCCAATACACAAGATAGCTGCCCATGTGGTCAAAGATCCTGCCCTCATGTGGATACAAGATGGCCACCACAAGATGGCAAGCTGGGGAAGGCAGTTGTGGGTGATCAAGCCAGCAGGGGAGGGCAGTTGGGAGGGACAAGGCCTACAGTGGGAAGGTAATTGGGGGACACCCAGGCCTGCAGGGGAGAGTAGTTGGGGAGGACCAGGCCTGCAGGGGAGGGCATTTAGGGGTGACCAGGCCTGCAGGGAAGGGCAGTTAGGGGCAAACAGGCTGGAAGGGGAACAGTTAGGCATCAATCAGGCTGGCAGGGGAGTGGTTAGGGGGTGATCAGGCTGGCAGGCAGAAGCGGTTAGGGGCAATCAGGAAGGCAGGCAGGGGAGCAGGCAAGCAGGTGAGCATCTGGATTGTGAAAGGGATGTCCAACTGCCCGTTTAGACCCGATCCTGGGATCAGGCTAAATGGGTAGTCAGATATCCCTTGCGGGGGGTCCCTGCACCAGCTCTGGTGCAGGCTGGGCTGAGAGACACTCCTCTGACCCCCATGCACGAATTTTGTGCACCAGGCCTCTAGTCTTCAAATAAATATGTTTGCTTTGTATCATAGTTTTATTTGATTAAAACTGAGATTGAGAAGTATGCAATGAAGTTAGCAAACATTGTATAATGGATTGAAGACAAAGATTGTCCATAATCAAAGAAAAGACCAAAAGAGTGAAGGATACAGCGCTCTAGAAGAGTTGTACACATTACCAAAAGACGTACTCAATAAAACAGCATTGTTTCACCCAGACCTGCCCTATTCTGTTGGCTCTATTCTCAAGCCTTGTTTGTTGAACTCACTTCCAGGGAAAAGGGTCATTCTCATAATGGCTGTGTTCCAACTTCGGCATAAAATAGCCTGGAGATTCTAAGAGGAAGACAGTTCAGGTCACTTCTCATTTTCAACTCAAGTGTCTTGGATTTCTGGGCTCAATGCTATGAATTTGTTGGTTTCCCTCACTGGATTTCAAAGGCAGAACACCCTTTGCTAGCCTTATACTAACCATTAAAATAAGTACCTCATTCAATTTCTTATCCTATTTAGAAACATACACACATACACACACACACACACACACACACACACACACACACACACTTAAAAATGTCTCTTCTAAAAATGCAGTCCAGATGATCTCAAAATATCTTGTCACTCATACCTCAGTTCAGTGTCACCTTCTCAAGGACAAGGTACCCGAAGTTGCCCTTCTACTGACCTGCCTTCTGCTCACTGTTTTATTTCCTAAAAGCACTTATCACAGCCGGAGATGATCTTGTTCCTGTATTACTTGTCTGGCTTTATCTGGCTTTATCTGGCTTTATCACCAGGAGAGTAGGACCTTGACTAACTTGCAAAGTGCTTGGGATCTAATAAAACTCTGGAAAGTTCTGGTTGAATGAGTAACTCTAGAATCCCTGCAAGAATACTAGGTCTTTAGCTTAGTCATTAGATGTCCAACATGCTGTATGAATATGTGTCAATCCTCTCAAAGGATAGTGACTGAATTAAGATGTTATGTAAAAGGAAGATGGAAATAAAGGCATTATAGGGTGTTTTTTGTTTTTTTTTTTGCGGGGGGTGGCATTTCAATGGCCTTGATTCATTATGGTTCATTTTGTTTTTGTACCATAAAGCCAAATTTTGTGGTGCATTTTGTTTTGCACTTTGTATGCATAAGAACTTTTGCAATTGGAATGGCCAGGTTAAGAAATGTGAATTTTCTTTTTCCTGCTTTAGAGACTTGAGGAAATACTCCTCTTGTGAGTCTGATCTTTGAAAAACATAAATTGTGATCACTCTTCCCTTAAATTTTCCTAGGAATTCTCTTAAAACAGTAGTGGTTTCTCTTGGATTGGGGATGATGTCCACCTTCCAGATCACAGTCTTGAGGCCTTGTTTCTGCTGCTGCCTCCTCAGACCCCTTGTGCCTTGGTCAGCAAGGGCCAGGGTTCCAGGATGTTGACCTTCTTTTACTTTCTCAAACTCATCAAGCAATTTCTTGCTTCCAAAACGTACATTAGTCTTTACGCTTGGTAAACCCTTTCCAGTCCCTGCTAATTCCTACTTCTTTAGATTTCAGATTAAATGTCACCTCTCCAAATTGGTCTTCTCTGATACCCATCTTCCCCCATATCTAAAAGAGTCCCCATTGATGTACTTTACTCTAAGACCTGTCCTCTTCCTTCTTGACATTTGTTGTAATTAGTAGTTACTTCATTTTATTGTGTGTGTGTGTGTTTGTGGGTAATAATGTAGATACATGATGGCCACCAAAGGATGGCCTGCAAGGGAGGGCAGTTGTGGGTGATCAGGCCAGCAGGGGAGGGCAGTTGAGAGGGACAAGGCCTGTGGGGAGAAGGCATTTAGGGATGACCAGGCCTGCAGGGAAGGGCAGTCTGTCTGCCTTACTAAACTGTATATCACAGGAGTCAATGTTTTGCTCATTGTTGTACTCCAAACATTTAACTTAGTGGTTGGAGCACAGTAGGTTCTGACTCGGTAAATATTTACTGAATGAATATTGGAATGAACAAATAAAATTTATCTTTGAGTTTCTAGTGTATCTAGTACAGTGTCTGGCATATATAATTGACTCAAAAAATAGTGTTCAATGAAAATTGAGTTAAATCAATAAAGTGTTGAGCATGTCTTTTACAGGGAAACAATGATTATTTATTAAAAGTAGAAACCCAGTTCTCACATACAAACACAGCACTCTCTTTGTTTAGTCACCTGCATCCTAGTTAACAGACTCAGGCCATCTAAGTAGAGTGGAGAAAAACTACTTAATTGTGTCTATCCAAAACATCCAAACGAAAAGCAAATAACTGAGACATTCTTCCTTAAGTCTTATATAATTGATATATCTTAAAAGTTCGATCAAATCTCCTGCTAGGTGGATATTTGAGTGGATATAACCATTAGACAATTTTCCTCTAGTGACTTACTTTAACCCTTAAACTATATACAGTGTACAAGCAACCTCAAGTGGAACATTATCTATAGAAGTGCAGAATCCCATCTCCTTGGGCAAGGCCATTCAAACCCAGAAGTGTGTTTTATAGATTCTGACAGAAGTGTCTGGAATAACCAACTCTAACCTCCTTTTTCTTTTTCTTTTTACCACTTTAGCACCCAAAAGTATATGAGAAGAGTGCATGTGAAGGCTTGTTTCTATTTAGTGTACAATATCTCTTGACTTAAAACTGTTCTGATGATCAGCCATCTGACATGAGAAAACTAAATAGCAGAGTTCCTTAAGAGTCTTAACTCCTCTATGGCAGGTAGCTTCATAAAGATAGTAATTGAACATTAGATGCCTAAGTGTCTGGCACTAATATCCAGACACATCTTTCATGCAGGTCAATCTCACATTTCCTGTGTCATTCTTTTTGCATCGGCATGAACAAAGAGGGTCTAGATCCTGTGGGTGAGTAATAGGCGTGTCTATTATCTATACTCTGTCGCTAGGATGGGAAGTGAGCTGACAATGATTTTTGCAAAGCTGAAGTCCACCGCTGGACATTGCAATGGAAAGGGAAAGAGGGAATGAGAGTCCTCGTGGCTTTGTGTTGGGACATGATTTGGGGGCACGGCTAGGGCCTTCATTCTGGAAGCGGTTGAGTATGGACTTTACCTTGTGACCTGTGGCCACCACATCCACACTTTAATAGTCAGCGAGTTAGTGCTTTCTCAAGAGAAGTCTCTGAAGGAGAATCTCATTTTCCTTGAGCTGAAAACATCCTGAGGATACTGCCTGAGGGAATTGTTCACTCCTTTCTTCGATTTCAATGAGCCTGGACTTCCCATAGGAAAAAAAAATCTTTTCAGCTCTTCTCTCCTTGCATTTGGAATTCTCTTTACTGGCCACCGATATTGATTGGCTTCTCGTGGGAGAGTCCCTTAGGTATCAAATGACAGCAACAATAATAAAACTGCACATGAACTGAAGCTGAGAAAAGCAGAGAGCTGAACACTTTCCCCCTGCAGTCATGCCCCCCAACTTCTTCGGCAAGGTCTGCTTGACTTGGGAGATGTCTTCTGAGAATTTTACATTTCTAAAATGCTCTAAATTGCTCCAGGCATTTATTCCTCAGCCTCTCAGTGAAGATAGGACTGGCTTTCATTTCCTAGCTGCTCTTCTCAAGGTAATGGACTAAAAGTCATTTGCACTCGAAGTCCAGTCCTTCTAAATGAATCATATAACATTTACCTCCCTTTTGTCAGAATAATTCTAATAAGACATATTAGAATCATATTCTTAACATTTATCTTATTGGGTTTTTTAAAAATTTTATTCCATTTTTCATGTCATTATTAGGCTCATTCAACCACAGAGTAAAGTAATTGGTCCAAGGTCACCTACTTGGTAAAATGGATGCATCAAAGTTTGAACCCAGGCAGTTGGATGCCAAACTCTGAAGCACGTTTATCTCAAGTAATCAGCTCTGAGATGCAGCCAGGGAAATGTTGTATTTTTCCAGATATGTTGCCATTGTAAATGGTGGTGATGTGTAGAACAGAAATTTGCCGTTTCATTTCACACGTCAGAGAGTTGGATTGGTAAGCCTCTTGAATATACAACTATTTTTGGATTCACAGCATTGCCGAGCGTGCGCTGAGAGATTTTGTAGCCACAAAAATATAGAAGCTCTTTAAATACAACTCAATATACCACTATTGATTTTAAACACCATCCTCATTCGTAAACTTTCTTCTTCTAACCATACTGTACTTGGCTCAGAACCGCTAAGTTAAATGTTGATCTCCCGGGCTTTCTGTTTGTGCATTTCTTTGTGTCCATCAGGAGAGGCTAAGTGGTAGCTTTACATTTTGGAAGATTATTTTTGAAGCTATACAGGGGCACGTTTGATCTGCACACCCTCGTTAGAGCTCTTTATTTCCCAGGTGGAAGAATAGGTACCCAAGGGCTTCTGATAAACAGGCTTTCGTTTCTATAGAGGAGAAACTTTCAGGATATTGCATAAAAGAATGCTCTTGCAAACCCTGCTTTCAGCCCTCCTTCTCCCCTGCCCTCCCTCCACCCCCCAGCCCTTGCTTAAGTCGAAATGGACCGCATTTGAAGAGGACAAGGAGCAGAACAAGACTTCCCCACTAGGGGATTCTCAGATGCTCTGAAGACCAGATGTAATTGGTGGAGAACTGCATCCTTGCAGGCTGTCACGTCTCACAGTTGGAGTCCAGGCTGGGCTGTTTGTTAAAACTCCTCCTAATCTGTGACTAAAGCTGTTCTCTCTTCAAAAATAAATCTTGTTCTCCATACCCCACGTGTTTCTCAGCCTCAGGAGCACCTCAAGGATTTAGACCAGTTTTAACATTACTTAGTAACGCTACCACCAGATTCTCAGTGGCCAACCCGTGTCTGAGGCCGTTGATTCATCTGTTCCACCTGAAATTGCGTGATGCTCTGGGTTGGAATGGCTCCCTGAGGCTGGGATAGAATGTGTTGGCGGCACTTTAACAAGAAAGCCCTGACCCCAAGGGGTAATGACCTTAGTGGACAGATAGGAAAGGGTTCCTCTGTGTTGGGCAGGTATCAACTTGGTAAGGTCCACATAGATTTGTTCCTGATCTTGGGGTGCCCACTGGCACCTGTTCACTGGCTCACATGGCAAGCAAACTCTTTCACCTGTGACGCTGCTAAGGAGGGACCTACAGATGCCACACCATCAGTCAGTTATTTCCATGTAGGCAACATCTAGGGATTTACCAAAAAGATCATTAGGTCAAAACTGGTTTGGCTCAGTGGATAGAGCATCAGCCTGCGGACTGAAGGGTCCCAGGTTTGATTCTGGTCAAGGGCATGTATCTTGGTTGCGGGCACATCCCCAGTAGGGGGAGTGCAGGAGGCGGCTGATCCATGTCTCTCTCTCTCATCGATGTTTCTAACTGTCTCTCTCCCTTCCTCTCTGTAAAAATCAATAAAATATATTAAAACAAAATAAAGATCATCAGGGTCAACACAGAACATAGCACTTATTTATTATACCCATCGTGGATGGGCTGAAGGGTTTAGACCCAGGAGTTTTTCCCATGGGAAGAATAGTGGATTTGGTCTTCTGGAGACATCAACTTAAAGTTCTTGTAGACCAGCAGTCTCAACCTGTGGGTCGAGACCTCTTTGGGGGTTGAACGACCCTTTCACAGGGGTCGCCTAAGACTATTGGAAAGCACCTATTTCCCATGGTCTTAGGAACCAACACACCGCTCCTCGGTGTAGCAAAATGTAGCAATGTAGTTTACTGTTGTCATAGGAAGACTGTTACCCATGCTACACCACGATTCAAGACAAAATTTCATTTATTTGTCATTAGAAATAAATATTTCACAATATATAATTACATGTTGTTTTTGTGATTAATCCCTATGCTTTAATGATGTTCCATTTGTAACAATGAAAATACATCCTGCCTATCAGATATTTACATTACAGTTCATAACAGTAGCAAGATTACAGTGATGAAGTAGCAATGGAAATAATTTTATGGTTGGGGGTCACCACCCCATGAGGAGCTGTCTTAAAGGGTGGCGGCACTAGGAAGGTTGAGAACCGCTGTTGTAGACGTTCAGAGCAGCCTTAGAAGACAGCAACCTCAGTGAATATTCTCCCAGGCGCCCTCACCATTGAGACTCCCAGCAGAGAACATGAGGCACTTCGTTCTGCATGGAAGCCAGCCCCAGGTCCCCCTAGCATAATGTCTCAGGGATTTATACTCTGCGCCCTCTGAAGGACCCCCTACCACCCTTTACCCCCCTTCCCCCACCCCCCACAGAACCTTTAGGGATGCCCCATACCTGAGGGCTCAGTCTGTGTGGCTCCCAGTTTGTGCTGAAGAGCAAGCATTGTGTGTGGACAGGTATGCTTGGTGAGAAATAATGGGCTATGCCATGGGAAGAAGCCAAGAAGAATGCACTCTTTTAAAAAAAAAGTATATAAATATATATATATTATTGACCTTTTACAGAGAGGAAGGGAGAGGGATAGAGTCAGAAACATCGATGAGAGAGAGACATCGATCAGCCGCCTCCTGCACGCCCCCTACTGGGGATGTGCCCTCAACCAAGGTACATGCCCTTGACTGGAATCCAACCTGGGACCCTTCAGTCCACAGGCCGATGTTCTATCCAAGGAGCCAAACCGGCTTCGGCAAGAATGCGCTCTTGCTGAAGGGGTTAAGAACCAGCTTCTCAGGAGAAAGTGTGGGAGACTGTTGAAGAGGGACCAGGGAACAGAGAACAGCTCAGACTCCGCTCTCCATGCGGAGTGAACTTCTGCTCACAGCAGGTGCACGCAGGCTCCCTCCCACCCCGAGAGCGGCCCCCCTGCGGATGTACAGTCTGCGAGGTACACAGAGGCTTTCTACGGAGAAAGGAACATGTCTCTATTTTGGCTCTGAGTGGTTATTTTTAAAGCTTTATCCTCCAAACCTTTCCCCCTATCCTTGTTTATTTTTTTCACTAGAAAGAAAATGTGCTTCTTTAAAAAAAAAAATCAACTCCACGATAAGAACAACTCACGTCTAAGTATTCTCTGTCTGGTGGAGGCCCACTCACCCCTGGGTGTGACCACCCTATCCCCCGCTCTTGTGGAACATAGCATTTGACACTTTCCTCCGCTGAGATAGGCTTTCATACACCTGGATTTCCTCCGTCAAAGCACGATCTAGCACAGCCACTGTTTTCTGGGTGCTTCCGGTAAAAAGGCCAACCTCTCCCTTGACATCTGTGGGTCAATGTATCAACGCATAACTACCAGTTGAATATGGACCCTGCTGTGTGCCACAGACCATTCTAAGCAATTTACATCAAACCTCATTTACCTTTTTTCCTGAGAATATGGTCACAGTTGCTTCCACATTGGTGTGGGGTAAACTTGAGGAGATTGGCATTATCTGTAGGCGACTTTCTAGGCCTTTCTGCGGAATGCATCCCGTGGTGTTGCATCTGTCTTTCTCCTTGTCTGTTTTGTCTCTGTTCTGAGTCTTTGTATTAATAAGGCTCATGCCTTTCTTCTCTGTGCCGAAGGCCTCGCTCAAAACCTGGAAGGTAAGGGGCCCTCTCTCAGTCTTTTTGAGGGACTTAAAGTGAAGCAAGACTAGAAGACAAAGAACATCTTATTGTTGGAATTCTTTCTTCTGGTGGAGTGGTGTGGTTTGACTGAACAGTTTTGAGGCCTAATGCCCTTATTTGGATGATGGGAATAATAACACCACCCATAGGGGGTGGCTGTAAGAAGTAAATTAATTTGTTAAAAGTACTAGCATATTTCAAGTCAATGTGTTAAAGATGGTTTATTCCATGATAAGAAAACTAACTAGTTGCCTGGGAAAAATAGTAAATGGAGTTCCTGTCTCACATCTTACATCAAAGTAAGTATCAAATGATAGTTGCATGAGTGTAGGAATTTATTAAAATCTATTGTAAGAAGGATTCTATGATAACTAATGATAGCTTAATAAAGTGTTTATAAAACATAAAATCCAGAAGAGCAAAGATTTAAACATAAAAATATATACTAGAACTATACTAGAAAGAAACATGAGATCGAAATTTTTTTTTTATGTTATTGGAAGGGAGAATGACCTTTTCAAGCAACACATATCATTCTAAAGCCATAAATGAACAGTTTGATAAATATGTTTATCCTATCTAATAAAAGAGTAATATGCACATTGACCATATATCCACTATATCCACCAGCCATGCCCATCAGCCATGCCTATCAGCCAATCAGAGCAAGTATGCAAATTAACCCCAACCAATATAGCTATGGCCACTCAAGATAGAGCAGGAGGGAGGCTAGGGTTTCCCCTGGCGATGGAGGAAGCCAAGCTTTCCACACACCCTGGTTGGCAGGCCTCTGCTTAAGGCGACAAAGTTTCATTGGCTGAGCAAGCAGAAGGCTTGGCTCCACTCCATGCTACAAAATTTCAGTTGTAGAAGATAAATAAATCCCAGATACCAGGGCCTCCACTTGGGTCGCCGGGGGATGTGGCCGGCCTGCAAACCACCACAGGCCCCTCACCCAGGCCACCCCATGCCCCAAGGGAACACCCACCCTGATCTGGGACACCCTTCAGGGCAAACCAACTGGCCCTCACCTGTACACCAGATCTCTGTCCTATCTAATAAAAGATTAATATGCAGATTTATCATTACTCCAACACACAAGATGACTGCCCCATGTGGTCAAAAGATCCTGCCCCAGGTAGACACAAGATGGCCACCACAAGATGGCCAGCAGGGGAGGGCAGTTGGGAGGGACCAGGCCTTTAAGGGAGGGCAGTTGGGGGTGACCAAGCCTGCAGGGAAGGGAAGTTAGAGGTGACCAGGCTGGCAGAGGAGGGCAGTTAGGGTTGACCAACCCCATAGGGGAGGGCAGTTAGGGGCAAACAGGTTGACAAGGGAGCAGTTAGGCATCAATCAGGCTGTCAGGAGAGTGGTTAGGGGGTAATCAGGCTGGCAGGCAGGAGCAGTTAGGGGCAATCAGAAAGGCAGGCAGGTGAGCAGTTGGGAGCTAGCAGTCCTGGATTCTCAGAGGGATGTCCAACTGCCCGTAGATAGGATTACTCAAGGTAGGATCGAGCCTAAACGGGCAATTGGACATTCCTTAAGGGGTCCCAGATTTGAAAGGGAGCAGGCTGGACTGAAGGACACTCCCCTACCCTGAGTATATACTAGAGTACACAATTTCGTGCACGGACCTCTAGTGTAATGATAAAATGTTTTGCAGAAGAAAATGCCAGAAACCAAGTCAAAAGAAAACATGACAAACCATTAGAAAATCATTGAGAGCACATAGGATAAATTGATAACTAGTACAATATATAAAGAGTTCTTAAGAATCAATGTGCACTGAGTAACATCCAAGAGAAAGAGGAGACCTCTCAGAGAAAGAGTATATACCAATATACTCTCCTACCAACAGCCTAATGGTGCAAGCTCTTTGGAAGCAATTTTTGAACTACTTATCAAAGTTTTAAAAATACATTAGTCCTATGATATAGTGATTCTACTTCTAGGAATTTATTCTACCACTATCCATAGATGTGCCCAAAGACATAAGCATAAGGGTAATCATTGCAGGAGCTGTTTGTAATGGCAAAATATTTGAAATCAAACTAGACGTCTGCCAACAAAAAAAGTGGTTAAAGAAATCACAAGTTGTGTTGTTTTTTTTATTTCCGTGAAAAACTATGCAGTTTTTCAAAACAGTTGATGAAGAACTTCAAGATATATTAATTGAAAACAAAACAAAAAAGATACTGGGCAATGCGTTTCGTGTTTATGTTTTGAATTTGTATGTATTTCACAAATATATCTTTGCATATCCATAGACTATTTTAACTTCTTCCCATCCTTTTTTGATTACAACATGCCCCAAATTGAACCTGTGAACAAAAAGATGAATGAGTTCCTTTCACATATATCATTTCATTTAATTTCTGCAACAACTATATACAAATGACACTAAGATAGTAATTTATTTTTAAAATATTACATGTGATGTATTACAGGTGTTAAGTTCTTGATGCCAAGCCTCTGTTCATAGGGAAAAGCCTAAACTTCCTATAAGGATGTAGGCCCTTCTTCCTCACCTGACCATTTCCCTCTTTCTCACATTAATTTAGGTCAGTGGTTCTCAACCTTCCTAATGCCGCGACCCTTTAATACAGCTCCTCATGTGGTGGTAACTCCCAACCATAAAATGATTTCCATTCATAACTGTAATTTTGCTACTGTTATGAACTGTAATGTAAATATCTGATATGCAGGATGTATTTTCATTGTTACAAATTGAACATAATTAAAGCATAGTGATTAATCACAAAAACAATATGTAATTATATATTGTGAAATATTTCTTTCTCATTACAAATAAATGAGATTTTGTCTTGAATCGTGGTGTAGCATGGGCAACAGTCTTCATATAACAACAGTAAACTACATTGCTACATTTTGCTACACCGAGGAGCGGTGTGTTGGTTCCTAAGACCATGGGAAATAGGTGTTTTCCAATAGTCTTAGGCGACCCCTGTAAAAGGGTCGTTCAACCCCCAAAGGGGTCGCGACCCACAGGTTGAGAACCACTGATCTATGTCTTTCTAGCACACTGTTCACTATTCTTTCATTTGTTCCTCCTTTCCACATTTAGGACCTTCTTCCAGTGATTTTCTTTCAGTGAAATCCTACATTCTCTTAAAGTGTTACCTAAGCAAATTCTCACCTGTCATTCTCAACAACATCAATAGTTCCATTTCATCTAGAGCCCATAGTTTTCAGAGTTTCTTTTCTACTTCAAAAGCACTCTATCCCAGTCTGTTACACTTGAGTATGTTATTTCAAGGCCATGAACATATTGAAACTGGAGGCCCTGTTTGTTTGTTTGTTTTTAACTGTTGATTTCACAGAAGAAAGGAGAGGTAGAAAGAGATAGAAACATCAATGATGAGAGAGAATCATTGATTGGCTGCCTCCTGCATGCCCCTCACTGGGGATTGAGCCTACAACCTGGGCATGTGCCTTGACCAGAATTGAATTGTGATCTCCTGGTTCACAGGTTGATGCTCAACCACTGAATTCTAGAAAGTAACCCAGAATTAAATTGGCTGGGGTGGAGGCCCTGTTTTTATTCCCATACCACAATATCTGGAATATAGGGACAGATCAAAAACATTTACTAGAAAAATCATTTACCTCAATCTTAATAATTTTTGATTACCCATAGGTTAAAGAATGCTATAATTAACATGCATATTTGGGGAATGAATATTTGACATGAAAAATGGTTGATTCATGGGGAATCTTTTCGCCTTGCTTTCTAGAAGTCAAATGAATGTTCATGCTTCATAAACAGAATGACTACAGTTTTTGATACAGATTTGGAGCCAGTAGATTTTTGTGAATGTGAACCTTATCATACCTTCTGGAACATCTATGTTTAATATTTTTTTTCTGTGTTTTCATAGGAACCAGGGAAAATGTGTAGAGGGCATGGTGGAGATCTTTGACATGTTGCTGGCTACATCATCTCGGTTTCGTATGATGAATCTCCAGGGAGAGGAGTTTGTGTGCCTCAAATCCATCATTTTGCTTAATTCTGGTGAGTTGATAACAGGTGGGAATTTAATTCTGGGTTACTGAAAGAAATATGTATTTTCAGCCAGATGCAAGCTACCCGCTACAAAGGCATAAACCTAAGAGGAAGGAAACCACTGACAGGTATTTCAAACAACCTACAGTGGTACCTTGAGATACAAGTTTAATTCGTTCTGTAACCTTGAAGCGTGGGAAACTATGAGATGCTCGAGTCATGGTAAACTGGTGGGTCGTGTGCAGCCGGCCGATCCGGGCGATTACTTCTATCTCAAATGTTGCTTATATTTCAAAGCAAAAATCGCTCGCTCGACGGCTTGTATCTCAAAAATCTCGTATGTTAGGGCACTCGTATCTCAAGGTACCACTGTATTTGCATTGTGGACTGCTCACTGAGGTGGAAGCTCACTGGTCAAATATGATGAATGAAAAACAAAAACTGGGAATTGAATTAACTGGCCTTTTGGGGGAAATAGTTGCATCTTTTGGTAGATATGGGGGGAGGGTGTTTTTATTAAAGTGATTCATGTATAGACATATGTCTGCTGACCCGTACTTCGAGTTACACTCTTGGAAAATGGTGACCAGTTCCAAGCTCCAGATCGTAAGGAAAGAAGCTTATTTGAGAGAGACTCTATTTTTTGGTCAAAACCGATTAGTCGAAAACTATAACTGGCTCAGAGATGGAAAATCCTAAAACCGAGGCAGATGGAATGCAGTAAATTGGACCAGCTGAAAGGGAGTTTTTCATTGGTCTTTGGTATCTAATTCAACTGTCCTCTCCTATTTGTTCATTAGAGAGAGCTCAGCTCAGAGCACATCTTTTTTTTTTTTTTTGTAGTGAGTTTGGCTGTATTATAAAAAGTCATTTCAGGTCACCAGATGGAAATCATGGCTCAGCCTGAACCAGCACCCTAACTCCTCCCAGCCCCTCAGTATTTGGCCCTCAGCACTAGATCTCCAGGCTGTGGGAGCTGAAATTCTATAACTGGGTGTCAGCTGCCGTGTAGATGCCTTCATCTGGACCTTTACCCCTAAACCTCCTTATAATCCGTGGCCCTCCTTCATTCCTTAGCCCTCATTCTTACATAGGAATCAGAGGTATTTTAAAGCCCCCGGCTGACTTAGATTTCCTTTCTTACACCATTAGGTCCTATCTCAAATTCTCAGCACACCTCTCTCTTTTCAGATGTTGCGTCTCTTCCTGATGATTGGCGGTCCCTTCCCACCCCCCTTGTCAATTTCCCATTTCTCTTTCCCCACCAATAATAGTAACCAAATCACTTAATGGCCATCATAGTAATCATCCTCACTTATCACCAGGTAAATGGAAATCTATACTATTACACTGGACAAGGACTGAGTTACAGAATGAAGTGACATAAAAAAAATAATGTCATCTCTACTAAGGAAGTGATGATGACTCCATTCAAGTTTCTGGCTCCATTCACGTTCATTGTGCTTTTCATTTTGGTCATTTGTCCTGGACACGACAGGGCCCAGACCCTCAATGGCTCTGTCATGGATGAATATTCTGGGAGCAGTGCCAGTCGGCTGCCCGGTGCCAGGTCCTGAACCTGCTGCTTCTTCTGTGGAGGGCTGGCAAAGGGGAATGGCTTTCACGTGGGCAGTCCGCTAACTTCAGGGAAAGCTGGCCTCTCAGTGCTGGGACATGTACCCCCTCTTTACCAGGAAATAACACCACATACCAGAAGTGAAATTGGACAGCTGGATATTGAACACAGTAAATGCTGTGACTTTGGTAACCAAAAGTATTTCCTTTTGATCCATATGGCTTTTTCCGACATTATTGTTCTGGCCCTATGATTGGGTGTTTTTTTTTTAAAAAAAAAAATTAGGTAAAAAAAGACAAGACTTTTGCCATCAAAATTTTGGGTTCGTAGACCCATGTTTTTTAAGTCCCAAAGGAGAAAAAAAAAACACAAACTTTTAGCTTTTGTAAGAAAGTCTTTTATGAAAAGACGAGCACCAGAGCCTGGCTGATGTGGCTCAGTGGTTGAGCATTGACCTGGGCACCAGGAAGTCACAAGTTCAATTCAAAGTCAGGGTATATGCTCAGGTTGAAGACTTTATCCCCAGTAGAGGATGTGCAGGAGCCAGCAGATCGATGTTTCTCTCTTATCAATGCTTCTATCTCTTCTCCTTTTCCCTTTCTCTCTTTAAAATAAAAATAAATAAATAAATAACATATTTAAGAAAAAAGATTAGCACCAGAATCTCAAGCCAGGATTGATTGGATTTCCCACTGCAGAACTGTAGACTATGGAACTCTATCTTACACCCCCCTACCTGCCCGCCCCCCCGCCCCCCCCCCAACACACACACACACACACACACTCTAGTTCAATGTTCCTACTGGATTCTCCTTTTTTCTCGGGATCTGCTGTGAGTTTCCCTTGCACTGGAGGGGTTGGAATGCCATTTTGGAAAAGCGAGGCGTTGCATCCTGACAAGGTGTAACAGCTGTCTTTTTGGTGCGATAGCGGGGGCGACAGCTGGCTCGAGAGCAGTAACAAAACAGAGGCTGTCTCTCAGCCTGGAAAAAGCGAGATCACTTTTTCCACTCCCAAGGCGAGCTGTGTCTCCGAAAAGCAGAGCGGCTGCTGGGCACAGCTCCTCGTGTCGCCTGTTGTTCCTGAGAAACTCAATAAAGAGGACAGGACTTGGAAACAGAATCATGTGTGGCACTAGATCCCTTTTCAGAGTGAGAAAAGCCATCAGCACCTCTCAGGAGACAGTCCCCGGTGGCTCTAACTCCAGGACTCTGGCAGAAGCCGAGCTGGAAACGGTTCAGGAAACCTAAGCTAGAAGGTTTCTATGATCCCTGGGACCCAGAACTCCGTGGATGAAGGAACCTTGGGCTTTGGGTGGACATCCTGTCAGCCAAGTCTGAGGAGGGCGTGCTATGTTGGCCTTGACTTTGGGGCAGAGGCACCAGAGAGTTGAAAGGTGGTGGGGCGGACCTGCTAGGAATGTTTTTCTGGAAGGGGTCTCCCAAATGCCACAAGCTCCACAAGAAACCCCTTTTGCAGCTGTTTTGGGGTGGGGGATATTCATCATGATTTCTGCCTCATTTAGAATAGTTAATTACTTGGCTTGAAAAGGCCTAGACTCTTCCATAGGACAAAATCTGTGTTCTACTCACCACCAAAGGGCAGAGGCATTTCTTGTTGATTCGAAGGTGCTGTAGCAAAGTCAATGCCAGCTTCAAAGCACTCTAAGAACCAGCTGGACAGAGCTCAGGAGTAGGGCAAATGAGAACAGAGTAGATGAGCCCAGCACAGAGGGCTGGAGTGGGGTGGGGAGCTAGAGTGATAGAGGATGCGGGACAAAGGTTCCTTCTGCACAGCGTGACTTCAGTTCCTCTTTATAATTCCAATGAGAGGCCTGGTGCATGAAATCCGTGCACAGGTAGGGTCCCTAGGCCTGGCCTGCAATCAGGGCCGATCTTCGGGGTCACTGGCAGGGCAATCGGGGGGCCCCTACTGACACCCACCTTGGCTGGCCTGGCGCTGTCTGCTTGCCAGCCTCCCTTCTACTCCTTCCCCCTCACCTCCTGTCACCATCACCACCTCCAGGACCTGCAGCTGGAGGCAGCTCCTGTGTTGAGCATCTACTTCCTGGTGGTCAGTGCACGTCATAGCGACCAGTCATTCCACCATTTGGTCAATTTGCATATTAGGCTTTTATTATATAAGATATTTCTGATCCTTCTCAGATCTCATCTCATTCAGGTAATCTAGCACCCACATTCAGAATGAGCTTTTCTTCTCTAGACTATTGTTCTTAAAGTCAGTACCACACAATCTAGCATTTGGTCAATTGCTTGTCTGATTTCACTCATTTACTTAATAATTCATCTTTTTACTGAATCCCTACCACAAACTTATGAAAATGTATGGCAGTTTTGTGGGTTTTTTTTATTTTTTTTTACTTCAACCTGGATTGGTTCTTTATGCACGGATGTCCTCATTTCCCTATAAGCCATGAAACTCTTTTCCTGTATTCTCACAGTCACCAAGTATCCCACCATTCAGTCACTTAATAGATGCTCATTTGCTGGACACCATTAGGAGGACCTCGCAAGTCCCCGTGTTCCTAGGCTATATCTACCATTATAAAACCTATCCCTCTCAGCGTACTGTAGATCGAGGCAGCATCAAACTAGTTACTGGTAAAACAATGCCCATTTCCCTGGGTTATTGTGAGCTAAGGGGGATATTTTGTCTAGACTGTCTAATGTAGTTCATAGAACACAGCAGATGCTCAATCAAGGACAGCTATCGTCCCCGCTCTTGAAAATCTTGGCTTAAATGGAGTCAGTTCGTGCCTTTTTTCAATATAATTAAGTGCTTTTAGTTTAAAGACTTCCCGCCGGGCTTAACAACTGTGTGGGGACTTCGGGGTAATACTACCAATACAGACTGTGACTGTTCCCTGAGACTTTGTTATTGTGCATTTAATTATATGGAGAGAAATTTTAGCACAAGACTTAATCTCCTGGATGATAATTGATGGTTATTTGAACCTTCACATTGGCTGAGCTCAAGGAAAACTGAGGTGAGCCTCTTGCAATCACCAGGCACTCAATTGGCTGCTGCTTCTCTTCCCCGTATGTGATCCTGATAAACCCCTGGGAATCCACTCCCGTTCAGGACGAAACTCTTTCAGTGAGTGTTTTTGATGACTCAGAAAAAGTCACAGGTCAAAGCTTAATAAGTATGAATCTATACTCCCTCTAGTTAATAGTTTGGCCTTCAAATGGAATTGAATACTTCCATCTACCCCCTTTTTGAACCCCTTTCTGACCAGAATTCTTTATATTTCCCAGTACAGTGGTACCTCGAGATACGAGTTTAATTCGTTCTGTAACCTTGAGGCGTGGGAAACTATGAGACGCTCGAGTCGCGGTAAACTGGTGGGTCGTGTGCAGCCGGCCAATCTGTGCGATTACTCCTATCTCAAATGTTGCTCGTATTTCAAAGCAAAAATCACTCGCTCCATGGCTCGTATCTCAGAAATCTCATATGTTAGGGCACTCGTATCTGGAGGTACCACTGTAATTTGAAGATTCTCATACACTTCCTTCCCTGGTAACTTTATCGAGCTGGCTCCCTGGAGAGCCTGTGGGACTCCTGGTTCAGCATCTCTGTTATCAGCATCTCTGTTATCACTCTCCTCTCCTGACTCACAGATCACCCCCAGATACCTGGAGGTCTTCTCTGTGCCTGCTGGACCCCCGTGTTCTCTTTAGCAGGTGCATCTGTTGCTCCTGAAATGTCTCACGCTATAGAAATGTTGTACACTTCATTGCCTGTTCATCCCAAGGGGATCTACAGACATTTCTCTTTCAGTTGATGAAGTAATGAAGAGGAGTAAAGAGGCAAAAGTCATAGAGTGAAAAGTCAAAGGAAAAGAGAATCCCAGAAAGAATGATGGCAACATCTCTAAAATGTATATGCTGGTGTTCGTGAGAGGAAAGGGGGATATGGGATGGCGCACAGGACCATGGACATTCAACGTCAACATACAAAAACAGCACCAGCTCTTGTCTCATCTAGTTCCGGTTCTATGCTTATGTGGCATGTCTTGTCATCCTGGTGGCTTGACAAAGCATAGGATGCTGGAGGGGATGACGTCATTTGCTTTACAGTGGTACCTCGAGATACGAGTTTAATTCGTTCCGTAACCTTGAGGTGTGGGAAACTATGAGACACTCGAGTCGCGGTAAACTGGTGGGTTGTGTACAGCAGGTCGATCCCCGCGATTACTCCTATCTTAAATGTTGTTCGTATTTCAAAGCAAAAATCGCTCGCTAGATGGCTCGTATCTCAAAAAGCTCGTATGTTAGGGCACTCGTATCTCGAGGTACCACTGTACTTGTGTGCATTGGAGGCCCCACTCTGGTCAGGGAAACATTGATTTCATGAAAAGTTATAACCAACTTTTATCATGATGGATGTTTCCTTTCTTCGGAGCTGAATTCTCTGCATTCTTATTTACTAGACAATTATTTAGAGGATTTATATTGTTAAGTTTAGAAATAAGATAGTGATACGGAGTCCATATATTTAGATACAAGAACATTTTGAAAGCCTATTGGCTGTAAATAGTCAGGATCATTCATTCTCAGCCGTGATAGGTCTCTGGAAAGTGCAAATAGGCACAGTGATAGGTGTGCCCATTGTCACGGGGAAGGAGACTTCATGGTATTGATCTCTTGAGTTCTTTATGATGCAGGCTTCCTCTCCAGGGGGCCTGCTTATTGCTATTATTTTGAGATAAATGATACTTCATGGTTATTAAGTGGTTCGTTGTCTTCTCTCTGGCTGACTGGGTTCTGTAGATGGTCACTCAGCTGTAGGAACCTTTCCTGCTACTAACTTCTGGGCATCCTGGAGCCCACCTCGTGGGTTCCCTTCATTTCCTGACAACTGGTTGTGGCGTGGACTTTGTCATCAGGGAGGCAGCTGTGCCACTCAACTGTGGTTGGGGGCGGGGAAGTGATGTATTCGGATAAGCTGTGTTCCTGAGCCTCAGGTAGAAGATGGAAATAATGATATCCACTCCTGGAATTGTTGTGACTATGGAGAGAAAGGCCGTATAGTATCTGGCACCCAGTAGATGCTTTAGTCATGCTCTTGACATACAACACCCTCCCTGGCTTTTGACTCTATGAAAAAAAAAAAGGCTATGTCCTTCTTAGTAGATAATGCACCCCTGCCTGGAAATTCTAAGGGGGGATGTCACTCCTCACTTTGGGGGAAGAAAAATTGCATTTTCACAGCAAAAACATCCTTCTTATAAATGGAGTCATCTTGGGCCCCAGATGGGGTCTCTGGTTTCTGTATCTTGGCAGAGTTTCTAAGAAATTGGTAAATCAACCAAGTGCTTGTAGCCTGGGGAAGGCTTGGGAGTCCTAATATGAATTCCTGGGAGGGAGCAAAGGTAGCAGACACTTGGAAACTCTAAATTCTTACAACATTCTGGATATTAGAAACAGTTTTTAGTTCCTGTTGAGAGTCTCTCTCCCTCCCCCCCACCCCCACACACCCGGGGGGAGAAACAGATTTTTTTTGTCATTTTGTGTTTTCAAGAGCACTGACCAAGGAAGAAGTCAATGTCCTTGATTCAATGGCTCTGTTGACCCACCTTCTCTAAGGTCCAGAAATCATGTAAATAGGCATCCTTAAGTCTGAATAATATCTGGACCCATTTAGGAAGGAAAAACTGCCAGGATCCCCCCAATGCTGACTTCATAGGGTCTTTGTATTTGAATGCTGCTGAAATCTGAATAACCATGTTTATGATGCAAATGAATAATGGAGCATAATCTCCAAGTTTTATGGCGCTTATATAAACACAAAACAAACTCACAGATTAAATACTAAAAAACTACCAGGCAAAGTGGCAGCGTGTTGGCAGAAGCTGAGTTGTTAGCACCAGGCCTGGTCTGCTCCTCTACTGGGATCTCTGGGGATGACCGCCTTCCCCCCAACCCTGGCTGGTGTTCAGAACGGTCATGAAAACTTTGCTTGCACAACAGGCTGTGACGTCATCTGGTCTTGGCAAAGAGCACATCATTTATGTGTTTCGTTTGCTTCTGTTCTATGCTTATTTATCTGAGATACTTAAAATACAACCATTATAATGTAATTTAAGACAATCATAAGCATGGGTGAAAAATGTGTGAGGTAGGAAATAAAGGGCATAGGAGTGTTCTAGATGGGTGTGTCTTGGTATTCCTCACATTTCAGAAGTCTGAGGGTCTTTGGAAAAAAAAGAGAAAACCCTGTGGGAACCATTTTTAGAGATTCTGATATGCTTGGCTCTGAGCAGGACAATTATAAAAATCAAAAGCCAATTATATCAGTATTTGTTTAAAGCTTCCACCAAAACTCAAATCTCATCAGGACTGAGAACCATTATTCAATGGATCCAGTACATTCTGATCTTAATGTCTTAATGATATTTTAAGGGTATCATTAAAAGCACATTGGATAATTCTAAAAAAAAAAAAACAATTTAAAGACCTTTGAGAATCTTTTTAACTTTCAGGAGTCTGTGGAGCCTCGTTTGAACACAACTGGGGTAGGGGATGACATTTCAGCTAAATTAAATAGTCCTCTAGTACCTTATAAAATGCAGCAGTCTTGCAAACTGTGTGGGAGCATCTGCTCATGCCCAAAGCTGTGCTTGGTGCTGGAGGCACATGGGTGAATAAGATCTGCTCGCTCTGTCACACAGTTGGCTGGGCAGGAGACACAGACAAAGAACTAACTGTTTCGATATCAGGAAACAGGGCTGTGATAAATGTACGCACAGGCATGACCATAGGTCCTTGTATGGGAACTGGTGCATGAGCTGAGTCTTGAGGATGAGTGGGAATTATCTGGAATCAGAAAAAAAGGTCCAGGAGAAAGTTCTGGCTTCCTCACCAAACTGACATGGTCATCTCACCAAGCCACTGGGCCTCTCTTTCCACCAGTTTCCTCAAAGGGAAATCGTAATTCTAAATAGTCCTGTCAACTGGATGGGTTTTTTATGGCATAAGAAGGCAGCTTAAAAACATAGGCTAATATGACATTTCCATTACAGTATGTTCTTTTTTTTTTTAAGGGAAAATACGTAGTGGTCTAATATTCTACCAAGTTGTCGGTGTGTCAAGATCTCCCTGTTCCAATAAAAAGGCCGGAACTCTACTCAGGCCCTATATTTGGACGGGCCTCAGATGGCCTTCCTCTGCCCTCAAGCCCAGCATTCTAAACTATCATTTCAGAGTGTGTTGACACTTGAACCAAAGAAAACCAGAGGCAGACAACAACAGAATACCACCAATTTCTTGAGCTCAGCCATCAACAAAAATACTGTTTTCTAACGGGTTTGTCTTTCTCCACAAGATACTCACTGGACAAGTGAAAGAGTATGTACGGTTTCCTGAAACATTTAAAGGGAATATCAAACTGTCCTGTGAGGTTTGGAGTCCAGAGCACTTGGTTGCACGGCCACTGGGTCTGGCCTCTCGCTTATGGCCCAGTGGTCGTGTCCAACAGCTCTTGCATTGAAAGAAAGATGGGCAGACAAACATCTTCCTGTCCCTGACCATGCCAGGGGGTCCCCGAGACTGCATCAGCTCCAGCACTTTCCCCCAGAGGGCGCATGTGACTTTGTATGTTGCAGTAGATGGAGGCTGCCTCGGCCTGGCTTTCTCTGAGTTTTTATTTGATATCACTTTTTAGATTTTTTTTTCTTCTGGCAGATGAGAAAGACAGTAATACTCCACTGAACTGGGTGACATTCATGGCTTTTCAAGCTACTATTTGTGAGCTTAACTAACATTTGGTAAGGACTTACTGCTTTCTAGGCACTGTGGTAAGTGCTGGGAATGCAAAGTTGCCTTTAAGGCCTTATCTGTGACTGGGGAGACAGTAGCAGTTCCTGTTGTAGGTTAGTGAAGTGAGGCACATGGGCTTCCCCCGGGAGCACAGGGGCTGCTCCATCCAGATCACCCAGGGGTCATGCCAATCTATACTAATTAGACCCGGAGACCTTCCAGACATCCTTCTGGACCAAGCCATGGTGGTGGGGCCAAAGCAGAGGCGTTTAGGGGCAATCAGGCTGGCGGGGGAGGGCAGTTGGTGGCAATCAGGGGGACAGTTGGGGGCAATCAAGCCAGCAGGCAGAGTGGGTAGGGGTGATCGGGCAGGCAGGCAGGTGAGTAGTTAGGAGACAGCGGTCCCAGATTGCGAGAGAGATGTCTGACTGCTGGGCCACTGGGATCGGGCCTTAATCGGCAGTTGGACATCCCCCGAGGGGTCCCAGATTGGAGAGGGACACCCCCCACCCCGTTCATGAATTTTGTGCACTGGGCCACTAATAGTGATAATATTAGGAGTGATTAGGAAGGCAAGCACCTACCTCAAGGACTTCATGGTCTGAAGATAAACATAGATACAAAAAATAAATTATTCTTTTAACAAATGAAGCTGTGATTTCAAACAGCAATTTCGGTCATCTATGAATACAAAATATATTATTAAAAAAATGAGCAACAACCCCAAGTTAACAAGCCATGTGAACATTTTGATGTATCTTATTGTAATACTAGAGGTCCAGTGCATGAAATTCATGCACAAGGGTGCGGGGGGTTGTCCCCCAACCCAACCCGCACCCTCTCCAATCTGGGACCCCTTGAGGGATGTCTGACTGCCTGTTTAGGCCCAATCCCACAAGGATCAGGTCTAAATCAGGAGTCAGACATTCCTCTCACAATCCAGGACTACTGGCTCCCAACTGCTCGCCTGCCTGCCTTCCTGATTGCCCCAACTGCTTCTGCTTGTCAGCCTGATCACCCCCTAACCACTCTCCTACCAGCCTGATTGATGCCTAACTGCTCCCCTTCCAGCCCGATTGCCCCTAACTGCCCTCCCTTGCTGGCCTGGTCACTCCCAACTGCCCTTCCCTGCAGTCCTGGTCACCCCCAACTTCCCTCCTCTGCCAGTCTGATCACCCTTAACTCCCCTCTCCTGCAGGCTTGATCACCCCCAACTACCCTCCCTTGCAGGCCTGGTCCCTCCCAACTGCCCTCCTCTGCTGGCCTGATCATCCACAACTGCCCTCTCTTGCAGACTTGGTCCCTCCAACTGCCCTCCCCTGCTGGACATCTTGTGGTGGCCATCTTGTATCCACATGGGGGCAGTATCTTTGACCACATGGGGGCAGCCATCTTGTGTGTTGGAGTGATAATCAATCTGCATATTATTCTTTTATTAGATAGGATAGAGGCCTGATGCATGGGTGGGAACCAGCTGGTTTGCCCTGAAAAGTGTCCCAGATCATGGTGGAGGTTCCCTTAGGGTGTGGGGCGGCCTGGGTGAGGGGCCTGTGGTGGTTTGCAGGCTGGCCATGCCCCTGCTGGTATCTGGGATTTATCTGTCTTCTACAATTCAAACTTTGTAGCCTTAAGCGGAGGCCAAGACAGGCCAGGGCTGCAAAAGCTTGACTTCCTCCATCACCAGGGGCAACCCTAGCCTCCTGCTTTCTCCAGTTGGGTGGCTGCCACTATTTTTGATGGGATTTATTTATCTTCTATAATTGAAACTTTGTAGCCTTGAGTGGAGGTCTGGGCCTGCCAGGGTGTGTGGAGAGCTTGGCTTCCAAGCCTCCTTCCTGTTTACTTTAGGGCCACAGCCAACTTGATTGGGTTTATTTTGCATACTCACTCCTGATTGGCTTATGGGTGTAGCAGAGTGATGGCTAATTTGCATATTACTCTTTTATTAGATAGGATAGTGTGAGGATTAAGGGCAAGGGTCTCTAGTTCCAAGTTCAAATCTTCCGACTACTTTTGAGTTGTATGACTTTGGCTGTATTGCTTAAACCCTTTGTGATGTATTTCCTGGTCCTTGAACTGGAGAATGTAACGTTGCCTACCTGTTAAGCGAGCTAGCTCTTATAGCAATGCCTGCTTAGACCTACACTGGATTCATGTTAGATACTACTTCCTTTTCCCTTGCATGCTATGTGTGCATGTATTCATATTTATGTTTATGCATTTAAATTAAGGTGATACACACATACCTTCTTTAAAAATAATATTTTAATTGGCTGTGGAATTATTCTTGAGGGTATAACATCTTGTATATCACAAATCTGACATTGTCCATTTGTTGATTTTTAAATTTATTATTAGAAATGCTTGGTTTGCATTTTTTATGTCCATTGCTCACTTATGATATTACTTTGGACATGTTTCTAGATTTTCTGGGTGAGAGGGTGTAAATATCTTTAAAGCTCTTGCTACATGTTGGTTACTGCTCCAGAAAGCTCTACCCGGTTAGGTTACACTTTCACCTGCATGCAACCTTATCAGGCTGAGCCGGAGGCCAAGGGGGAGGTGCCGCTGGCAAGTCCCCGAGAGCAGAGAGCTTCTTCTCCCGACCTCACCTCACCCCCAGGCCCACCCGGGCTCTCTGCTGCAGAAGACCCAAGGCCAGAAATTTCTACACAGGCTACATTATGAACATCGTATTATCAACATCACCTTCTTGAAGCAGATTATCATCTGAGAATTTTATTTTATTATATTCATTTTACTTTTTAAGAATTGTGCAGACACTGTGTTGGTGAACTTGCCTGATTCCAAGCAGTCAGGGTGCTCAAAGGATTGGCGTTTTATGATTTTTATGTCTTACCTTCTGCCTTTAGACCCTTTGCCACTGATTTTCTTTTTTCAAGTGATATTTGCAAAAAGAATGATGCGAGGTTGAAGAGGCTGGACGTGCACCTTCCTCTAAAATATATTTTATTGATTTTTTACAGAGAGGAAGGGAGAGGGATAGAGAGTTAGAAACATCGATGAGAGAGAAACATCCATCAGCTGCTTCCTGCATTCCCCCTACTGGGGATGTGCCCGCAACCAATGTACAGGCCCTTGACCGGAATCGAACCTGGGACCCTTCAGTCCGCAGGCTGAGGCTCTATCCACTGAGCCAAACCGGTTTGGGTACACCTTCCTTTAAAAGCTCACCAGGGAAGGACACCTGGCTCCTTGAATGGCTTCCTTTGCTCTGGGATCTGGGGCTTTGTGTGGATGGACTCTACCTTTCACAGTCAATCATGAGCTAGGAAGAAGCAGCTTACCCTGTGACCCCAACACTGCTCCATCCTGGCTCTTGTCCAGGGATCAGGGGGCTCCTGGTTCAAAGAATGCCCCATTTGGTGTCTGGAAGCCCCCAGGACCAAGTGCAGCCTAATCTCCAGATCCCCCCGATGGAGACCAGATAGACATGGGCTTCATGGTCCAGCTCAGAGCCACCATCCGCTCTGGGGAGGGCTGAGCATGACCTCAGAAGGGGATGAGAAGGAGCCATTTGTTTATTCTTTGAAACTGGCATCAACAACAGTGATGAGTGACACCCGCAGTGTAAAGTTCATTTTCACCCTGACAGATGCGGCATCTGCCCTTTCTCTTGGCACAACAAGTGCTACTCTTTGAGTGAGAGCGAACTTCATCTTCACGGAGAGCCTAGTCCTCAGCATCTTCTAGTAAATAACACTCTGCTTCCTTCCCATCCAACCTGCAGGGTCAGTCGTTGAAGCTGGTGTGTTGTACTCAGAGGTGTAGCTCCTTATTCCTTGAAATATCCATTCACTAACTGCATGTCCCCCCAAGAGTCCAAGCATTGACAAGCTTGGGAAATGATAGGAATGAAAGGGACTTTGACTTTATATTTTTAATAACATTTTCCTTGACCAAATGATGAAGGCATCTGTGCCCAAGTCAAACTTGGGAAATACAGAAAAAACACCAAGATAAATAATGTTCCAAGGAATCATAATCTCACCACACAAGAGTAATCACGGTTAACATTTTGGTGAAAGTTCATAATTAGAGAAACTCTGAGGAGAGGCCTGTGTACCTCAGCACGCCCACTCTGCACACCATCTTGCACCCTGTTTTGAAAACTGGATTGCTCCTAAATCATTCCAGGAAAATTATTAGCTTTCTCAAATGTCTCAGGAGGCGAGTCCTTTGGCAGGCACTTCTAGTTTCTCACAAGCTTTGAAGTTGGGAAATTCTTCCTGGAGCTTTTGAACATTGGGCCAGGAGTGGGTCTGTTCGGGTTCTGGTTCCAGCGCTGCCACTTACTGACTGACCACCGGGTGACCTCGGGCTAGCCCAGCCAGGCTGCCCCTCCTGAAACCCCTCCCAGCTCCAGCATCTACTCTCCCAGCTCCTTAACCTCTCTGAGCCTCTTTCCCAATGAGTCAAATCATTGAAGTGGATAAGCAGGGAGGGGTGGATTTTTTTAATTGAAAATTTTTATTCTAATTTAATTTACCTATTAATAGATGTATCTTTTAAATAAATCTTTATTCAGATTATTACAATTGTTCCTCTTTTTCCCCTTCATATCTGCCCTCCACTTGGCTCCCACCCCACCCTCTGCCCTTAACTCCCCCCGATTGTCCTCAGCCATAGGTGTATGATTTTTTGTCTAGTCTCTCCCTGCACCCTCCCTCACCCCTTTCCCCCTGAGAATTGCCAGTCCACTCCCTTTCTATGCCGCTGATTCTATTATATTCACCAGTTTATTCTGTTCATCAGATTTTCAGTTCACTTGATTTTTAGATTCACTTGTTGATAGATATGTATCTGTTGTTCATAATTTTTACTTTTACTGTTTTCTCCTTCCTCTTCTTAAAGAATACCTTTCAGCATTTCATAAAATACTTGTTTGGTATTGATTAACTCCTTTAGCTTTTTCTTATCTGTGAAGCTCTTTATCTTCCCTTCAATTCTGAATGATAGCTTTGCTGGGTAGAGTAATCTTGATTGTAGGTTCTTGCTATTCATCACATTGAATATTTCTTGCCACTCCCATCTAGCCTGCATAGTTTCTGTTGAGAAATCAGTTGACAATTGTATGGGTGCTCCCTTGTAGGTAATTAACTGGTTTTCTCTTGCTGCTTTTAATATTCTCTCTTTTTCTTTTGCTCTTGATATTTTAATTATGATGTGTCTTGGTGTGGTCTTCTTTGGATTCCTTTTGTTTGGTGTTCTGTGCACTTCCTGATCTTGTAAGTCTATTTCTTTCAACAGGTGGGGGAAGTTTTCAGTCATTATTTCTTCAAATAGGTTTTCAGTATCTTGCTCTCTCTCTTCTTCTGGCATCCCCATAATTTGATATTGGTACACTTGAAGTTGTTCCAGAGGTTCCTTACACTATCTTCACATTTTTTTATTCTTTTTTCTTTTTGCTTTTCCAGTGGAGTATTTTTTGCTTCTTTGTATTTCAAATCTTTGACTTGATTTTTGCAATCCTCTAGTCTGCTGTTAGGTTTTTGTATATATTTTTTATTTCAGTCAGTGTATGTTTAAATTTCCAGTTGGTCCTTTTTTATCTTCTCTCAGGGGTCTTGCTAAATTTATCCATTTTTTTCTAGGAAATTCTTAAAATACCTTATAATCGTGATTTTGAACTCTATTTCCAGTCATTTGTTTTCCTCCATTTCTTTCGTTTGTGATCTGTTCTTTTGTCTCCACATATCCTGCTGCTTCCCTGAGTTGGTAGATTAGCTTTGTGTGCTAGGTGTCCTATATGGCCCAGCAGCTCCGCTTCCCTAGTTACCTAGGTGGACACTCTTGGTGCACCCCTTTGTGAACTTTGTGTACAATCTTGTTGTAGTTAATTTTTATTGCTGTTGGTATCACTGGGAAGAATTGACCTCCAAGCCAATTGGTTGTGAGGATCTGCGCATACATGCTTGCCTCCAGACTTCTGCCTTTTGCTTCCAGATCTCTGCCTTTCTGGTTCCCCTGAGTTTCTGCGCACTCTATGAGTCTGGATCCTCAGGGTTTCGCCCAAAAATGGGGTTCAGTGCAGTTGGACCTGGATTTCAGTGCTGTTGTGAGGTTCTGTTTTCCTCCCGCTAGAGGAAGCCAGCAGCTGAATCATCAGTCAGCGCTGGTTTCCCTAAATTTCCGTGCACTCCTTCCTTTTCACAACAGTCCAGACTCTCCCGTATGAGTCTCGCCTAGAGCTGGAGTTCAGTGCAGGCAGAAGTGGGGTTCAATGCAGTTGGGATTTTCCATCTCCCTCCCACTAGAGGAAGCCAGCCAGACCCTCCATTGCCCATCCTCTCCATGAGCCTGTCTCCGTACCTCTGTTTTTTACAGCTCCCCTGAGTGTTCATGAGCCCCTCTCTTTCCTTCTAGTTGGAGAATTTTCACTCAGCCAGCTTTCCTGTGGTTCTGAATGGTGTCTGTTCTGTCTTTTAGTTGCAATTTTCAAATTGTTATGCTAGGCCGCAGCTTAGTGTTCACCTATGCCGCCATCTTGGTTTCCAACCAATCGATGTATTTTTTTAAGAGCAGTTTTAGGTTCATAGAAAAATGGAGTGAACAGTTTAGTCGGACATCCCCTGAAGGGTCCCAGATTTGGAGAGGGTGCAGCCTGGGCTGAGGGACACCCTCCAGTGCACAGATTTCATGCAGCAGCTTCTAATCTAAAGAATATATGAATAATCTACATGCCCACTAATTATATTTTTCAAAATAATTAGAGAGAACTATCAGCCATTTCAACTCTATATCTAGGAAAAAGGGAGGAAATATAACTGAAACTTTGTGGCTCTGCAGATAAACATGAAAATCAGAACAAAGAAGGTGTAATCTTCATTTATTAGAGATAGGTGCTGAACATCACAGGGGATTTAAGCAGTGCTATTTAATTCAGGAGGATGTGAACATGTGTATTGAGACCAATGATATATTCTTAGATAGTATGGCTTTTTTTTTCTGGGTTTGAGGTTAAATCAGATGAATGACTAACAGACATTCAAATATAATGTAAATACACATTATATTTACACTAGTACTGTGTAGTGACTTGCCAGAGAATAGGAGGATGTCTTTTTTATTACTGTGTTTATAATTGCCTATTCCATAGAGATTTGAAATGGCTTACTAAATTTTATGCAATGCAAAGGGAGTAAACCAGTAATTGACAAAACCTGCAAAAAGAGAAAAATAATATGAATAAAATAATAAATCCAGATTAGCATACAGAAGTACATCTGTACAGTTCCTAGGAGTGGGCCACAAATTTGGCTCTAAATGTCCTCCGCTTAGCCAAAGTAAAGAGAAAAACACATTCTGTTATAAAGTTCACAGGCTTGCAATGAAAATAAAATCAACTAGGCCAATGGTTTAACATGAAAACTTTCTTAGGGAAATCTCTCCAATTCGATTTCTCACAACTGGGACTTGATAAGGATTGTGCAACTAACAATTCAAAATGTTTTATTTTAGGGAGAAACGAGAGTGTAGGCCTGGCAGGTGTGGCTCGGTGGTTGAGCATAGACCTCTGAACCAGGAGATCAGGGTTCAATTCCAGGTCAGGGCACATGCCCGGGTTGTGTGCTCCATCCCCAGTAGGTGGCATGCAGGAGGCAGTTGATCGATGATTCTCTCTCATCATTGATGTGTCTCTCTCCTTCTTCTCCTCCTCCCTTTCCCTCCCTCTCTCTGAAATCAATAAAAACATATTTAAAAGAAAGAAATGAAAGTGCAGGTATTTGGGGTAGCCAGGGAAGATCCATAGGTTTTGATGATCAGCTAGGCTGTGGTTAGGGCTAGAGGCCTTCTCTGAGGATTGTTAACTACTCAAGGTATGGGCAGGATGAGCTCAACCCTTACCATTGTATCACCAAGGGTGAAGGTCAAGGGCTAGGCAAAGGCACCACAGGCAAGTGGGATGTATAATGTAGAGCAGGGAGGATCCAAATGTGATTTCCCTATGTGATGAGCCAGATCAGGAGTCTAATCTCCAATCTGCCTGTTCTGGATCATTTTCCTCCCTAAGCATCTGGTGCCGAAGTCCAGGTGTTCTGCTCACCGCTGCTATGTAATCAGTCACCACAACACTTACAAACAGGTTTGGCCTCTATTGGTCATGGATTGGGATAAGGAACAGAGGGGATGGCTTGTGTCTTCTCCACAATGTCTGGGGACTCAGATAGGGAGATTTACCAATTAGGGGTAATTGGATAGTCGTGAGCTGGAGTCATCTTGAAGCATCTTTATTTACATGCTGACTGTGGATGCTGGCTGTTGGCTGGGACACCAGTTGGGGTGCTTGCCTCTGGCCTATTCATGGGCCTGGGCTTCCACACAGCCTGGCACACTCTCCCTCTTAGAAGACATGGAGGGTTCCAGAAACAAATGCCAGCTGACAGACAGAAGCTGCAAGACATTGGGTGGCAGGCCCTTAGAAGTTGAGAAGCATCACTTCCAGTCTCTTTTTTAAAAAAAATACAGATATAGTTTTATTGGTTTCAGAGAGGAAGAGAGAGGGAGAGAAACATCAATGACGAGCGAACATCATTGACCAGCTGCCTCCTGCACACCCCACACTGGGGATTGAGCCCTCAAGCTGGGCATGCGCCCTGACTGGTAATGGAACTGTGACCTCTAGGTTCATAGGTCGACACTCAACCATGGAGCCACACCATCCAGGCCTCTTTTTTTTTTTTTTTTGAACTACAAGTAAGTCACAGGTCTACCTACATACCAGGGAGGAGTATAGACGTAGAGATGTACGTTGGATGGGAAATCTTATAATCTCAGAAAAATACAACCTGCCCCAAAGTGTAAGAGCTGCTTTCTGCTCTGAGCTGCTGCTCTATTGTCCTTGAAATGCCAGGCAAGAAAAAGTGAGGCTCAGGGAAGTAAACTCGCTCAGGCTGTCTCAGCCTGCCTTTTCTCGAACAAATGCAACTCTCGAGACCTCTTGAGATCAGTCCACCTCCCTGGGACGAGGAGTTACACATAAAAACGTGTGAACAGACTCTTCTGTAATAGACAAGCCACACATTGCCCATCGATGTATTTTTAGGATGTCTTCTTGACCTCAGAACCCTACTACTTGGAAAATCAAAACCCTGGCTGATTTTTTAAAAATATGTTACAGAGATACCTAACAAAAATAACTCTCCTGAGCAAAATATTGCATTCATAATGGTTTCATCCTTAAAGGTAAAAGACTAGGATACTATTTTTTACAAAAATTAAAAACTGCAGTTTCATATATAAAAGTGAAATAGATGGCTTCCCCTTAATTTATTAAAGTGTCCTTAAATTTAAGTTTCTTCTCAAGTCAGTTGAATTAGTTCGTCAGTTTCACGACTGAAATCATCATTAAGAGATTTTTCCCTTTGAGTCAGTTTGAATGTATTGACATACCAAGTATTTATCTCCTGGAACATCCAGCAGATTTCGTTAAAAATTATTCTAAATTGATAAATGTCATGGAATCATTAGCATATGATTTCATACTCATCTGTGCTCATGGGTATGCAGTGAAGCCCAACAAACAGGACCACCATGTTCCCATGTAGGGTTTTGGCAAGAGCTCTTATCATCCCTGGGGTCCCTCTCCTGCTGAGACCACTTAGAAGAGGACTTGGAAGAGTTTGTGATCTTACAAATACTAGTGGAACAGTAAACAGTGTGCAAGGATTGGGTTATGGACAGGTTCTTCCCTTTCCAGAGAAGTAATCACGCATCAGTAGAAGAATGGAAGTTTCCTATCTATGAGTAAATAGCGCTCAGAGCAATACTCATTTTATTTGATTTATGAAATGAGAAATCAGTTCCTGCATGGCACAGAGCAATATCTTTGAAAGCCTCAGTATGATGGCAACTGCATCTTTGAGTCATGACTGACTAAACATTCTCAATCCTGGCTCTTCAACTGGTTCTTTAATTTATCAGTTGCTATGAAGTATGTTAGTGTTTAGAATAAATGATTAACATGACAGGGCATGTGAGGTGGTTCTAGAATCTAGATCAAAATGTGACAATATTAAAATTTGGCAGGGAAAATAACTTCTAAGTACAGTATGCAACCTAAGGCCTTAGAAATGTGGAAAATTGCAGTAAAGGAGGCACGCAGACATTCTGTGACTAGCTCTTCCCTTGTACAAATGTATTCATTTATTCAATCAATCAATCTTCAAATCTTTCATGTTTTGCGTTAAAGTACGACAGCTTCAGTAACAAGCAAGCTTCAAAATGTGTAACAGCTCAAACACATAGAGGTTTACTTCCTGTTTACTTCACAATCCTGGGCGCATGCAGATCAGTGTCAGTGCCTCTTCCCTGTGCTCATTCAGGGACTCAGGCTGATGAGGGCTCTGGAATCTTATTGGGTGGCTTTCCACGTCTTCCATTCTAACCAACCAGCAGAAAAGGGGAGAAAGCATGGAGGACCACAAATGAGGAAATGCATGGAGAAGACATCCTCAAAGTAGTTTTGCATCACGCTAAGACACTTTTCACAGAAAGAC
Organism: Lasiurus cinereus; assembly: GCA_011751065.1. Classification (NCBI taxonomy): domain Eukaryota; kingdom Metazoa; phylum Chordata; class Mammalia; order Chiroptera; family Vespertilionidae; genus Lasiurus; species Lasiurus cinereus. Next base: position 4,175,711 of record JAAGEH010002530.1, on the reverse strand, counting down.
AATACAGTCCATGGTCTCAAGAATTTACATTTTAGTGGCCAGATGTACAGAAACTATGGTAGTCATGTGATTTATGATCCTAGATGTGCGTCAGATTCCTCAATGGGGAGTGTTTTTTTTATTTTTTTATTAATGTGTTACATGTATACATATCTTCCCATTGCTCCCCCCCCACTTCCATGCATACCATAACTCCCCAGTGTCTTGTGTCCATTGGTTATGCTTATCTGCATGCCTACAAGTCCTTCGGTTGATCTCCTATCTACCCCACCTCTCCCTAACCTTCACGCTGTAATTTGACAGTCTGTTTGATGCTTTACTGCCTCTGTGGCTATCTTTTTGTTCATCAGTTTATAATGTTCTTTATTATCCATCAAAGAGTGAGATCATGTGGAATTTTTCTTTCATTGACTGGCTTATTTCACTTAGCATAATGCTCTCCAGTTCCATCCAGGTTGCTGCAAATGATAAGAATTCCTTTTTTATGGCAGCATAGTATTGCATTGTGTCGATGTACCATAGTTTTCTGATCCACTCATCTGCTGACGGGTCAATGGAGAGTGGTTTTGAAAGCACTTAGCCTGCCAGTCATTGGGTTTGGTTAGAATGCCATAGGAGGTTCTAGAGACAACCACATCTGAGGATCACAAATCTTAGAGGAAAATCTCTTAGATTTGCCAGCAAATAATACTAGCCTAATAAAACTTACATATCCCTTTGAATATCATGAAATAAATATAGGATAGTTTATCTATGCACATAATTTTTTTCAAATCAATATAATTTCATAACTATTATACAAGGGAGAAATAATATTAAAGTAATTTAAATAAAATGTGATGCCCAGGCTTGACTATCGCAAAAAACAAACAAACAAACAAACAAACAATTAAAAAACATAATAAAATAGTAAAATGCTTACTTACATTTCTAGTGAATGTTTGGATATAAGAAGATAACCAGGAGTTTTTCTGTGTAATAAGTACAGGCATATGAGAAAGATGAAGTAGAGATGGATTACCTGAATAACAAACCTAAAAACTAACCAAAACTTATTTACATATGATAAGAAGCAAGAAAGAAATTAGGTTGATCTAATAATAACATGCCAATAAAACCTAAACTGTCAAAGAATAATATAAATAAATTAAAAAGATAATTTTGTACATGACTGGGCTTTAGTATGTGTATTGTCAAACTAATGCCATTTGTTGTGACACAGGATAAAGAAGTGCCCAAGTATATAGAAACATATATTCTATCTTAAAACCATGACATTCAAGGCAAACATTCATTTTTTGGAACTTATAAAGGTCAGATCCTCAAGATAAATATTAGAGAAGTGATGATGGATTAGAAAAAAGAAATGATGATATAAGAATGGTCAAGAAATGGGAAATATCTGGAGGTAATAACAGCATAAGGCAGAAAGACAAGAACCCGCAAACAATTTCAATATGTAGTTTTTGCAAAGTAGACTTCTTCTCATGCTGTAAACTTATTTAAAAGCACAGGGGAGACAAGAACATAGTATGTTGTTGATATCTATAGTTGGATAATAGGAGAGTCTAACGTTGTTTAGAAGAATCTTACATCTCTTCTATGTATTTGCAACCATGCATGTTGCTCTTGTAATACAGCTGCAATGAAATCACTTCAAGTAAGTGATTTCGGTGTGAACACTTGTGCCATACTTTCAGGTAGCAGACTGCAGACAGTGAATAAATTACTGAATTTTGAACAAATGGGTTCCATTGAAGCTTCCCTCTCTATAGCCAGCTTGCCTGCTTGGCCTTTTGTGTCCAGCCTTGTAAACGCTTTTCAAAACTTTTCACTACAAATTTTTGCTGGTAGTGGGGTTGATTCACCAGGACATTCAATAAAAAAAAATCTTGCATTTCACTGGTGGGGACTGTCCTGCCCATCGCAAGACCCCAGCACGATCTCTCTCACTAAGTGGCTGTGGTGACCGTGAGCTGTTCAAACCCCTGGAGGACCAGTGCGATCCCCAGCAAGAACAGCAGTCACATAGGAAGCACAAAACAAGCCTGCTGCTCACGAACTGGCAACTGTGAAGGCCCTTTTGAGCAAACACCCTATTTGGTGGCGGAAGCAATTGGCAGCAGAAACCCCGAGAGGCAGACCTGCCCATTCATCACTGGGTGAGAAGGATGAGAGGTTCCTTTTTACCGCAGTTGAGTGACAGCTTTCTGGTCTAGACCGATGACAGCTGGGGCCTGAGCTTTCTTCACTATTTTTCCCTTTGAGCCATTTTTTTTTTTTTTATTTTAGTCAAGCTGCCAGGGGTTGAAGGACATTCCTCCTTTTGGAAAGAACCAACATGGCCTTCCTGAGAAATGTGTCCTCAAGCATCTGGCTGTCCTCACCGCTCTAAGAGCAGCTCAATGGGCCTCCCAGTGGAGGTCAAGGGCAGGGCCTGCTGGATACCCCTGGCTATGTTATGCTTCCTTCCAGGCCTACCAGGTGCATCTGTGCACCACAGTGTTCATGCCTGCGTGCCTCCAACTTCTGGAAGACTCTCTTACCTGGAAAAGTGATGAGGGACAGAGAGTAGAGAGCAAAAGGAAGAAGGAAGAGAGTGTCCAAGTAGAGTGAGAGGGGTCAGTGAGACCAAGAGAGGGAGAAAAATTGAACTGAGATCTCATACGTGGGGATGTCCCCACAGTCTCCCTGCCCAGGCCTTGCTACCACCAGAGTTCTCCACCAACTCTTCCTACAACTCCCAATGCCAGCAGCAAAGTTGAGACTATGTAGTAACTCAGATCTGCCAAAAAGTACTTGAGGACTGGACAGTGACACGCAGATGGTTTTTTTCCATCTTTGGGATTCGGAGCAATCTCTAGAGTTGCAAAAGCTTGCCTTGTCACGAGAATGTTTCTGAAGGTCTTGATGTCTGACCTTGGCTTTGGGCTCCTGGGAACAGTGGCACAGCCATCCAGGGTGGCACAGGCCACCTGGGCTGCGGAATTGACCACCAGCTCCTTTTCGCTCTTGCCAAAGTACCTGAGATACCAATGCTGGGGATTTGGGTTTCTATGATTTCTTTCAAAGGGCCCTTTAGGGGCAACGGGCAACACCCATGGTCCATGTTTGGCCACGGTAGCCCGAAAAGGATGCGTTGGCTGCGGTTGTCAATCATTGGCATCTTGACACGACTCCATTTCTATTTCTAAGTAAGTGTATTTGCTCAGCGAGGAAGCATTTGCTGACGACAAGCGGTATGAGTGCCAAAACTCTGAGAAAACAGGCCTGTTCTGAAAGCGGGTTGCCTCCCAAGAGTCGTCGTGAAGAAAGTTCGTTCTCCACCGGCCATATCTGCACTGAAGACACTCACTTTTGGAAGAAAATAAGGCTCGGACAGAGCCTTTGTCTAGAACACAATGTTTGCACACAGTAGGTTCTCCATGACAGCGTGCTGAAGGACAGGATCTGTGTGCTGATCATGCCTGCGTGTTGAGAAAGAGTGGGGAGCAACAACCCCAGAGGAGACCCCTGGAGCCTAAATGCCAATGGCTCCTACCTCCCTCGCCAAGGGCACAGCGTACTGCTGACTTCAAGACCTCTGGGATTCTAGCACCTTCTGCTCGAATCCTGGGTGCGTGAGTAGGAAGGCCAAGTGCTATACCTTCCCAGGTAGGGACAGCAAAGCAGTTTGCTCCTTGGAGAAGAAGGGGATTATGGATGAATGAAGCCAGCCTCCTGGGTGGTAACAAAGAAAGGGAAACGGTAGAAAATGTAGCATCTACGTTGGATTAACTCAGGTCTGTGGCCTGGGCCAGGTCCCAGGATGTCCAGCCACTTGGAGGGCCTCTGAGAGGCGCAAGGCTAGGATGTGTGTGATGACATAGAGCGGGGGTGAGAGGCAGAGTCAGGGGGACTCAGTGGAGGCCACCCGGGACTCCTAAGCCAGGGGCACACACTTTCCCTGCCATCCGTGACATCTGGGCCAATCTCAAGGCTACTGGACATCTGCCTGGTTTTTGTTTTGTTTTTAAAGGGACACATTCTTTCTCTATCAACAGTCTGCACGGAACATAAGTGAAATAATCCAGCCATTTCCTTCCTAGCCCGCTGCGTGTCTGCTGCTTACTCATTCTGGGTTCTCTCTGCTTTGGATCAAAGTGCCTCTCGGTAGCAAAAGCTCCATTCTTCTAGTCATCTGCGTGTAAGCCAAGATCCTGACTATTCCAGTTTGGTTGTTGGTGCGTTTGTGGAAAGCTTCTCCATGTTGCATTCTGGGCAGTTACGACTCTGTTTACTACGAGTTCCTCTGTGTAAATGTCTTTCCCATCCCCATCCTCCAGCTGCTGTGTGAGCCATAACTCATGCGCACATTATCAGTACCAAGTCAGGGGAGGATGCGTTTGGGAGGCTTAGCTTGAAGGTACTAGGGAGGATGGGGAGGGAGAAGAAGAAATCTATGAGAGGGCACGGGGCTGAATAGAAATAAGACCCCCAAAATATGCTAACTACCTGTCATCAGGAGAAAATATCACCTCTACTTCCTGCAAGATGATATCTTTAAGAAGAATGAAGTTGTTCTGGAGGATTTACTTGATGGAAGATCTATCCTGTGGTCCCAAGATAAGACTGACCCATCCTGACCTCCTCCCGATCTCCTGCATCACAGCTCTTTGTCAACCTCCTTCTGGTCCGAGGGCTGAGCTCACAATTTAATTGAATAGTCAGGATTCTTGCCTTCGCAGGTGACTCACACTGCCTTAAGCAAAAAAGGACTTTATGCCGAGACCGGTTTGGCTCAGTGGATCGAGCGGCGGCTTGTGGACTGAAAGGTCCCAGGTTCGATTCCGGTCGGGGGCATGTACCTTGCTTGCGGGCACATCTCCACAGTGGGGCATGCAGGAGGCGGCTGACTGATTTCTCTCTCTCATCGATGTTTCTGACTTTCTATCCCTCTCCCTTCCACTCTGTAAAAAATCAATAAAATATATATATATTTTAAAAAAAGGACTTTGTGGATGCATGTGTTAGAAAGGATACTATGAAAGCTCTCAGGTCAAATAAAAAAAAAATACAAGAAGCAAGACTATATAACTGGAACCAGAACTGCCCTTCCTTCCTCTCACTCTGACCTTTGCATGTTTTTGGAATGTTTTATGCTGCAGACAGGAGCTCCATGTGTTATAGGAAGATGCCACCACGTGAAAGTCCCATATTCTCATCCTCACAGTTCAGCCACCCTAGAGGAAAGAATTTCTGTCTCACGACATCCACACACAATTCTGGAGTTGTATGTGGACGCGGTGAGGCAGGGCTAGGAGTCCCAAAGACTAGATTGGCCTGATGGGTGAGTCCATGTGTGGGGAGGAGGATCTGGTGCCAGAAGAAAGGCCAGAGAGGAAAGGAAAATCTTCCTGGCCGTGAAAAACAGCCTTTGCCACCGCCCTCTACACCACCCTTCATAACCGCTCATCTGAGGATGAACAGCAGTGTGGCCCTACACCTGACTTGAACTGTAGCAGCAAGTTCAGTGCCACCTGGAAATGCTACCTTAAATCGCTTAGCAAATCCAAAGGTCACATGTCTCCTGCATCTCCATTTTTCAAAAAATATATTTTGTTGATTTTTTACAGAAAGGAAGGGAGAGGGATAGAGAGTTAGAAACATCAATGAAAGAGAGACATCGATCAGCTGCCTCTTGCATGCCCCCTACTGGGGAATGTACATGCAACCAAAGTACATGCCCTTGACAGGAATCGAACCTGGGACCTTTCAGTCCTCAGGCCGACGCTCTATCCACTGAGCCAAACCGGCTTTGGCCTGCATCTCCATTTTAAGGAGAAGAAGTGGAGTCAGCTTGTCGGACTTCATTCTCGGCTTTGCTCTGTCCTGTTGAGTTATCTCGGTTAATGCATCCCTCTGCCCTTGGTTTCCTCATTAGAAAAGGGATGCCCTTCTCCAGGGTCACGGTCAGTATGAGCGGCATAGTTTGTGTGAAGGTCAAAGCTGTTAGAGATGGATGGCTAGAGGAATCATCAGGTCCCCGAGGCCCATAGTGCCTCTCCTTGGACTCTTAGTGACAAACCTTGGGAACTGGCTCATAGTAGGAATTTTATATAGCTGTGTGGATCAAATGGGTTCAAACTCCCCCCTTGCTGTGTGGAAAAGTGCTGACTCAGCATTATCTCTCCCCTTCCCCTTTCCTTCCCCTTCCCCCCAACACACACACTGTCAAGCTCCTGGGCTTCATCTTGTTTGACTTTCTCTGTCTCTCTCTCTCTCTCACTCTCTCTCTCTCCACATTCAGGAGTGTACACATTTCTGTCCAGCACTCTGAAGTCTCTGGAAGAGAAGGACCATATTCATCGTGTCCTGGACAAGATCACGGACACCTTGATCCATCTGATGGCCAAGTCAGGCCTGACTCTGCAGCAGCAGCACCGGCGCCTGGCCCAGCTCCTCCTCATCCTCTCCCACATCAGGCACATGAGGTGAGTGAGGCACCCTGGGTTCCCCACAGGACAGACATAAAGAAAGCCAACCCCTAACTCTACGCTACAGATTCCCACAGGAAGGGCTGGTTCCCGGATGTGGATAGCACACTGGAACAGTTTCTGGCATGTAATGACGAGGTTAAATGCTTTGGGAGGAGAGAAGGAGGAGGCTTCAAACCTGTTGGGGGCATAGGGCAAGCGTAAGAGAAGGCTTCACCGAGAGTGATGGTCACCTTCATTCTGAAGCATGTGCAAGGTCTCACAAGGGGGAGAGTGTGCAGTGCGCATGTCGGGGGAGGAGGGCAAGTTTGGTCATTCACGTTGTCCCACCTGATCAGGGGAAGTCTTTGAGGGCACCTGTCCTCTGAAGGCACTGGGCATGTCCGCTGTGGTCCCTGGGTCATACTCTCCTTACTTCACTGAGAAACCCTAAACAAGAGACTCTGGGCCCAGATGCGTTATGGGGATCCATGTTGACTCCTTCATCCCTCTCAAACCTCTTCTCGTCACCTCCACTGCCATCACCCTAGTCCAAGCCACCATCATGTCCTTCTGAGTTTCAGCACCAGCCACCTCACACTTCTCCCTGCCTCCAGCCTCTGTCTGTTTAAACTCATTCTCCCTGATGGGGAGTGACCATCCTAATAGTAAACCTGGTCGTGTCATTTTCTTACTTGAAACCATGCAATGGCTTCCCGTTGCTTTTAGATGACAGTAGAAATCTCTTTATTTTCCTTGTGCCACTCTTCTATGCTCTAGTCGCTCCTTCACTTTGAGGGGCTTCCTCCCAGTCTGAGCCGTAGCCATAAACATCAGCTCTGTGACTCACGGGGCAGTCTACTTCCGGTGCATACTGGCTGGGACGCTCTGCTTATCTCTGCTGGGCTCTCACACATCTGCGAGGCAGCTGGCTGCGGCTGCGTGCAGCTGGGAGAGGGCTCAGGCTGCAGGCCTGCGGGTGGGCCAGGTGCCTCTGTTCCTCAGCCTCCTGTTCCCACAGGTGAGCGGACAGATCATTTTCTTAGACATGGCAGAGGCATAAGAAAGCCAGCCAGGTTGGACAGGTCCAAGTTAAATTTTTCATGAAGGCACACCTACTAACATTTGATTGGCCACGCAAGTCACATGATGGAGCCCAAAGTCAAGATCATGGACACCTGGTGCAGAGTGCATAAGTCACACCTACTAACATTCGATTGGCCAAGCAAGTCACATGATGGAGCCCAAAGTCAAGATCATGGACAGGTAGTGCAGGGAGTGCATATTTCCAAATAGAGTGCTAAGCTATAGTAGCTTAGATATCACTCCTTGTAGGAAGCATCTCCTGGCCCTTAAGGCTTATGGGACTTAATCTGTTCTTCCTGGTGGCCATTGGCCATTGCATTACCTTTCTTCCCCATTAGACTGTAATGTTGTGAGACAGCCATCACTATCTATCTTGTATACCCTGTGTACCTAATACCACCTAGCACAGGGCTTGGCCCATTGTAACTATACGATCAATATTTTCTTTTTCTTTTCTTTTTTGTTTAAAGCATGATTTCATTTTTTAAGTATATTTTATTGATTTTTTTATAGAGAGGAAGGGAGAGGGATAGTTAGAAACATCAATGAGAAAGAGATATCCACCAGCCACCTTCTGCACGCCCCCTACTGGGGATGTGCCTGCAACCAAGATACATGCCCTTAACCAGAATGGAACCCGGGACCCTTCAGTCCACAGGCTGACGCTCTATCCACTGAGCCAAACCGGTTTCGGCAAATAAATATTTTCTACTAGACGTGAGGAAGGGTCTTCCCCCAGGAAAAAGGGCCTCTCAGTTACACAAGGTGAAAGTGGCCTCATGTCCATTCTAAATAGGCATGTGGATTGGCTGGCCAGAGGCTTTGCGGATAGTGTTCTCATGGAAAAACAAACAAACAACAAAAAATACCTAGGCCTGCAGGAAAGAGGTGAAGAAAGGGGTGGATTTTTCACTCCACAGAAATGAGGTGAAGTGATGACAGATTGGGGACAAGTAGCCATGGTGACCTTGGGCTGACAGCAGAACCTTAGGACTGAGAAAGAGATTCCTTTTCTTAGTGGCTGTGAGGGAAGGGCTGATGCCTGAAAAGAGACACATTAAATTTTCAGGGGCCTTCGAACCTTGAGACTGCGTCAAGTGACAAGAAGTTTGTCCATTAAAGTCGCAGGTGCCACTTCCCTGGAGACAGCTTTGCAAATCGTTAGCTTCTTGAGAAAATAAATACCTTTTTCTTTTTTGGTATCCTCCACGGTGCCCTAGAGGAAGTCTTTTATGTCGTATCTGCTCACAGCATTATTATGGAGTGAGCAAATAAAAGAACGAATTACTTGAGGATTTCCCCTACTCTATGCATTTGAAATTTCCAAATAATAGCTTCCACTTGACAAAGTTTGGGAGACAGCGATTGCAGTCCCAGTTTTGGGGAATTTCCCCCAAATCCCCGTGTACAGGTGAAGGACTCACCTTCACCAGGTAGAGTCAGTGACTGCATTTGGAATACACATTTCCAAACCTTGGCCATCGGGTTTTTTGGATGAATATTACAAAGAGGCCCCCCCCCCCCTGCCAGAATAACATAATCTTCTACCACATTTCCTACCTTCTCCTTGAAGAAATGTATTCCTTTTCAGTCTGATCTAGGAATTTCAAAGGTAGGGTAGCCACCCTGTATTGTAGATGAAGGATTTTTTTTTTTTTAAAATATATTTTATTGACTTTTTACAGAGAGGAAGGGAGAGAGTCAGAAACATCCATGAGAGACATCGATCAGCTGCCTCCTGCACGCCCCCTACTAGGGATGTGCCTGCAACCAAGGTACATGCCCTTGACTGGAATCGAGCCTGGGATCTTTTAGTCCACAGGCCGACGCTCTATCCACTGAGCCAAACCGGTTTTGGCAGATGAAGATTTTTATTTGTGGGTAGGGATTGCTGAATTTTCAAATCTATTGGTAGCTCTTCAGCAGTAGCAAACCTAACTAGTTAATACCAGATAAACCTGCCCTGAATGTGCTGGCCGTGGCTGGTATTGCTGGGAAGGTGTGGACGGGGGAAGGATGAGGGAGCAGTAGCGAGAGCTTTCAGAGCTGTTTGAACTGTGTTAAATGTGGAGGGAAGTTACTATTCTGTCGAAAGCTTTGAGCATTCTCTCTCTCCCCTTCACTGGTCCTCTCTCTCTCTGTCTCTCTTTCTCTCTCACACACACACACACACACACACACACACACACACACACACACACAC
>JAAGEH010002530.1:4151212-4165957 GCA_011751065.1 Lasiurus cinereus | reverse complement strand
CACACACACACACACACACACACACACACACACACACACACACACACTAATATTCTGGTTCCTCGTTATCACAATCTATTCAAATCTCAGAACTCCGTATTAAGCTTGGGCCCAGCCATCTATTTGTACTCTGAGAATTTGACACTAGATTTCCCCTAACTGTACATGTGACTCATTAGGCTGCACGAGCCAGGGGTACATTTCGCTTTAAGGGAATTTGAAGTAACACAAACAGCACCAACAAAACCAGCAGGCGCCACCGAAACCCATGATTTCGGTGGTTGGGTTGTAAGGCCGCATAGCTTGGCTGCTGTGCTTTCAGGGCAGGGCAGGTCTCCAACTGGAGCTGACCTTTCCCCTACTAAAACTGCAAATACATTCTAGAACGTTCTCTGGGTCCTGCCTACTCCTGCTAGTTTTTCAAATCTCCGGAGAGATAATAGCTGTTCTGTGTTTTTCCTGGGGGTGTGGTGGACACAGAGCAGAGTGGGGGTGGAGGAGGGGGACAGAGGAGAGTGTGGTGAAGGAGAAATGATATGGACCTGCATTCCCTACATCCATTAACTCCCTGGTTTCCGGACATTTACCACGTTCTTGGCACAGCTGTAGGCCGATAGGATGGGCAAATGGCTGCCCTTCGTGGACCTTGCAGTGTGTATGTTGATGAGTGTGTGTGCATGGGTGGGGGGGCGGGTCAAGGATAAATATTCATACAGACATGCACGAAAAGAAGAATTTCAGCTAGGAACATAGGGTTAATCACAGCGGGTGGCCGGGATGCAGGGGCTGAGGCCGAGGCCCCTCTGGGGAGGTGGATTGGAAGGTCGGGGACTTGCACTTGAGGCAGGAGGACAGCAGGTGCAGACCCCCCGAGTCTGGCAGGAAACGCGCCCAGTTTCTTCAGCGGCCGGCCGGCTCAAACCCAGTGCCCGGAGAGAGGCGGGGTGCGCTGAGAGGTGGGGGCAGCGGCCTCAGTTGCATCTTACAGAGCATGACCAGACATGCAGATGCTGATCGGAGTTAAGTGAGAGGCCCTTTTAAGCAAGAGACCTCCTGGAACTGTCTTCTACATTAAAAAAAAGAAGTCCCTCGGACTGGGCTGGTCTCTCTGAAGGGACTAGAACCGCATCTGAGTCCAGGGAGGAAGCTGCGGGCACAGCTCAGCCAGGCCTAAAAGGGCTCTTTAGCCGGGGAGAGCGATTGGCACGATTGTTGGGAGTGTTCTCTGCTGCTGTCTGGGCGTGTCAGGGCCTGGGGTTCGCGATGGTCTGAAGCATCCTCTCTCTGTGTCTGCCCCCCCTCTGCCCCCCGCCCCCCCGGCAGTAACAAGGGCATGGAGCACCTGTACAACATGAAGTGCAAGAACGTGGTGCCGCTCTACGACCTGCTGCTGGAGATGCTGGACGCCCACCGCCTGCACGCCCCGGCCAACCGCGGGGGCGCCCCCATGGAGGAGCCCCTCCAGGGCCAGATGGCCACCGCGGGCCCCACTTTGCCACATTCCCTGCCAACGTATTACATCAGTGGGGAGGCGGAGGCCTTCCCCAACACCGTCTGAGAGCCCCCCCGCCGCCTCCCCCCCCACCCAAGCATCCGAGAATCCCCGCAGCCTCCTCCCCACCCACGTCATCCACCCTCCTAGCCAAATTCTGCTCCTGAACACACTCCGGCTTGCACCCAGCACCGCGGCTGGCTGGCTCCGGACTCGGAGCGGCCTGCGCCTGCTTGCTCAGCCCTGAGCGGGCGCGCCTTTTTTTGGGGAACAGCCCGAGGGAGCCAGGGCTGGCCTCTGGGGGAGGACTCCGCTTCTCCCTTCGCTGCGTGGCTAAGCGGGAGGCTTCCCGGAGCTCGTCTGGTCCTGATGGAACTGGGGCTCTGAGCTGGGGCTCCGAGGAGGGTGGCTCACCGAGAGCCGGGCCCAGGGAGTGGACGGGGCGCCTCTGGGGAGCCCTTTCTCATGAATCTAATCGGCGGGAGAGGGGTGCCCGCGGCTTGGAGGGAGCTGGCGGAGGGAGGCTGAGAGCATCCTCGTGTATTCCTAGAGTCCTGTCTCCTTTCTTCAACGCCTTCCGGCTTGGGCTCTGTTGCTTGGCTGTAGCTGCCTGCTCCCTGGTTGTCTATCACCCCCTCCCCCCTATAGGAATACAAGATGCGCACAGGGAAGGAGGACCCCCTGAAGGCTGTCTCCTCCAGACTCTGCACCCCCAGAATGGCCCAGTGCTCTCCCATTGGCTTCCGAGAGCAGCGTGTCCCAATCCCGGGTCCCGGGGGCCCCTCCTTCCCCTGGACGTGCGGAAACAGACCGTTATCCCAGTTACGTCACCTCCAGGGTCCCGGGAAGGGCACTGTCTTGTTGTTTTAATATATTTTATTGATTTTTCACAGAGAGGAAGGGAGAGGGATAGAGAGACAGAAACATCAATGAGAGAGAGACATCCATCAGCCGCCTCCTGCATGCCCCCCACTGGAGATGTGCCCGCCACCCAGGTACATGCCCTTGACCGGAATCGAACCGGGGCCTTCCAGTCCACAGGCCGATGCTCTATCCACGGAGCCGCACCGGTTTCGGCTGGCTTGTTGTGTTAGAAAGAGAGCCCTCTCCTCGCAGGACGCACCCTGACCCCGGCTCTCCGCGGTGTGCTGTTTGCCCAGCAGGTGGAAGGAGGCCTGGGTAGTGCCCAGCCTCTGACCAACATCGCTTTACAGGAGTGGGCACCCTCCTGACACTTGAAGCCCCCGGGGCACTGGGCCACGTGAGCACGTGAGCACGTGTGTACGATTGGGGGGACGAGAGCGCAGCGAGGGGAGCAGGGTGGACCCTGGATGAACTGGGAAGCTCTGAGCGGCCTTGCTCCACTGCGCTGGGGCTGCCCTGGGTCTTGGGGGGCTGGCCTCCTTGTCTTTACTTCCCCACATGGCCAGCAGCAGTGGGCAGCTGCGTCTCTGCAGTGGTGGGGATTGGGGGGAGGGGGTAGAGGAGAGGAGCACCCCCACTTCAGGCGCCTGGGCTTGCTCAGACTCCCTGTGCTCTTGCTCAATCAGAGATCATCCTAACAGAAGGGTTTGGCCTGGGGAGGGGGCGATGCCCCTGGAGCTCATTTCTTTAAGCCCCACCAGCCAGGAGGGGGGACTAGACCCGAGCCCCTGAATCTGCTGACCTAGAGAAGAGAAATGAAGTCTCCCACCAGCCGAGGGCAGCCTTCCCAGGACTCTTGCTTGCAGAGCGCAGTTACGAGTTTCCTCTTCTCAGCTGCAAAGCACGTTTGGCTTCTGCCGGTGACCTCCCTGTCTGCCATTTGAACCCCACCGGGAGGGGATGTGGGGGCCAATGACCCAGGCCAGCTCCCTCCCCGGCTTCTCCAGCTTCTCCGGGGATGCCTGTTCCCCAGAATGGATTCCATTCGTGTCTAATCGCCCAGCCAGTGGCCGTCAAAGGCCTGGGAACCAGGGCAGGTCGGGGTGGGGAAAAAGAAAAGCAAAAAGCAAAAAGAGGTTTCCGTACATGCGCATCTAAATTTGGGGGCAGTTTTCTGTCATCATTCGGAATCTGTTTGGTACCTAATTCCTTTGTCGTTGTTTTGTTGAATAAGCACCTTATATAGTATAATATATATATTTTTGAAATCGCAATGCTTGTTTCTCAGACAACTGAATGTAGTACTTCTGTTCTGGATTTGATTTGACCGGGTTCAACGTACAAAACCAACAAAGGTATTCAGTTTTGTTTTGTTTTGTTTTGTTTTTGTTTTTTTGTAAGTAGTCATTGATGCCTAAGGCCTGGTGATTATTCATTTCCATGAAGATCACATTTCATATCAACTTCTGTATCAACCGCAGATACAACAGCACTAATCCAGATGCCTATTGTTGGATATCGAATGATAGACAATCTTATGTAGCAGAGATTATGCCTGAAAAGGAAAAAAAAAAATTATTCAGGGCAGCTAATTTTGCTTTACCAAACTCTTAGTAGTAATATTTTTGGACTGTAGCTAATGGGTCAGTGGGTTCTTTTTAATGTTTATACTTAGATTTTCTTTTAAAAAAATAAAAACACACAAAAAAAAACGAGGACTATAGATGATATACTACCAGCTAAATCCAAACAATACTACAGTGGAGGGTTTTTACATTATTCATCCGATGTCGTTTGTAATCATGTTTAAGGTACTACTACTACATGTGACACGGGCAGAGAAGACCGGATGGCTCGAATGTTGGCCCGGGACTCGCAAATAGTGTTAGGAATCTCTCTTTATTCTCAGCTGAAGTGCCACGCGTGGGCAGCTCACCCTCTGCAGCTCCCTCGGCCCGTTGGGTGCCGGAACATGCTGTGTTTTCCCCTCGCCCCGAGGCAGTTTCGAGGTTAAGAGACAAGATGGGCCTGGGCAGGGGGTACAGTGGGGAAGCGGGTTCAGGAATCGGGAGAATGAATGGGAAGTAGAGTGAGAAGGATCTGGAACGGACAGGTGAGGCAGATCGATACTGCTGTCTGGGGTACGCAGCAGGGGAACCACGAATAACCAGCAGCCCTTGCTAAAATCACAGCCCGTGTCCCAGGAAAGAGCAGGTGACACCCACAGGACAGCCCCAGGCGCGGGCGGCGGTCTGTGTCTCTCTGGGCCACTGCCGGGCACCGGGCTCGCTGTCCCAAGTGGGCCAAGCTGTGAACGCACAATCAGAGAGGCTAGCTCACCCAGAGAGCAGATTCCCCGGGGGTTGCAAAAGCCCTAAGGAGGTGCAGATTTCCCTGTTGATGCTGTATGTTTCCCTGTGTGTAGCTTTCCCTGTTGACGCTGTATGTTAACCCATGCCAATAGCCCATCTCTTTCCCGGGGGCCGAACAAAGGAGGGACTGACTGAGAAACGGAGGATTTACTCTCAGTCGTGTTCTCACCTGTTACATCTGGTTCATGGACATGGCCAGGGACGCAGGCTCTTGGTGGAGAGTGCCCCTCCATTTGTAACCCATTCCAAATCTTGGCCTGTTTCAAATCTCATGCCAGCTCTGAGATGGACCGTGCACACCGGGGATGATCACGCGGATGTCTACATTCAAGGCCAATCTGTTTGGGAAACTGGTTAGTAAAGGCAGATAGATCACCAGTTAGGTTAGGAGGCAAGCCATGGGCAGATGGCCAGCTCCCACTGCCCACCCCAAGCAGGTGAGCCCCCCAAAAAGGCCCTCCCCCCCTCGGCTGCAGCCTATGAATTTCACTGTGGCTCCCCACACCCATCCTCTCATCAGTGCGACCACTCTGTTTCCGACTGCATCTCCTCCCCTTTGGATGAAAGCGAGAGCGGCCTCTTTCTACGCCATTTGCCATTGTTTTCTAAGTCCCTGCTCCCTCTGTTACGGCACTTCAATTTTTGCACTGTCTTTTAGATATATTCAAGAAAAATTTCTATTCTTTTTCCTTTTTCTTTTTCGCATCCAAATGTGCCTGAACTTTTAATATGTGTCAATGCTGCCGTGTTCCAAGCCCCATGTTGAGAGTGTGTTTCCCACAGAGCTGTGCACCCCGGAGACGGCCTGACGCCCCATGAGCAGGTGCCCGAGACACGGACCCCTTTGCCTTCACAGAGAGGTCATTGGTTACAGAGACTTGAATTCATACGTGACATTTATGCCAGTTTATGTTCTCTCATGACTTGCAGACAATGCTTTTTCGTGCACCACATACTCTTCAATGTAGCGCTCTTGTCTTATGGGGAAAGGCTCCCGAGCCAAGCCAAATTGTGGTGGAGGATTAATATGCCAAATTGTGGTGGATGGATTAATACGCCAAATTGTGGTGGATGGATTAATACGCCCTTATGCCGACGCATTCTCTTACCGATGTGATTCCGTTCCGTTTTGCAGCTTTGCTTTGTTTAATGAAACACACTTGTAAACCTCTTTTGCACTTTTGAAACGAAAAGAATCCATGGGATGCTCAAGCACCTGTAAACGATTTTCTCAACCTATTTGATGTTCAAATAAAAAATTAGACAAAAGACAACCGGTTTTTGGTTTTTTTTTTTTTTTTTTTTTGGTAAGCTCTGCTTCCTGCCAGTGCTTCACCACTGACCGCCTGGGGCATGTGCCCTTGACGGGACTCGAACCTGGGACTGTTCAATCCACAGGCCAATGCTCTATCCACCGAGCCAAACCAGCGAGGGTGATCTGTGGGACTTTGAAAGCTACCTTGGGGTGTGTCAAAGTCAAAAGGCCCGACTGGGGGTAATTCAGCTCTCCCAGTGACTCCAGGTCCCATTCTGCAATGTGATGTATCTTAAGCTTTTGGGGACATTTAAAGTCAGGGTTACTCTCTTTACACTTGCTGGTCCAGGAACATAGCAAATTCTGAGGCGGCAAATTTCCTTTACTTTTATTATTTGGGCTGCGTGCATTAAAAAGCTAGTTTTTAGTTCACTATAATGGTGGCCTAGAATTGGAATATTTGCGACCACCACAAAGACGAAAGTTAAGGCAAGAAGAGAGGGGATCGGTCAAGCTAGAAACGCACTTTCTACGGGAACCGCCAAAGATTCCCTGGCCGCCTGCTTGCAGGTACAGATGCGGTGAATTCTCCGCCACAGGAGGCACCTGGACAGGGGCTGGGCCACTCAGCAGATGGAATGACCTTTGACTTCCCTTCAGCTCTGAGTTATAACGCATGTGCAAGCATACGCTCAAGAGGACCAGTTAGCCCTAGCCAGTTTGGCTCAGTGGATAGAGCGTCGGCCTGTGGCCTGGAGGTTTCCGGGGTTCGATTCTGGTCAAGGGCACATACACGGGTTGCGGGCTGGATCCTCAGTAGGGGGCGTGCAATGATTCTCTCTCATCATTGAGTTTCCTGTCTCTCCCTCTCCCTCTAAGTCAATATATATATTTAAAGAGTGCCATTTATTGGTGCTTCACTATGCCACGTATTAGCTTTATATGAAGGTAGAGATATTTACTTATTTATTTAAAATATATTTTATTGATTTTTTACAGAGAGGAAGGGAGAGAGATAGAGAATTAGAAACATCAATGAGAGAGAAGCATCGATCAGCTGCCTCCTGCACGCTCCCCACTGGGGTATGTGCCCGCAACCAAGGTACATGCCCTTGACTGGAATTGAACCCGGGACCCTTGAGTTCGTAGGCTGACACTCTATCCACTGAGTCAAACTGGTCGGGGCTGAGAGATATATTTAGTTTAAGCAAATACTAAAAACATCCACATATATACTGCATTTGACAAAAACGGTATTTATCAGAATCTCTTGGTTCCTTCCCTAGCCCCCCAGAAAGGAGGGGTACTGAGGGAGCTCTAGTCACAATGGAGGGTCCTGGGCACCCCCAGACCCTTGGTCCAGTACACAGGGGTGAGGTTAATAGGAACCTTCCGGAAAGCAAGCTGGGCACTGGAGCCTGTGCAGAGGCCTCCTCACCGCCAGGGGAGGGTCCTGCCAGCAGCAGGGACAGGCTGACTCAGCCCGCGTCCCCGCTGGGCGCACAGACTAGCCCTGCCAGGCGGCTGCCAGCCTCCACATTTGGAGACTGGCTCCCCCTGGAGGTTGCAGTCTGCTGCCCAGGGTCAGCGTCCTGCTGGGCTGGGCTCCCCCTCCAGCTCCTCCTCCTCCAGGCTGTGCTGTGCCGGCTTTGAAAAGGTGAGAGAGCGACAGAGGCCCGCCAGCACCCCCTGCAGGAGGTCTGGGATGATGTGACGCCAGTGGAGTTTGTGGCCAGACAGTGGAGGTGGCCCAGGAGGAGGGCAAAGGCCACTGGAAGAGCTGCAGGGGAGCCAAAGCCGGTGTGGCTCAGTGGATAGAGCGTCGGCCTGTGGACTGAAAGGTCCCAGGTTTGATTCCGGTCAAGGGCATGTACCTTCGTTGCGGGCACATCCCCAGTAGGGGGTGTGCAGGAGGCAGCTGATCCATGTCTCTCTCTCATCGATGTTTCTAACTCTCTATCCTTCTCCCTTCCTCTCTGTGAAAAATCAATAAAATATATTTAAAAGAAAAAGAAAAAGAACTGTAGGGAGGTGAGTAAGGGCTGGGGGGCACAGCTGCTGAGCCCCCTCCTAGCAGAACCGCCTACACCTAGAAGCTCAGAGGACACCCCAAAGGAGGAGGAGAAAGATCACCCGGACTCGTGGCTTGGCAAGGCTCCCGGCACACCTTCCCACCTGCACCTGCACCGAGCAGCGGGTGGGGCTCCAGGCAAGGTGACCCCGTGCCCGGATGCTGGGCCTCAGACAGCCGGGCGGGTCCTGGGCCAGGTCTCCCAGGGCCGGCTCACCCACCTCCCTATACAGACTGTCCCCGCCCGGGGAGACAGCAGCCCCCCGGTGGTCAGAGTGGAGCGGGAAGAGAGGCATCCCTGTGCACGGGGTAGGCCTCCCCCACCCAGACAAGGGTGATGGGGTGGAGTTATTTGACAGGGGAACCCTTGCTTGGACGGGGCATTCAAGAGCATCAGGATAGCTTAGCCGGCGTGGCTCAGCGATGGAGCATTGACTTAGGAACCTGGCGGTCAAGGCTCAATTCCTGGTCAGGGCACATGCCCAGGGTGCGGGTTCCATCCCCAGTAGGGGGCGTGGAGGAGGCAGGCGATGGGTGTTTCTCTCTCATCATTGATGTTTCTATTTCTCCCTCTCCCTTCCTCTCTGAAAGCAATACAAATATGTTTATTTTTTAAATATATTTTATTGATTTTTTTACAGAGAGGAAGGGAGAAGGATAGAGAGTCAGAAACATGGATCAGAGAGAGACATCCATCAGCCGCCTCCTACACGCCCCCTAATGGGGATGTGCCCACAATCAGGCTACATGCCCCTGACCAGAATCAAACCTGGGACCTTTCAGTCCGTAGGCTGATGCTCTATCCACTGAGCCAAACCGGTTTTGGCTACAAATATGTTTAAAAAGGAAAAAGAGAGCATCAGGACAGAGTGAGTCACAGAAGCTCCGCTCTGTGCCCTCGCCACCTGCCCTGGGTGGCCTCTGTGGGCCCTCCCATCCCAGCCTGGCCTGGGGTCACTGAGAGTAAATAAACCATTACCCTTTCCTTATAAATTCAGAAATGGGATTAACCCCCTGAGGTGAAGTTCCAGGGATCAGAAATCAAGGAAGGAAGACCTGGGATCCCCGGGACAGGGGGACACTGCTGACCCAGGGCCTGGTCTCCCTGGGGGCGCTGAGTCCCAGAGCAGCTGTGAAATGTGCTCCAGGCCTCAGAGAGTGCTCCTCCTGTGTGTGAACTAGCTTCCACTCGTGCTGAGCAGAAAACAGAGGCCAGAGGAAAGGTCTGACATTGAAACTGGGACTCAGAGCTGTCCGACAATGAAATTGGGATTCCATCATTTTTCTTGGGCTCTGGTGGGTTTATTTCTAGCCTACAGAGGCAAGATGTTTTTAAAGACAAGAATTAGGGGGTGTAGGGAGGGAAGCAGATGCAGAGGCAAAGAAGCAGTGAACAGACTGTCGTGCTACAGCGAGAAGACAGGGGAGGTTGAGGGGAGGGGCCTGTAAGAGATCAACCTAAGGACTTGTATGCATGTGTGTGTAGGCATGGCCAGTGGATACAGGGCAATTGGGGAGGGGGGGTGAGGGAAGGGGGAGACGGATGAGGGCATGTACTGGGGGATGGGGAGGGCAATAGGGGAAAAAAATAAATAAATTAATAAATAAATTTAAAAAAATAAAAATAAAAATAAATAAAAAAAAGGTCAGAGGAACTCTGAAGGCAAAACAGGGCGCTTCAGAGACACACAGGCTGCTGAGAGCTGGAGGTTCTACAGACACTGTTCCTCTCCCCCGAGGGGTGGGTGGCCCTCGAGCAGGCAGGCTCTCCTGCTAGCACCCCGGGCCCTGGCGCCAGAGCTGGGGTGTCACTTTTCCTGCCCGCCCCTGCCAGCAGCAGTGGGGGAGCCCAGGAGAGATTTTTTCCGCTGGACCTTGGCCTTGGCAGGAGCTCTATGTCCAGCCGTGACCATGACCATGACCAGGGACCTTGAAGGAGGAGGCAACTGGCCCCTCCCAGCAGGAGGCCTGTTTCCGAGGTGATGGCACCTGGGCCGGCTCCCTCCCTCCCTCCCTTCCCTGGTCACAAGGCCAGGGCCTCTCTCTGGGCCCCGGAGCAAGACCCTGGCAGAGGGCCCAGCCCTGGGCGTCTGTGGGGAAGGGACGGAACAGTGGCTCTCATCCTCAGAAGATGAAAGTGGGGAGAAAAAAACGGGACAGGAAGAGGAAGCAGTGGGCAAACATCTTCCAAAGCGATTTTGAAACTGGCTGGGAACGGCTCAGGGGCGGGCCAGTGACTGCAGGGAGAGAGCCGCTGCCCAGGGCCAGCGACCCGGCGGTCGGTCGTGGGACAGACGCACTCCAGGCGCAGGGCCGCTGTCAGCAGATGCTCTTTTATGGAGAAATCATAAGTGCGGGAAAGGCCAGTGAGAGACGGGTGAGCTGGTGAACATTTGTAGGGGGTGATTGGATGATGGAGTTCGCCCCAGGCTCAGCGGGGTTTCAGCTGAGTGTTTCCACATTGGCCACCAAGAAAGAGCATGTGTCAATACCCAGGGTACAGACCTCAGGCAGGAGGGGAGCAGGGGAGGGCGAGGGAAGGACGGGGGGTTAAGGGGGGTCCTGTCACCGCCTTTGGGAGCTGCTTTGCAGCGCCCCAGGCCCTCCGGCACACCAGAGGCAGCTGGGTTTCTGAGCTCCACCGCAGTCCTTCCTCCTACATAAACAAAAGGAGCTGCTTCACTAAGAATAGATTGCAAACTAGAGCAAACGATCCATGCGTGTACCCTTGACGTTATTATTAAATATTTTTATGGTTAAATATTTGGCTTTATTATTAAATATTTTTATTGTTAAACTAGAGGCCCCGGTGCACGAACTCTGGGAGGAGAGGGGGTACCTCAGCCCAGCCTCCCCCCTCTCACAGTCTGAGAGCCCTCAGGGGATGTCCTACTGACAGCTTAGGCCCGCTCTCTGTGGGGAGGGGCCTAAGCCGCAGTTTGGCCTCCCTTTGTGGGAGGCGATGGGGCTGATCGGGAGAAGACACCACCCCCATCACCCCCTGCTGGCCGCCACAGCCACCAAGGTGGTTCCATCAACACGGACTCCAGTCCCTTAACCATGCAAAAATAACAACTTTCTTTAGGCATTTTCAAGGTCTATTTTTCATAGGATATGACATTTCTCGCTTCCTTTTTTGTTTTATCGTCACCTGAAGATATGTTTCCATTGACTTTTAGAGAATGTGGAAGAGAAATGGAAAGACAGAGAGAAACATCCAAGTGAGAGGAACACTTTGATTGGTTGCCTCCTGCATGATCCCTGACCTGGGCCCCGGCCAGGGAGGAGCCTGCCACCTAGATACATGCCCTTGATCAGAATCGAATCCAGACCCTGTGGTGGGCTGGCCAAGGCACTATCCACTGAGCCAAACCAGCTAGGAAAGGACATGACATTTCTTACCCCTCCAGCAGCAGACCTTTGTTTTTTATCTCCAGGAGTGTGGTGGAAAAACCCTTGATCACCTCTTTGGATTCTTATTACCCAAGTTACTAAGAATATTGGCAGTGGCATACAGGGAGCTTAGCCAATGAGCGGTCAGAAAAGGTGTTTCCTCTGTAGTTCACACCAATTGCCAACAGCCTCTGATCCCTGGCTCCGCCCCTAAAGCCTCTGGCCTAGTCTTTTGGCCTCAGAGTGGACCACCGGCTCCCTCCCATCAACGTCTCCGCGCCTGCCCAGGCCGAAAGCCTGACCCCAACTCCCTCCCTCCCATGCCTGTTCTGTTCCTGCCCAGGCCTGCCCAGGCTGAGAGAGCCTCTGGCCTACAGTGGACCCCAAGCTCCCTCTGATTGCTGGCTTCGCCCCTGCTCACACCTGCACAGGCCAAAAGCCTCTGGCCAAGGCTTTCGGCTTGGGCAGGGGACCTCCAGCTTCCTCCGATAGCTGGCTGAGCCCCTGCCCAGGCTGAAAGCCTCGGGCCAACCCTCAGCTCCCTCCCATGGTCAGCTCCACTCCTGCACAATCCTGCCCAGAGGCTTTCGGCAGGAACCCCCAACTCCCTCTGATCACAGGCTTGGCCCTGCCCAGGAGCCCCCTGGCTCAGGCCCTTCACAGGCTGCTCAGGGCCCACGCTGGCCTACCTCAGAGTGACCTGGGTGCCAGGATGTTCCCAAGGGCCCAGGCGCTGGGTGCCTATGTATGCAAATTAACTGCCATCTTTGTTGGGTTAATTTGCATAGTCACTCTGATTGGCTATGGATGTAGCAGAGACACAGTCAATTTACATGTTATTAGGTTAGATCTTTTTAAGATAGGTTTTTATTGACTTAAGAGAGAGGAAGGGAGAGGGAGTGATAGAAACACTGATGAGATCAGCTGCCTCCTGCATACCCCCTACTGGGGATGGAGCCCACAACCCCTGCAAATGCCCTGGCCAGGAATCAAACCAGGGATTTCCTGGTGCATCGGACAATATTCAACCAACTGAGCCACACTGGCCTGGCTATTGTTAAATATTTTAAAACACCCTTTTACAATGCTTCCAATCCAATCCATTCTCAAATGCTAAGAAAATATGTGTAAGGGAAAAGCATTGGCGTGTTTACGAAAAGACAGGAGGTTTGGAAGAGAAGCTTGCTTTACCTACTTGCCAATGATGGTACCAACAGCTTCTGCCTGGGGCCTCCGGAACCTGGGTTGAGGGAGCGAAAGCCCTGGATCTCCAAAGGATGGAACTCCAGGAAACTCCCGGCTTCTTCCCATGGGAAAAGCTGCAAGCTCGGGCCTGGATTTAACCAAACAATGGAAAGCCTCCATCAGAGAGCCGAAAGCAGTGTGGAGGTTTTAAATTTATTTTCCATGATTGCATAGAGGCAGAAAGAAAAAACAGATACCCTTTTATCTTTTATTAATAATACTAGAGGCCTGGTGCATAAAATTCATGCACAGCAGGGCCGGGGGGAGGTGGGAGAAGACCCTTAGCCCAGCCTGCATCCTCTCTAATCCAGGACCCCTTGGGGGATGTCTGACTGCCAGTCTAGGCCAGCAGTCAGATATCCCTCTCACAACCGTATACCACTGGCTCCTAATTGCTCACCTGCCTGCTGGCCTGATCACCCCTAACTGCCCCCCCTATCTCCCCGCTAGCTTGGTCACCTCTAACTGACCCCTGCTGCCAGCCAGGTCCTAGGTCACCCCCAACAGCTCCCTTTCTGCTGGCCTGCTTGCTCCTAACTGCCCCTTTCCCACTGGCCTGGTCCCCCATAATTGCTCCACCCCACCAGCCTGGTCAACCCTCACTGCCCCCCTTGTCAGCCTGGTTGCTTCCAACTGCACCCCCCTGCCGGCCTGGTTGCCCCATGCAGCCTGCTTGTTCAGTCCCCCGGGCTGGCCCTAGGCAGCTGGGCAGCCACTATCCAAGGCTTGCCTGTACCTTGGGCTGGCCCTGGGCAGCTAGGGGGCTGAGAGGACTGGGGGAGTCCAGAGGCAGGTGCACAGTACGGCCAGACCTGTCTAGGGGCAGGCCCGATTGTGCTGTGTGCCTGCCATTTGGCAGGGCTGAGGGAACTCAGCGCTGCCATCTGTGGCTGTTGGTGCTGCCATATTTGAGGATGTGACAGTCAATTAGCATATTCACTTATTGCCTGTGGGTGCCACCATCTTTGTGGGGGTGTGACAGCATATTCCCTCTTTATTAGATAGGACTAGAGGCCTGGTGCATGAAATTTGTGCACTGGGGTGGGGGGTGTCACTCAGCCCAGCCTGCACCCTCTCACAATCCGGGACTGCTGGCTCCTAACCAGTTGCCTGCCTAGCTGCCTGATAGCCCCCTAACCAGTCCCCTGCTGACCTGATTGGCATCTAACTGCTCCCCAATCCCCCCAACTACCCTCTGCTGTAGGCTTGGTCGTCCCCAACTACCCTCCCCTGCCAGCCATCTTGTGATGACATGGGGGCAGCCATCTTGTGGCATGAGGGTGTGAGGATCAATCTGCATATTACCTCTTTATTGTATAGGATTGTCTTATTAATAAGACAAGAAGTTGCTCTGTGGCATGGGGAGAGAGTGAGCCTGGCCCTTCCCAATTTCCTGTGTCCCATGTCCAGGAGAGCAGGCTGACAGGAGAGTCCTCCTTGTTCCCAGGTCCCCACCCTCTGGGATATTGGAGATTCCAGCTCCCAGCAGCTTCCAGGGCTGTGTAGGCCTCTAGGGTACCTCTGGGCACCAAAAGAGCCACAGAGAAGAAATGGCTTGAGGGCCTCAGGACAATGGTGTAAGGACCCTATCTAGCCCATAAAAAAGATTCAACCCCCTGAACAAACAAGGTATATCGCCTGTCAAATATGCCACCACCCTTGTCCTGTCCTTCCCACTTCCACTGCACTCCCAAAGCCCTGTGTGCTTTCTTTGCCAAAGGGCAGGGCCCGGCCCTGAGAAAGAAGGGGTGCAGAGGGCAGGACCCCCCATTCCTGAGGGCAGCGCCACAGCTGAGGAAGCTGAGGGCCACTGACCTGGCAGATGCCTCCAGGGGGACAAGAACACCGCCAGCTCCTAGGGGCCAGTCGGTTTACGGAGCCCTCTGTGCCTATTACTCACGAGAGGGCGCCATTGCCACTCCAAAGACAGCGGAGCCCCAGCCCCAACCAAATCCAATAAACACTTGAGGGGAGGGAGGGAGGGAGGGAGGGAGGGAGGGAGGAAAGAAGGAAGGAAGGAAGGGAGGGAGGGAGGGAGGGAGGGAGGGAGGAA
>JAAGEH010002530.1:4077952-4146212 GCA_011751065.1 Lasiurus cinereus | reverse complement strand
GAAGGAGGGAGGGAGGAAGAGAGGAAGGAAGGAAGGAAGGAAGGAAGGAAGGAAGGAAGGAAGGAGTGATGGAGGGAGTGAGGGAGAGAAGGAAGGAGGGAGGGAGGGAGGGAGGAAGGAGGGAGGGAGGGAGGGAGGGACGGAGTGGAGATTGGAAGGAAGGAAGGAAAGGAAGGGTTAGTTACGGACGCCATAGAGGTGTTTTGAGAGGGAGAACCCCAAGCAGCAGGCACAGGGAGGTTGGGAGATTTGGTCAAGGCTGTGCTTACCCAGGGGATGATGCCACTGAGAAGTCTTGTCAGGACACAGGTGCCTGAAGGTCCCGGGTCATGCCCAGAGCGAGCAGTGCTGCCATTCCCCATGTTTGTCTTGGGCAACTCCTTTTCAGGGGTTGGCAGACTTTTCTGTAGAGAGCCAGAGCACAAGCATCTTAGCTAAAGTGGCCTGCAAACAAGCTTTAGGGAAAAAAAAAAAAAACCACTCTTAGACCGAGAGGCTGCAGACACAGGCCACGGGCTGCCCTGGGGACCTGGATTAGGCCACGCCAGACCACAGTCCTGTTCTCCCCCCATTCCCCTACTCCCAGCTAAGAAGAGAGACCATCCTGTCTCCCTATCCATTTCTCATTCTGATCAGCAGACTCCATGAAGGAGGGCCATGGGGTTGGGAGTGAGAGGGGCACAGGGACTGAGCCCCAGGCCAAAGCCACACTCCAGGGGCAGAATCTTGAGGGGGTGGGGTGGGGGTGTTGAGTGGGAGCAGATTTCAGGGGAAAAGCCAAACAGGGCAAACCCTAGGCTCCTGAAAAGCACTAGTGAACTCCGAAGGTGACTTCCAGGAGGTGGTTGGTTTCCCCGCCCCCTCACTTCCGGGATTGGGCTGATGGATTGATTGCACCTGCCAGCAGGAGCTGCTGTTGCCCTCAATTGGGGGCGGGTGCTGGTTTAGAAGTTGAGGTTTTCTTGGATGGATGCGTCTCCTGTGGAGGAAAGCTGTTCTCCCAGGAAAGCTCTTTGCCCAGGAGTCAGCAGAGCCCTGGGCAGGAAGCCCCTGCTTCGGAAATGGGGGGCTTGCACCTCCTTTGCTCTTATTCCCTGGAACCAACACACAGCACCTTCCTGATGCTCCCCCGGAGCAGAGTCAGCCACCAGGACCCCCTGTGAATAAATGACCTGTCGCCATTTCTTTGGGGCACACCAAAATTGTGGGGTTTTTTTTTGTTTGTTTGTTAATTAATAAGTAAATCAAATGTCTCTTCATGGCAAAACAAAAATATCCCTTTTTTATTTTTTATTTTTTTGGTCTTTTAAAATTATATCATCACTATCACAGAAATTGGGACCTTAAAAAGAAATCGTTCTCCTTGTCACAATTTAATTATTTGAAACGGTTTCTCCCCTCTCATTACTCTATTCACATTGTTGTGCCTTGAATTTCCTCTCTCGATTTTATCCTTGTCTTATGTAATTAACATTTTCTAACAAAAATTCGAGCATATTATAGAAAACATTCTATATATTTTTAAAAGGAAAGATTATACGGTAGAGGTCTTCCCCAATAAATGAATATAAATTGATCTCCTTACAAAAATGGTTGCGTTATAGTAAATATTGTGTGTGTTCTATCTTTACTCAACAAAGCCCCTGCTGACTGACATCTAAATTACTAAGAACTACTAATAAAAGGAGTTACCTTTCCAACTGGCTTGAGACAGTTGTCTGTTTACTTAGAAAATAACGAAGAGATTCCTTAATTTACATCGACTCTGAAGTGGTTCCAGATGGATTATAGACCTACTAGAAGAAAACACAAGCAAACATTTGCATAATCTTGGAGTGAAAAGCCTTCTTAATGTAGACTACCCCGAATCTATAAAGGGAACCTGTCAGATTTGATGGCATAAAAATGAAAACTTTCTGTGTAACTAAAGGAACTGCATAAAGTTAATTTTAAGGTGAGCTGCTGAAACCGGTTTGGCTCAGTGGATAGAGTGTCCGCCTGCGGACTGAAAGGTCCCAGGTTCGATTCCAGTCAGGGGCATGCACCTTGGTTGTGGGCACATCCCCAGTGGTGAGTGTGCAGGAGGCAGCTGATGGGTGTTTCTCTTTCATTGATGTTTCTAACTCTGTATCCCTCTCCCTTCCTCTCTGTAAAAAATCAATAAAATATATTTTAAAAAAATAAAAAATAAATAAAGTTAAGGTGGGTTACCCGGAACCTTTCAGTCCACAGGCCGACGCTCTATCCACTGAGCCAAACCGGTCTCGGCCAGAGTTAATTTTTCTAATATATAAAGAGTTTCTTGGAAATAGGATAAAAGAGTAAAAAAAACAACCCATAAACAATAGAGAGTAAAACAGACTTCCCACAGAGGTAAATCAAATGCAGCGGCATACAATTTAAATATAAACAGATCACAAAAATGCAAACTTGAAGAACAAAGAGCTACAGTTGCCCTCGATTGGGCCATATTTTAGAAACTGATAGCATCTAGTCTGGCCTTGAACTTGTGTTCACATGGGAATCACCCAGAGAACTTCAGACGAAGGCTGCTCCCCGGAGACCAGCATTTCCTTGATTTGGGGTGAGGCCTGCAGTTCTGCTTCTTAAAAAGTCCCCTGTGCAGGACCTGGACGTTCATCATTTGGGAATGGTTCCCCTAATTTGCAAGCCCGTGCTCTAGATTCAGGAGGGGTCTGAGGAAAGGGGTTCTCTCCTGGTCTGGGGGTGGGATTGTAACCATGGCAACTTCTCAGAAGGTATTCGGGAAGAACTTACCAGATAAAACTGAGAATGTACAGACCCTCCTGATTCAGCCGTTCCACTTAATACTGCGCCTGTGAGGGAAACAGATGCAGCTCAACACGGAGACTGGCATGCACGTTCGTGCTGGGGCGTTTCCTCGGGGAGAATAGGAAAAACCTGGAAGGAAACGGTTGAAAGAGACCGGCCTTCCCAACGCAGCAGTGATGGGCATGGATATTGATGGGTCCCTGGAATGTTAAGGGAAAACTGCCAGTCACAGAGTCAGAAAAATAGCTCCAATGTAAAAACACACACGCGTGTGCCCTTGGAATAAGAAAATCAGAGGCACAGAAAGGTGGCATCACATTGGGGGGACTGAGGAGGAGACAGGGAGCTGTTGACTTTTCTTTAGAAAACCGGAGCATCTGTGGCAAATCCAAGGACTGATTTGTTAAAAACCAATTAGCCTTTGCTGAAACCGGTTTGGCTCAATGGATAGTGCGTCGGCCTGCGGACTGAAAGGTCCCAGATTCGATTCCGGTCAAGGGCACGTACCTTGGTTGTGGACATATCCCCAGTCGGAGGTGTGTAGGAGGCAGCTGATCAATGTTTCTGACTCTCTCTCCCTCTTTCTCTCTGTAAAAAAATCAATCAAATATATTAAAAAAACAAAAAAACAATTAGCCTTTAAAATAGAAAAGAAGAGGAAGAAATGGTTTTTCTCCTATGAAGTATTAAAACTTAGAACAAAGTAACTCATACACTATACTAATGTATTAATAGTTATACAGACTTGTTTTATGTGTATTGTATTTCCAAAATATACATTTCTACATTCTTTTAATCTATACTTGATAGACAGCAAAGGAAAGCTAGATCAGCTGCAGCGGACAGTGTCCAGAATAAAAATCCAGGTTTGCATGGGAAACTGTTCCTTGATGGAGCTGACATTCCAAGTCAGTGTGTGTGTGTGTGTGTGTGTGTGTGTGTGTGTGAGAGAGAGAGAGAGAGACGGGGGTGGGGTGGGGGTGGGGAGAGTGATGGGAGAATTACTCATGCCACCTGCCACTGTGGCCAGCTGGGGAGGGGGCTAGGTCCCAGAGTGGGGACTCAGGGCAGGTGGTCGCCTGGAGGCCACTGCTGGAGCCAAAATTGGGGCATGGCTGCTGGGGGCACTGATGCCAATGACCCGGGCCACCCTCGGAACGCCGCCCGCCTGGATGGGCCGCCCAAAGCAGAACGCACCCTACAGTCACCTCCATCTGCACATCCCACAGGGGGGTCCCTACAGTCACCCTCCATCTGCAAACCCCACAGGGGGTGTGGGGTCCCTACAGTCACCCTCTATCCGCAAATCCCACAGGGGCACGTGGGGGGTCCCTACAGTCACCTCCATCTGCAAATCCCACAGGGGGAATGTGGGGGGTGAGGGTGAACGGCACTGTGTGGTTTGAGGAATAAGGGGGCGCTGCCTGGAGCTGTTCCTGGATGTTGGCAGCGGCAGCGTCACCTCTGAGCCCAGCAGGTGCCCCAGGAATGTGTGTGGCAGGATGTAGCTGGGATCAGAGGGCACCCCTGCGAGGCCCAAGATGTCTAGTCAACCCTGAGAGCGGGGTGTCTTCTCCCCACCATGGCATGGACCGCAGTCACCTGTACCCGGCGACAGAGGACTTCCTTCTCCTGAGATAACGGGGTGTCAAATTCAGTGACAGTCCCGTTCCTGCATCAGGTAACGGCTAAAATAATAATAATAATAATAATAATAATAATAATAATAATAATAAAGGCATTGCAAGGCTGATTCATTTTACGATGAGCTTCAGATTTTAGAAAGACCAGTTCCAACTGGCTTTCTCGCTCCCCAGAGTGGTCCAGCTTCCTGAGTCTCCAGGATGCTGCTGTCGCCGCATGCATTCATCCGACTCCGCCTCTGTCCGAGGAAGGACCAGGCCTCTCCCCACTGAGGGCTGCGGGAGGTGCCCCCCACTGACCAGTCTCTCCTCCTCCTCATCAGAATGAGGGGTCTCCCTCAAATTCAGGTCCCTCTGTGGTACCCCCAAATGGACTCCTCGTGGACGTGTTAAAACCCGGGGGAGAAATTACCGCAAAGCCAGAAACTAAAGAAAACAGTCGCTGCTTGTGTCTCAGTGTCTCTGGGCCACTTTGGGTCTCTCCCTCTTTCTCTCTGTAAAAAAATCAATAAAATATGTTAAATTTTTTTTAAAAAATTAGCCTTTAAAATAGAAAAGAAGAGGAAGAAATGGTTTTAAAACTTAGCACAAAGTAACTCATATATTATACTAGTGTATTAACTAGTTATACAGATTTACATTTTATGTGTATTATATTTCCAAAATATAATTGTCTATTCAGTTCTACCCGAGTGGCCACTCCTGGCCAATGCCCGCCCCTCATCGCCCGGTCAGCGCCTCGGTGCTGTCTGTGCCTACACTGAGGCTGCCTCGATGTGGCCAGCCACTCCGCCTGTCCGTGTCCAAGACTCACATCCACTGCGCATACAGCAGGTGACAGGGACGTTCAAAGGACAGGACACTTGCTGACGGGAAGCTGGGGCAGATCTAACAGGCTTCATTGCCCTTTGCTCCCTGGATTAGAAACGGGTTCTATTCGGTTTCTTTGTGGCCGCCTCATTGGCCTTCGTCTTGCTCAGGACGTGATGGTGAAGGGAAACACGGGGACTGTGTGTGTCACAGGCCCCGGAGGACGGGTTACAGTGATCAGCCAGCAGCAGGCGGTGGGTCCTGGCCGGAGTGGGCATCCCATGAGTACTGGGATGCGGTGGATGCCACTCTTCTGGGCGCTCCTGGATCTACCCAGCACTTATCTGAGGACATTTTAGTTCTGCACCGTTCCCCGTGGATGCGTTTGGTGACAGGGATGGCAGGCTGATGCACAGAGCCCCTCGGGTGGGCCCTCTCAGGCCTGTCCAGCCCAGGTCCTGGGAGTCCGCTGAGCAGCCTCATAAATCAGCTCTCGCCACTGTTTTGTTGCTTTATAGTCCTTTATGTGGCTTGTTAATAAAATGCTGTAGGTTTAATGTATTAAGAACTGGCTCCAGCACACAGGCCGTAAATCAGTCTAGCCCACGTCACCTTTTTCCAGCAACTCTCAGCCCTCAGGTGCTGAATTTCCCACCCAAGCTTTTCTGATTTTATTTTTTAAAATATATATATTTATGTATTTTTATTGATTTCAGAGAGGGAGAGAGAGGGAGAGAAACATCAATGATGGGAGAGAAGCATTGATTGGCTGTCTCCTGCATGCCCCACACTGGGGACTAAGCCCACAACCCAGGCATGTGCCCAGACTGGGACTTGAACTATGACCTCCTGGGTCAGAGGCTGACACTCAACCATGGAGGCATCTGACCGGGCCAGCCAGGCCTTTCAAAGGCGTGTTTTCTCGCTTTTTACAAAATGAGGGAAGCAGCTGCCACCCATTTTCCAGGAGCTATTCCTGCCCCCCGCCCCGGCATAGCTCCAACATCCCCCCCACCTCCCTCCAACACACACGCACATCTCTCACTCTTCTCTGGATTTCTTCTTAAGCCTCGACTTTCCGTTTCTGACCCTTTATTCCCCTCTTACTTTATAGGTTTTTCTGGTTCCTCAGCTTTTCTTTTTTCTTTTTTAAAAACTTTATTTAAAAAAATATTTTTAATTGATTTTTTACAGAGAGGAAGGGAGAGGGATAGAGAGTCAGAAACATCGATGAGAGAGAGACATCGATCAGCCGCCTCCTGCACGCCCCCTACTGGGGATGCACCCACAACCAAGATACATGCCCTTGACCAGAATCGAACCTGGGACCTCCCAGTCCACAAGTCGACGCTCTATCCACTGGGCCAAACCGGTTTCGGCCCCTCAGCTTTTCAAACATTCCCGTTTGCTGTGGGAGTCTCATCACCAAGGTGTTATGAATCCCACCCTTCCCGGTCAGGGGACGGTCTCCTCGCCATGGCTTTCCGCACCCACCACTCTCTCAGGGCATCGCTCCCCATCTGCCGGCCACAGCAGAAGCAGGAGGTAGAAAACATACCCCACGCAGGTTTGTCTTCTTGAGAAAGAACACAACTCCGGTCTGTTTCCTGGGGGAGATTCCGGGGAGACAAGGAAGGAGCGAGCTGATAGTAGAAAGCAGAACTCAGCTCGGGTGATGGGAAAGTTCCATGGAGAGGTCTTCAGCACAGGCCAAGGTGATCAGGAAGGTCTTCCAGGAGGAGGCAGCCTGTGAGTTGTCTTGTGAGGGAGCAGGAAGGTGTGGTCTTTTCCACAGGTGAGAGTGCTCAAATCTCCCCAGGCGTCTGTTTGAACTGTGACCTCTGAGGCTGTACCCCTGGGAGTGAATTAGCAGGTTGGCCCAGGGCCTGCGGCTTGGAGAGATGCAGGACCCCGAGGTGGGAAGGTTCTCAGGGTACAGCACCCTGGAAGCTGAGCAAGGCAGGTCCAGGTAACTGAGAACCTCGGTGTGCTCTCCGTTCTCGATTTGGAGCAGGACTTGTGAATTAAATACAGTGGTACCTCGAGATACGAGTTTAATTCGTTCCGTAACCTTGAGGTGTGGGAAACTATGAGATGCTCGAGTCGCAGTAAACTGGTGGGTCGTGTGCAGCCGGCCGATTCGCTGGATGACTCCTATCTCAACTGTTGCTCGTATTTCAAAGCAAAAATCGCTCACTCGATGGCTTGTATCTCAACAATCTCATATGTCAGGGCACTCGTATCTCGAGGTACCACTGTACCTACAGGACTCCGGCTGGCACACGCAGTGAGAGGTTGATAGGATGTAAGTGGTCAGGGAAAAACCAACTCTTCCTGCAGATCAGGGAGCAGCGGCCACCTCCCTCCAGCAATTACCGCCCTTAAGGAATGGGTACCCAGGTAACCCAGAATTTTCCACGTTCAAGAAAAGCCTGACACCTGGGTTTTATCTAAGTCTTTCTCCACCCAGGAGGAAAATTCCATGAGCACCAAACAATTCCATGAGGGCCACTGGTTGGCAAGCTCAGACGGGCAGAATCAAATCTGATTGGGTGTGGACTTGACTGATGAAAGATGTAAGGGTGCCGAAACCGGTTTGGCTCAGTGGATAGAGCGTCGGTCTGCCGACTGAAAGGTCCGGTCAAGGGCATGTACCTTGGTTGTGGGCGCATCCCCAGTAAGGGGCATGCAGGAGGCAGCTGATAGATGCTTCTTTCTCATCGATGTTTCTAACTCTCTATTCCTTTCTCTTCCTCTCTGTAAAAAAATCAATAAAATATATTTAAAAAAAAAAGATGTAAGGAAGTTCATAGGCTGTGGTGTCTCCTTGGGATGGAACAGAGGCTTTGTAGGTGGCTCTTTCAGTTGTGTAGAGGGGACAGAAAAGAAAGGAGAGCATGGTAGGACCTGAGAAAGCAGAGCTGAGGAGATATGATTGGCTGTGGGAGGAGGATGGAATCACCTAGAGACGGCTAAGTCTAAATATATGCTACCTCTATCATCCTTATTCATTCATGCACACTTATGTGTCAGTTCCCTTCATTCTGCAACAAGATAACTCAGGTTGCATTCTGCTCAACAGGGAAATATAGTCATTTCTCTCGGGGACAAAAAGAAAAAGCACAGACCAACTATTTTATAGTATCTATAATAAATGCAAAGAAATCAATACAAACAAAACTTGGCTTTAGCAAACTGTACATACATAAATATCTTTTTTTTTTACTATAACATTCAATTTTTTTTTCACATAAATCCTTCCATGATTTTATTTATTACATCCAGTTTTTCGTTAGACTTTTAAAAAAAGTGCCTTTAAGATTTACAGCTTTGTGCTTCGAAAGCAAAGATCAGAATATCATGCCCCAAAGAAAAACAAAGGCGAAAAGAAAGCTGCCGTGTCAGCTCTTCAAAATCGTGTGTCCCAAGGTTCAGCGCTGGCTGGTGGGCCGATTGTTCGAGACCAAGGTGGCGCCCGGGTGGGCGTCATTCAATGATTGGATGGGGCACACCGTGGGACCGGCGCCCAGATGATGTGCTGACATCCTGGGTGTGCACAGAATGGGTCAGAGGTACTTCATCTCTTTCGTCCTGAGGCTCCGAGTGTCACACCTTTTCCTCTTTGCTCTCCTCCTATCATTGTTCACCATCCACCCCGGAAGCCAGGATTCGGACGCGCGGCTGATGCCACCCCTCCATAGGCATTCGCCAGCATCCGGCCGCTCCTGTGGCTGGTTTGGGCTGGCTGTGGGCCACACCCTCCTCATCGGACCAGCGCGGCTGCCGAGGGCGCCTGCTTGCTTCAGAGGGGGGGAGGGCCATTGGTGTATCTGAGCATGGGATGGAATGACCGGGCGAAATTGTTGGAGAGGGCACAGCTGTAGTCTTCCTCGGACATGGGTACCAGGCAGGCGAAGCCGATGAGGAGCAGAAGGAGCAGCTGGAGGGGCAGCGCCGCTCTGAGCACTCTGTACAGGAAGCTTCGGCCCGGCCCCGCTGGCTGAGGCTCAGAAAGGGAGGAACCGGAGCCACCTTTTATGGCCCTGAGAGAGAGGAAGCGACAGAAGAAACTCAGATGTCTCACCTGTGGGGCGGATGCTGCTTTGAGCTCCCGCACCTTCCTGGAGGCTACAGGGCCATGCCAAACACAAGCCAACCTGGCCATGAGCTGCCCGCCCTCTGCAGTGTGCTCAGGTCATCCCCCCACCGCCCACCGAAGAGATTCTTGGAAACTGCACTGATGAGACGTTAACATTTTGTCAGTCAACTAATGCTAACTCATTGAGCTCAAATTCCACCCCTTCATTTGGTAAAACATTTCCCATCAACAAAGACGATTGCTCTAAATCTTTTACCAGCATAAATTAAGTCGATCCTGAATAATTAAGATGTGGACGTTTGATGCAGTCTATTTTGGGTTAAGAGAACCAGGAGCACTGGTAGCCAAAATTAGTTGCTGTTAGAATCATTTGAAGTATCCCGTCTAGTCCTTCTAGATGCGCCAAACTCCATGCAGGGAGAACAGCCCCAATGGTCTTGCACCGACCCATAAAGCCCAACGCATCTCAGAGTACCCTGGTTTCATCTTGCACTGACTCAGCACTGACTCAGCATCTGGCCCTGGCATCCATGGGCTCTGACGCTGTGTGAACCAGGATGGCAACAGCGTCAGCGTCAGAACTCCGGTGTTGAATGACTTAGAATCTAGGTTGATTCTATTTTTTATTAGCTGTGACTTTGGGAAAGGGCACGATTTCTCTGAGGACAGATGTCATTTTGTAGGGTCCTTCTACTCAGAGTTCTATGTTTTCCGATCTTCATTTATATCTTCCTCTCTACTGATCTGTGCATGCGAGATGAAGCATGAATTTCACATTTCTGAAGAGAGACTGCCTGACAAATATTGAATATGGAAGTAGGTTCTGGGTGGCGGGGGGGAGGTTCGCACTATTTTTTTTTCTGTGTGAGCATTCTTGAATGTTTTGTTTGGTTACTCATGGAAAGGATGAAGAGAGAAGTGTTATTAAAAGGAGATATTTTACATACACACACACACACAAACAATATTGTAGGAGCAAAAAGACTAGGTGTACTGAGAAAACACATTCTCCCACCTCGTAAAGATTCCCTAGTGGCAGTAATATCGCTAAGGAAAAGGACAAGGAACATGAGGCCTCTGGAGAAATACGAAGGTGTGAAAACTGTATTGGTTCCTCTGTATGTTTTTCTAAGAAAACACTAAGTTTCCAGCTGGACTCCTCAAAACTCTTCTATTCAAACCACCAGAGAAACATGAGAGGCAAACAGAGCGGGCCTCTGGAAGCCCCTAGGAGCATATGGCCCACCGTGTTTTGAGCGTATGGAATGAAAGAAACAAGTCATTGGCCAAAACTGGGACTCTGTTTCTTTTCTGAAGTCTCCAACTAATGGCTGTGTAACCTCGAAAAACTCACGTTACCCCTGAATGCCAACCTCTTACCCAACCCCTTCAAGGTAGACTGGATGGCCCTCCAACTTGAAAGTTCCATGTTTCATACATGGGATGCCTCCCACTAATTAGCCAGTGTAAACAGTGGGCCCAATGAGAGGCCACAGGAGTTCAATCACCATCTAGTGGTCAAACGGATTAACTGTCCTTATGTTAAGACCAATGAATTATTCCTGATGAGCTAAATAGGAAATTGGTATATTTTGTGAAATACAGTAGAGGATAAAAGAATAATGGCACATGTCTATTAATGGGAGGGTAAAATAGGAAATTCTTGAGTCTTCTAATTATATTTGTGTTGAGAGAAGGCCTAATACAGTATATAACCCATCTCCTAATTTTGTAGATGTTAGTAAGGATAATTAATATTTATTTTTCCAGTTACTAGGCACGCACTAAGCATTTATCTTGGGCTCTCTCATGTAATTCCCAAGCTAGTCCTCAAGGTGCTTATTATCTTCAATCTATAGACGATGCAAGGGAGGCTCAGAGGGAGGAAATAACCAGTGACTGACAGCTTGCAAGTGGCAGAATTAAGATTTCAGCTCTATGATTTTCACTTCCAGGATCTGGACTCTCTAGAAAAGGTAAATGACTCGCCCCAGATCTCAGGATTAAAGGAAGAGACACAGCAGGCACTCAGAGTTCCAATGTCCCTGCCTACCGTACTCACAGCAACATCTGTTCCCTGACACGAAGAAGGTTCATCCGGGTTATATGATTTTACATGTATTAAAACAAAAAGAGAAAAGTATTTGTGTCCTCAAATGTTTGGAAGTCAGGGGTTCCTTCATGTTGAAAATAAATGCCTCCAATCATGGGGCCTCACAGTATTACATGGATCGTCAAGTTAGCACATGCACAGGAGGACATTTTGTGTTCAGAAGGTTGCACAATCTTGGCCAAGCAGCATCGTCTCTCTGGTCTGGCCTTCAGTTTTCTTCTTTGCAAAGAGAAAGGTTGTATTAATATCTTAAGATCTCTTTGGCTCTGGCCATTCATGA
Organism: Lasiurus cinereus; assembly: GCA_011751065.1. Lineage (NCBI taxonomy): Eukaryota > Metazoa > Chordata > Mammalia > Chiroptera > Vespertilionidae > Lasiurus > Lasiurus cinereus. Next base: position 4,134,474 of record JAAGEH010002530.1, on the reverse strand, counting down.
TTCAATGGTTTGCCTTAAAGCATGGTTTTCAACCTGTGGTTCGCGACCCCTTTAGGGGTCAAACGACACTTTCACAGGGGTCGCCCAAGACCATCAGAAAACAGATACTTAAATTATGTTTCATAACAGTAGCAAAATTACAGTTATGAAGTAGCAACGAAAATAATTTTATGGTTGGGGGTCACCACAACATGAGGAACTGTATTAAAGAGTCCCAGCATTAGGAAAGTTGAGAACCACTGCCTTAAAGGATCTTAAGAAGGACGGGATATTGGCCCTTTAACTCTGGGTTGAAATTTTCTTCAAAAGACCTTTTCCTTTTCTCTTACACTATGCCCTCCCACCTGTCACTGGATGAGTTATAACCACAGCACAGAAGAGAGCTCCACGCTTCCTCACCACTCAACATGTAAATAAAATGAGAACAATTTCTGACTTCTTCTCCTTAGGAAACATGTAAGGACATTAGTGATGGCTAGATGATGCATATAACTGACAAGACAATCTGACTGACAGAGCTGAATGGCCCTTGCTTGTCAATTATTAGCTCCAGCCAAAGACCAAGATCAAAACACAGGGTGCTCATGGACGAGTCCACCCCTGAGAACAAGAGGAAAGGTCACCATCTTTGCCACGTGGGCTCACATGTTACAGCGTCTGTCTAAGGACATGGAGCTTTAACAGCATCAGAGCATTCCTTATTAAACTCTAATTGCCACATGCCTGCTAGGGCGGAAGAATGCCCACCGAAGGAGGAGTGATGGGCTGAGGCAGGGATAGAGAGAACTCGCAATCCTTAGTGAGCTTCCACACAGTTGAAAATGCCCAACTTATCCGCTGAGAAACATATACCCCCTGGGAGCAATGGCCAGGGTTTCAACGTTCCCCAAGTCTCAAAGCTGCAAGGACCATCAGGTTAAGGGCTCCAGGGTAAAAGGGTACTATTAATTTTTATCCACTGACCTAAAATCGCCTGTTTCAAGAGCCTTGGGAAACTGGACCAGGGAAAGAACAAAGACACCAGTCCCTCATCTCTCTCCAGGGGCCCTGTTACATAAACAGGTGCCAGTCGAGAGTGTATCGATCAAGGAAACATGAAATGTGTGACCTTATTCAAGGAAGTTCTTCATAAGAGAAATTCCAGAAAATTCAGCCCAGCAAACACATGCTCACTCTCCTAAGTAAATACTTATTATTTTTCTCACTCATTAAAATCTCTGGGTAAACCGTTGCCCAGATGTTTTTTCCTCTCTTTCCCCCAAACACATTCAGTTGTGGAAAAAGGATGCTCAGGGAGGAAGTCATACATCACCACACATCACACACCGCACACAAGAAAGCATGATCAAGAGGTATGGCAGCCTGGCCAGTATGCACAAGAGTCTGAATCCTCTTGAATCCTCTCAGAACTTCTACACGGGGTGGGGTGGGGGGAGCAATAAGACTTAAATTAAATCTGTGCATACATCATCCAAACACAGAAGAAGCTTGCAACTCCTTCTGTTACTTGTCAGCTCACCCTGGCAGGATGCGAACAGGAATTTACTAGGAGGGATTATCTAGCTTGTCTTTGATCTTGTGGCCTACCCTTTTGTGCACGGTCTCTGTTTCCTGGACACGGGGTTCAGCACACACATTTCCAGAATGAGTTCAGGATCTCCTCCTCCTCTTATTCCAAAAGGCGCCCTCTGCCTGGTAGCCTAAGCCCTGGTTCTACCCATCCCATCAGCAGTTCTGTGCTCCTGTGCAGTGGTTAACAAGCCAGAATCCCCCCGAGTCAGGTAGACCTGGGTTCAAACTTAAATCTCCATGCCTTTAATCCTCTGTGTCCTTGTCTGTCAATCTAGGCCTATAGCCTTGTCATGGGGATGGTGCGAGGGTTAAATGAGGTAACGATTATATCACGCTTTGTGTGGCGCTTAGAACACATGAACGCTAAATAAGTGTCATCGATGCATCATTATCTGTTCTATGAAAGCCAGGGTGTGCTGACTCACACCCTCAGAGGTTAGCTGGATTTAGCCTTTTCTCCTGGAAACACTCCTGATTTCCCAGAAATGCTTTCAAGGATGGACTGAGGTTCCCAAAGTGCACACCTCCAGTATTATACAGGCAGCAAGGTCAGCCTTCCCCTACAGCTGTCCTCAGCCCTGGCTGGGGCCTGGCCTACAGGCCAGGCTGCTTTAGGCTGAGGCTCTTGGAATGCTTTGAATCCATAGGTCCCCCGTCTGGCGCCTGGAGGAAAAGACTTAAGCACAATTTTTCACAAGAAACGGAAGAGTGTTTGCAGGCCGCCTCGCACATACTTTAAAATGAGGCGCATTTTCCTCCTTTGCGATGTTTCAGCCAGTTATTGCCACTTTCTCCCCGGGGCCTAGTTCTTGGGTGGAAGGTGCCAGAGCCCAGAGGTGCCCTGGCCATCTTGCATTTCACCATTCCAAGCTTGGGAATGCAGCCACCCATTCCCTCGATCCAGACCTCAGAGGAAGTATTTCTCTGCCTTGCTGGAAATGGGAGTAAAATCTTCCCATGTGTCAATGTCAACGATCGGCAGTTGGCTTGTGAAGTCTTTTTGATCAGGTTAGATCATTTCAAGTCCATGTGGAAGAAAAGTCCCAGGTGGACCATCAACTGCATTGCTTCAAAAGCATGCTCCTTAAATGTATCGGATCTAAAATAACGAATAGTTATTACAGATGTGTGCCCAGATGTTTTCCAAAAGGCTTATCACTTGAGGAAGTCTTGGGGAGCTTTTTGTCATGATTTAGGGAATCTCTTCATTCTGACACCTTGCAGGGCTGTTAACAGCAGGGACTATATTGCATTAATTTTATAAGGCCAGGGCCTAAATCCAGTATCATTAATCCATAGGTAGGCTTAGGATATTTTTAAGAAGGCACAGAACAGTGTCGGTAAAATCAAACTGAAATCTACAGCAAGCATGCACCCGATATTCATATCTGAATTTAAACCCTAAGAATATAAGCGCCTCTCCCTTCAGACTAATAAGCAGCTTCTTCAATTCAGCCCCTTTCCTCTCTCGGGAAGCAGACACGTCGAACCTGTTCCCACTGCAGATGGCTGGGATCAGGACGCTAAGCCGTCTGTGCGTCTGCAATAACCTTTCCCATCTGCTGGAGCAGTGCAAGATCAAACCAGGGCATTCTCAGGCCTCGGGGTCTCAGGGAACCCCATGGGGCCTGGACTGCGAGTGGAGTGCATCCTCTCCCAGCAGACGCTGCGTTTCCATGTCAGGACTGGGCGCACCCCCACTCAGAGGTGCCAAGGAGCTAAGAAGTCCCAGAACGTTCCCCCTGTTCGACCACAACCTGTCTGGCAAGGTGCTTGGTGACGTTTGCCATTCGGGCCAAGGATGCCAGGCCCCCCCCCGAGGGGTAGCAGAGGGAACCCGGTGCCGCGGGCTCAGAGAAAGGTTAATACACAGCGCCGGGCAGAGCAGAGCTGAAAGGTGCCACTGCGACAGTCCCAGCCGCAAAGCCCTGTGAGTGAGGACACACAGCGTAGCCCCGGCTGCCCGGGGAGACCGGGCCTCTGACATTCTCAGGAAACCTGAGTGGCTGTCTGGATAACGGGGAGCAGAAGGAGGCAGAATCTGGAAACCCGCAGGTGGTTGCTCTGGGTGTGATTTCCCCCTTCTCATTACCATCACTTAATGTCAACCCAATACAGCGGTACCTCGAGATACGAGTGCCCCAACATATGAGATTTTTGAGATACGAGCCGTCGAGCGAGCGATTTTTGCTTTGAAATACGAGCAACAGTTGAGATAGGAGTCATCGCGCGGATCGGCCAGCTGCACACGACCCACCAGTTTACCGCGACTCGAGCGTCTCATAGTTTCCCACTCCTCAAGGTCACGGAACGAATTAAACTCGTATCTCGAGGTACCACTGTAGTTGGCCTCTGGCACCCCAAAAAGATGCTGCAGGCCTCCCCCCTGGCAATATGCTTACGGCACGGTGGCAACTGAAGTGGAGAAGACGGGCCATATACATAAAAAAAAAATGACCTGTCTATAGCACGGTTGTTTTTTCTTGGAGGGGCATAAAAAATCATCAGGGCACCCGAGGAAGTCCATCATACCCTCCATTCACATTTCATGATTGGTATTTTGTTCTGGACTATCTCCCCTCCCCCCACAATGGTCTCCAAACCAAACCAAACAAGGGAAAGAAAAAAAAAAGCATAGTAAAGGGACGCTTAAACCCAGGAAGCACACCCCAATACATTCTGCATTCCTTGGGCCCAGTGGGAATGACCTGAGGAAACAGCCCTTCTCTTCAGTTCCTGGCTGGAAAGCCTCGAATGTTCCTCAGGAGTGGTCTCTGGCTCCCCACGTCCTCCCACCCCCTCGCCCTCCTCCCAGGAATGTTGATCCCAGCTCCGGGGTGCAGAGTTTCCAGAGGGACAAGGTACTCTCACACTGAAGGGCTCGGGACTGGACGGGAAAGTCAGCTCTGAGGACAGTGTTTCTGGTGAGTCCGCTGTCTGGGGGAGCGGGCCCTGAGTGGAGGGGCAGGGAGCACAGACAACACACCAGCAACGAAGCAGGCAAAGCAGCGCCAGCTACAGACACAGGGGCTGCTGGAGGCGGGGTGGAGCACAGGGTGGCAGCGGTGAGTGGGCTCTGGGCAGGTGCCCGCTCCGGGGGCGCTGCTGGCTCCTGAGTCCAGAGCCACAGAGGGGGAGTAGGGGGAGTGACTGAGTGTGCCGGGTGAAGAGAAATCTCAGGGGCAGCGGAACAGAGGAGGTGCTCATCAATGTGAAATAACACCGAATTCGGACCTGGCCGTTTGGAGAATCCCAAACCCACAATCTGGATAAAACATGAAAAAGAAAAGAAAAAGCCAGGGATGTTAGTAGATTTTATTCAGATGTGTGGGTTTCCGGGAATGGGAAGATAATTCACGGATTGATTACCTGTCTTATGGTAAAATCTAGAAAGAAAGAGGATGATAAAAGTCTGCCTCGACTCAAGCAGCAGCTATGTTAGGGGACGTAGCGCATCCTCAGTGCACACAGGATACCGCTGGATAAAAGGTTCCAGATGGCCTAGGTAGCGTTAATCCAATTTTTTTTGGGGGGGCGGGGGGGTGGGGTCCAAATCTTTCATGCTCTGAGATTCGCTTGCACTTTGCCCGGAGAAAAGACTCTTCCAATTTATTCAAAAAGGGTGTGCACCGAAATGGGTCATTTCTCAACGGCCCCCAGGTACACGCGGGCGAGGCCTAGCCACACCAGGGGCAATTTTCATCATCCTCTTGCAGTTCTAGAACAGTGTGGAAACCAGGAGAATAAGGTACCTGCTATGTGGACTGCTGACAGAGGGTCCAGGCTGTGAGAGACTACATTTGCCTCGTGGCTGTTTGCAATGAACAGGGGGTAAAGAAAGAAGAATGTTCAGTCCAGGCAAATAAAGACAAGCTACTGATGAAAATTAAACTAAAAAAAATGCAGCAAAGGAAAAACAAATCAAACGAAATGATCAGTACCCAGGATTATAAGGAAACTGGCTTTTCTTTGGCTGAAGAAATGAGATAAATTGACATGGATGTTATTCGTCGTCGGAGGGACATAAATTGTGGCTGAGAAGTTCACGCCACAGTGGGCATATTTTCTCCTCCCACGTTTCATGGTAGAAATGAAAGTGACCGTATGCTATAGCTCGCGTCTCTGTATACTTGCTTACAATAAAAATCAAAGTTCAGCCGAAACCGGTTTGGCTCAGTGGATAGAGCGTCGGTTTGTGGACTGAAAGGTCCCAGGTTCGATTCCGGTCAAGAGCATGTACCTTGGTTGCAGGCACATCCCTAGGAGGGGAATGCAAGAGGCAGCTGATCGATGTCTCTCTCTCATCGATGTTTCTAACTCTCTATCCCTCTCCCTTCCTCTCTGTAAAAAAATCAATAAAATATATTTTAGAAAAATAAAATAAAGATCAGCCCTGGCTGATGTGGTTCAGTTGGGCATCATCCCACACACCTAATGGTTGCTGATTCAATTCCAGGCCCAGGTTGCGGGATCAATCCCCAGTAGGGGGTGTGCAGGAGGCAGCCGATCAATGTTTCTCTCTCTCTACTTCTTTCCTCCCTCTCTAAAATAAATAAAAACATATTTAAAAAATAATAATAAAGTTCAATATACCATGCCACACTATATTTTTCATATCTTCTAGGACACCAAAATTGTACCAAAATTCTTAATAGATAAAAAAAAATAGTAACAACGGTAATAGGAAATTGTTCTTTGTAAAGTGATGAAGACTCAACAAATTAGACTCAAGTTACTTGAAGATTAAAATTTGAATGGAAAAGCCAGTATTCCTTCACATTCTTAAACTAGGATCTACAGGAAACTAGTGAATGTAGTAAAAAAAAAAATCCTAAAGAAAGGTCATAACATTTATCAGCATAGAACTTGTGTTTATCACACACACAAAAAAATTACAAACGAATGCTTCTAAAAACTAAGGACGATGGAATGATCATAAAAATGAGTATATTCGTAAAGCGGGACAAAAATATAAAATAAAACAAAAACAAGCTTCTAATTACACAGAGAAGTCAAGGTATAGAGTGTAGCAGGGGCTGACTCTGCTTCTGTGTGCCAGCGTGCAGCCCCCACAGGCCTTTGCGGCTGAGTCACCTTAAGCTGTCGCCATGTGGGGGAACGCGGGGTCACTGAAAACCCTCAGGACCAATCAGGAGCTTCCTTGAGATCCACAGATCCTCCGCTCACCTCCTGGGTCCAAAGCACCCAGGAGGCACCCTTCTCAGGGAAGCTAGTTTTCTAAGTGGCGGTGGCCGTGGTGGTCTGAAGGGAGGAGCCACCCAAGGGACCAGGGAACATCACTCTAGAGATGGCCCTCAGAGCAAGAAAAATCACGCGTCTCCCTGCACACCAAGCGCACGAGGAGCCCTGATGCTCTTTTCTGTCCCGAGTGCAGGTGACGAGGGCAGGTGGCAGGGGTGAGGAGACAGCGCTTCACTGCGTCACGGAGTGACACCCTCGTCTGTAGGGGGAACCCTGCTTTGGGGGAGAGCCTGTGGACCCTGGTGGGTACAGATACTGTCGCTCCCCAGTGTCCCTTCCCGTGGGCCAACGGCCAGCAGAAAGTTACCGTTCTCTGTCTGTTTGGGGTGCTTCTCCCTGACGTAGGACTCAGCGATCCCGAGGTGTCCAGCTCATCAGCAGAAGACCAGGAGGACAGGTCCTACGTGGGAAATAGATTCTTTTAATGACCCCATGTCCCGGAGGCACGATGGCTCTGCAACAGATGATGTGCTTCCTGTCCCATCCCTACCCATCGCCTTGGGTTCAAGTTGGTAAATATACAGTGGTACCTCGAGATACGAGTGTCCTAACATATGAGATTTTTGAGATACGAGCCATCAGGCGAGCGATTTTTGCTTTGAAATACGAGCAACATTTGAGATAGGAATAATCACGCGGATCGGCCGGCTGCACACGACCCCACCAGTTTACCGCAACTCGAGCATCTCATAGTTTCCCACGTCTCAAGATTATGGAACGAATTAAACTCGTATCTCGAGGTACCACTGTATGTGAAAGCATTTATGCAAATGAGACATAAGATACATATAAATCAAGCCATTTGTTTCTTGGAAAAAGTAGAATCTGACAATTACAAGATCGGGACCTAGGTCCTCTAGTGTATTGGGCTTTCCCGGCTGCTGGTCCCTTTTGGAAAGTACAGCTACAGATCATTCTTACTCTGTCACTCGTAGATTTATCATTTCTCAGTGACATGGACATGAGTGAGGCTAAGTGCCTTAGAGCTGCAGGTCGCTCAGGCCAGAGAGACCAATTCATCGGAGTTAGAAGCAAAGGTCTCTCAGGAGTCTGAGCATCAGCGGAAATGTGTGGTTTCCAGCACTGCTGTGGCTGGCAGAAGACTGTTCTCTGAGGTTCTGAAAGGAGGGCTCTAGTGCTTGTGTGTTCACACAGTATTTCACAATGAGTGAAGTTTTTCTTTTTAATATTTTATTGATTTTTTACAGAGAGGAAGGGAGAGCGAGAGAGAGTTAGAAACATCGATGAGAGAGAGACATCGATCAGCTGCCTCCTGCACAACCCGGGCATGTGCCCACAACTGGGGTACGTGCCCTTGACTGGAATCGAACCCGGGACCCTTCCGCCTGAAGGCTGACACTCCATCCACTGAGCCAAACCGGTTAGGGCACAATGAGTGAAGTTTTACCAGGCACATCTGCACCTGTAAGTGCACTTCCCCAAACTAGCATCACTCTCATGATGCAGCAGAGCAAAGGAAAAATAACACAATACATGCGCATGGAGCATTTTCTATGAATTAGATGCTGTTCATGTCAGAAGAATTCAACCTTTTAGGCTGACTCATATGCAAATAATTGGTTGTGATGTATATATGGTACAGAAAATGCATGAGTTCTTAACTAAACAGGGTCACATAAAATGTCACAGTAGTGATGGTGTAAGGTTTGCAGTGACAATTCCAGGAGGTCTCCCCGGTGTGACAGAATCAAACGCAGTGTCCTATAATAAAAGTTTGTAAGACTCACCCAGCCGGCATGGCTCAGTGGCTGAGTGTCAACCTATGAACCAAGAGGATGTAGTTCCATTCCAGGTCAGGGCACATGCCCGGGTTGCTGGCTCGATCCCCAGTGTGGGCTGTGCAGGAGGCAGTCGATCAATGATTCTCTCTCATCATTGATGTTTCTCTCTCTCTCTCCCTCTCCCTTTCTCTCTGAAATCATACATATACAGTGGTACCTTGAGATACAAGTGCCCTAACATATGAGATTTTTGAGATACGAGCCGTCGAGCGAGCGATTTTTGCTTTGAAATACGAGCAACAGTTGAGATACAAGAAATCGCGCGGATCGGCCGACTGCACAGGACCCACCAGTTTACCATGACTCGAGCATCTCATATTTTCCACACCTCAAAGTTATGGAACGAATTAAACTCGTATCTCGAGGTACCACTGTATATGTGTGTGTGTTTAAAAAAAGATTATAAGTCCATTTCTTATTTTGAGACCAGACTTGCAGGAGCCATGACAGAGAGTGGACACTCAGACATGCTGAAATGGACAAGGATGAGGCTTCCTTGATGCTCTCTAAGGAAGGCCGCCCAGCGCTCACCTGCTGACTGCTCGACATGTCCAGTAACTTCTCCAGCTCCTTGAGGTACCGGCCGACCTCCTTCAGGAGCAGTTTGAGCCGATTCCCGATCACGTGGACCTTTTCTTTGGCTTCCAAGCAGTCGGTGCCTTCCGCGTTCACCAGCAGCTGGCCAGACATGTCTTGCAGCGAGGCCACTTTGAGCTGGGAGTCCAGCAGCTCCTGCCTGATTTGCTGTGTGGAGAGTAAGAAACATTCGCTAAGGACTTCTGATCATCAGGGAGAGTCTCTACAGCGCAGAATGGCATCACTTTCACTGACTGGGCATGTAGGCTTGAGCCTCGGAATGCTGAGCTCACACGAGGAAGGCTAGAGCCGCCGTGGCATTTGGGAATCAGGGACCTGTGTTCTAATCTTGCCCCTTCCAAAACCGTTCCCCGAGATCCCTGAACCTTTTTGGTGTGAGCTTTGCTCCTTCGGTGAAATGATGGTACCTTTTCTCACCTGATCCACAGTAAGTATTCTTGGGCTCAAGTTAGTAAGTATATGTGAAAGTACTTAAAATAGCAAGTATTATGCAAATGAGACATAAGATAGTCTTTTAAACAGAACAGTACAACATGACCAGAAATGTAGCAGACCTCCTGTATGTCTAGATACATTCAGATATCTGTTTGAGACTTAAAAAAAAAAGGGTATGTGGTGATTTATCATTTACAACTTCAAGCCCGAGGCTCGAAGTCTAGTGGAAATGCATTCGCATTGCTATTTCCTCTTGTATTCTAAGATCTTTCTGAAACTGAATTAGAAACAGCCAATTCTGCGGGTGAGGCTAGTGAGTGTTCAATGGTCAGAAATAACACTTAAAAAATGCAGAAAGCTAGAAAACTCAACTCATTTTCTCTTAATGGGATGCAAATCTGCTTCTGTATCATCTATGGAGTCACTTAAGTACGCTGCACGTTAGATTGTCCACAGTTCTTTGTATGAGAATGTACCCAGAAATTCGCTAAGCTTCCTTCCGAAGTTAGTGCTGGAAAAAGTTTCTCACTCCCTGAGAACGAATGCTGCCTTTTGTCAGATAATGAAAATAAGTGAAGTTATCACGTTTCCCTTTTGGTCTTACCTTTCAGAAAACTTGATGTTAACGTTAATGTCGAATTGGGTTCACTTAATTCCTCTGAGGAAGCCCTAATGCTCTCTCTATTTTACTAGTTATAATGTCCCTTTATGATAAACCACCTCGTATACTTGTGGGACATGTACATCCATTTGTTTACAACACAAATACAGTTTAAATGAAAAATAAGTGTAATTCACCAAAGACCTGCTTTCTAAAAACAAGTGAATTAAGATTAGAACAGCTGCCGAGACTGGTTTGGCTCAGTGGATAGAGCGTCAGCCTGTGGACAGAAAGGTCCCGAGTTCGATTCCAGTCAAGGGAATATGCCTTGCTTGCGGGCACATCTCTACTGTGAGGCGTGCAGGAGGCAGCTGATCGATGTCTCTCTCTCTCATCGATGTTTCTAACGGTCCCTCTCCCTTCCTTTCTGTAAAAAAAATCAATAAAAATTAAAAATAAAAAGGATTAGAACAGCTAAGATTTCTACAATTGAGCCCCAGCTCTGGAACCAGACTCTAAAGCTAGTCGATGTCCTCTTCTAGGCACGTGTTTGCTTCACAAAAGTTAACTTAGAGGCTATCACTTAAAAGGTAAACAATATAACCACTTCTTTTCCTGCAAATGAAAGGGATTGCTTGGCTGCGGGCTCACACATCTTACCGTCAGCTGTTTGTGCTGGTCCTGCAGTGTTTCTGCATCGAGGTGGGAATCGATGGGAACGATCTCGTTTTTCCTCCTGTCGATGTTCTCCAGCATGAGAAGCAAGCCGTGACTCATCTCATGAAAATCCTGGGGAGAAAGCACAGAGCATGGAATCAGCTCGAATAACGTAGCTTTCTTTCACTCGCGGCTGACATGTCTATGCTTTTCATCTGCTACCACTGGCAAGGACATGTTGGTGTTAAGATCTCAGACACCACTCCTTCCTGAGCGGGTGCTTGTGCTGTTGTAATTATCGGCGCTCCCATTCTTCCCAAAAGCACCTAATTGATTGCTGGAGGCAAAATTCAGACATAGGGAAAATTGGTTCAAAATACAAAACACTGTAGACATTTCTAGGGCTATTCTGTAGTTTGGAAGCAGTGGTTCTCAACCTGTGGGTCGCGACCCCTTTGGGGGTCGAACGACCCTTTCACAGGGGTCGCCTAAGACCATCGGAAAATGCAGATATTTATATCACGATGCATCACAGTAGCAAAATTTCATGGTTGGGGGGTCACCACCCCATGAGGAACTGTATGCAAGGGTCGCGGCCTTAGGAAGGTTGAGAACCACTGTTTGGAAGGAAGCAACTTTGCTCCCCCCTCTTTTCTCCCCAATTCAAATCTTCCCATCTTTGTAAGGCCTGAATCTAATCCGTATGTCCTTCATCCATCCATTTGTTCATTCATTTATTCAACGTATAGTTCCTGAACATCTCCGGAGTGGAGCACGCTGTACTAGGAGGGGGTGCAGGGTTGAAACAACAGCTGGGGTACCTGCTGGGAAGGATCAGGCACTCTTGGGGCACATAGAAACCGGGGGAGCAGGCTTCACACCCTGAAAGGGCTCCCCTTCATGCTCAGAATACAACCCTAAGCTCCTGGCCAGGACCTCCCAGGCCCTGCATATCTCCTTCCTGATGACCTGCCGATGGTTCGTCACTCCTGCCTCTCTGACCGCATCCTGACCACGCTGGCCTCTCTCTGCCCCGGGAGACACGAAGCCCTTCCATTTGTTCTATCTTCTTCATGGAGCCACCCTGCCAAGGTCAGCTCAAAGATGCTTTGGACTTCCCTGAACTCCCTCCCAAAGCGGCTTTTCTGGAAGGATCTTGCTTGACCATGGAATTGCATTTTTATTATCTGTTTTCCCCAACAAGAGAGGGCGTGGTGTATGGTGACTGCTTGGTGCAATACCTGCCAGACAGTGAAACTGGGCTGGTGTGCATGAATGAATATTTGTAATGCTCACTTGGATGTTCAGAACTGTCTTCGATGTGCTCGGGAAATGTCTGTTGAATGAATGAGTGCCATGGATGAGTAGGAGAAGTGGTGGGGCTGAGATGAACTTGTGGGAATAATGTCTTGTGAGCTGACAGAACTCTGCTCCCCGATTTTCTCCTCAATTCAAATCTTCCCATCTGTGTAAGGCCTGAATCTAATCCTCATGTCCTTCATCCGTCCATTTGTTCATCCAGTTATTCAACGTATAGTTCCTGAACAACTCCTGAGTGGAGCACACTGTACAGTGTCGTTCCTGAACCTCTCCTGAGTGGAGCACCCTAATTTGAATTCAGGAGAAAAGGGGGGGATCTGGCTGCTCTGAACAGCTGTACCCACGTACATATATTCTAGCCAAGGAGAAAGCTTGGGCCCTATGCTATCGCATTCAGAGATGGACTTGGGGGAGCAACCGCATCCCTCTGGTGACCTCGGTCAACCAAGTCACCGCCAGGCCCATTGATGGGGAGCCCAGCCTGCCCTGCGCCCCGCCGACCTGACACTGCATCAGCGCGCCCTGCAGCAGGCCCCGCCACTCCTCCAGCAGCGAGCACACGCGGTCCCAGCGCGCGTTCATCTGGGACAGGCGGTCCTGCAGGGCCCGGCTCTCCTCGCCGCCCGGCTGGGTGAACTCGGAGCTGCACAGGTTGATGGAGAGGATGATGGCTTTGCGGTGGTCCACGGCTTTCTGCAGCTCCTACAGAGAGCAAGGAGAACACCCCAACAAGGAGAAGAACGATGAAAACATTTAAAAAATAGCCTGAGGCCTTTGCAAAGGCCTCACCCACATCAAAAGATCCACAAATACACACGGGGCCTTAACAGGATGTTCAGTTGAGCTACAGGGAGGTCACACCACCGAGGACTGGGCTGCAGTTACAGGAGATGGATAGATGCACACATGACAACACGAACAGGTCTTGGTAAAATATGGGGCTGAGTGCAAGAGTCACAAACAGAGTGACATGTGCGAAATGGCAGCATGTGTGTAATGTAAAATACATGCGCCCACACACAAATCTACTTTTTTTTTGAATGAAGATACAGGAACAAAGAATGCTCATCAAATCTTTCAGAATGGAGGCTGTGGGTGTGAGGAAGGAGGATTAAAAAACAGCGCACGAGTGTGTGGTGGGTTGCGGGGAGGAGACATAAATAAAATGAAGAGGCATTTCGCAGGAAGCGACCATGACCTTGTGCCATAAAATGAGGAATAGGAGTCACCTGACCCCCGGCATGGGATTTCAGCAACAAAATGAAACGAAACCGGCTCTGACATTTCTGAGCCGCAGGAAATGCACTTTTGATTCAAGTGTGAGAATCCCATTTCAATAGACGGGTGGTACCCAGCTCTCTGTGCATGAGAACAGCGTGGGGAGATGGAAAGGAAAGCAGATTCCCGGGCCCTGGCCTGCAGCTGTTCCAGCTCCATCGGCACAGATAGCAGCTCCCAGGCTGAGGACACTGCCTGCGTCACAGGCCACCCTCTGGTGATGGCTGGGAGAATGAGGTGGGTATTTCATCAGCTAACCAATTTAGTCTGAACACACACACACACACACACACACACACACACACACACACACGGCAACTGGTTTTTATTTTGTGCGTTTCCTAGAAATCTAGGACTCAATCCCTAGAACTTAAGAGCATGCTTACTGTATTTTCCGGCATAGAAGACGACTGGGTGTATAAGACGACCCCCAACTTTTCCAGTTAAAATATAGAGTTTGGGATATACCCACCCTATAAGAGGACACTCGGTGTATAAGACGACCCCCGGCTTTTGAGAAGATTTTCCTGGGTTAAAAATTCATCTTATACGCCGGAAAATACGGTGTGTGTTAATGGAATAGCAAGGTTGTTTAAACATGCCCAGATCAAGTTAGGGGGAGGGGTCCTGCAAATCCCACCCACCCAGGCTCCACTTTCTTAGAATTTCTCACTTTTCTGTGGTGTTTCCAATTTGTCCTAATTTTTCAATGTTTAATAGATTCTTACCAAACTGAATACAGAGTCAGCCACAGAGGCAGTATCAGATGGAGAGATATTGTGGCAGGACACTTGGTGATGCCACAGATTTATCCCCAGAAAACAGAGAGGAGGCTGGGGGAGGAGCACAGGCTGACTGTCAGGGTCTCACTCCTCCACCCTCATCTCGCTCCGATCAGACTTGGACCAGCATTTGCTCCATCTCCTTTATGAGGAACTTGGTTTTAATGCAACACCGCCTTACGTTTTCCCGGAGAGAAACTCAAGGAATTTAAAGACTCCAGAGGGAAAAAAAAAAAAAGCTTCGTATGGCTGGCTGGTGTGGGATCAAACACCACCACCAAAGCAAGCCCCAAACACATCACTTCCAGATTCATAGCGTGTGCCCAAACCAGGGGCACACAAAAGCAGCTCTTTAAAAAAAAAATATATATATATAAAATATATATATATATAATTGATTTTTTACAGAGAGGAAGGGAGAGGGATAGAAAGTTAGAAACATCGATCAGCCGCCTCCTGCACGTCCCACAGTGGAGATGTGCCCGCAAGCAAGGTACATGCCCCCGACCGGAATCGAACCTGGGACCTTTCAGTCCACAGGCCGATGCTCTATCCACTGAGCCAAACCGGTCTCGGCCAAAAGCAGCTCTTAACCCTCCAGCCCAGCGAGCCCGGGCGGCTCTCTTCTGAGGAAGAGCAGGAGCAGAATCCAAAGAGCTCTCAGAATGAATTTTGTAAGCACACTTACAAAATGCGACAATATTAATGCATTTCGGTAGCTGGGCTGAGGAGGATTTCTAGAATCTAGAGATGGAGTGAAGGAAGTGATCTTGGGTCCTGCACCCATCCAGGAAATGCCTTAAGTCCTGCTCACCCCAGAACGTCAAACGATTCCATGAGGTCACACTCTCACACACATCAAGTCTTGGAGAAGATTTCTCTCCCGCTTTAGAGAGAGACTTGTAAGACCCTAATATCTAATCTCGAGATTTCTCTTAGAAGATAATAGATTATCATTATGCTTTTAAGTTTTTAAATTACTTAATGCAAAAAAAAAGTTCCTTTGAGATTTGTGGTAATACTATTGTGTTGTTTTAATGGATCTGCTGTTCCATTTCTTTTTAATATATTATTTAGTATATTTTTATTGATGTTTTACATAAAAATTTTCATCATTAAAAATCTATTAAATAATATGCAAATAAGTACCTGGGTGGTTCGAAACTGTCATCGATCATTTCGAAATGCCACTTCGTTCAATAATACCTGATTATTTACAGGGGGCTACTTCTACAACGTGGTCCATCTTCCTGTCCTTCCAAACCTTCTCTAGAAGCTCTGATCAGGGAAGGCTGTGTGTGTGTGTGTGTTGGGGGCGGGGGAGGTGGGAGGGGAGGGGGGAGGGAAGAACATCCCTGTGACCTTCCGTTGACCATTTTCCTGCTGCTGCATCGCAGCCACACGGCCGGGCTACCGGCTGCATCTGCGCAGGGGCCCGGGGTCGCACCTGTCCGGCCGCTCCGGGGAAGGCCAGGGGCAGCTCACCTTGAGCTTCTTGATTTGCAGCTCGATGGACGGGATGTCGGTGCTGAGCTCCAGGCGCCGGAGCCGCTCCAGCTCCTCCTCGGTCTCGCCCAGCCACGTCCAGATGTTGTTCAGGTCGGAGCCGAACTGCTGCCACTTCTGCAGGTTCTGCTTCATCCGCAGCTCCTTGCTCAGGGCCTGCGCCTGGATCAGCTCCCACCGGTCGATCACACCTGCGAGAAAGGGCACGTGGCAGGCATCCTTCTTCCCCCTCGTCCCCCATCCCCCCGGGCCGGGTTTAGGGGAGGCGGGAAGCGGGCATTGGGCTGATTTTATCAGCCACAGAGAGAAAGGGATCTCCCGGCAGGTCTGTTTCTGACAGCTGGAAAGGGCAGCATCACGGCTGTTCTTCCGATCTGTACCTTGGTTGCAGATGATGGTGATGGAGTAAAAAAACAAATAAAGCTACGTGGGGTTTAACCCTGCACAGAGCTCTTTGAAGGATGAGCAGCAGTGTGCCTAAAGGGAACCTTCAATTCTTTTTTTTTTTTAATATATCTTACTGATTTTTTACAGAGAGGAAGAGAGAGGGATAGAGAGAAACATTGATCAGCCGCCTCCTGCACGCCCCCCACTGGGGATGTGCCCGCAACCAAGATACATGCCCTTGACCGGAATCACACCTGGGACCCTTCAGTCCGCAGGCCGACTCTCTATCCACTGAGCCAAACAGGCCTCAGCGAGAACCTTCAATTCTTGATTTCTCTCTGCAAGAGAGCTCTGAGGGTGTACATCTAAGATGCTTGACAAACCCGGTTGGCGTGGCTCAGTGGTTGACCATCGACCTATGAACCAGAAGATCATGGTTACATTCCCTAGTCAGGGCACATGCCCGGGTTGCAAGCTCGATTCCTAGGAGGGGACTGCAGGAGACAGACCATCAATGATGCTCTCTCATCACTTAAGTTTCTCTTTCTCTCTCTCCCTCTCCCTTTCTCTCTGAAATCAATAAAAAAATATTTAAAACATCACCGAAACCAGTTTGGCTCAGTGGATAGAGCATCGGCCTGCGGACTGAAAGGTCCCAGGTTCGATTCCGGTCAAGGGCATGCATCTTGGTTGTGGGCACATCCCCCAGTGGGGGGCGTGCAGGAGATAGCTGATTGATGTCTCTCTCTCATAGATGTTTCTAACTCTCTATCCTTCTCCCTTCTTCTCTGTAAAAAAATCAATAAATTTAAAAAAGATTTAAAATATAAAATGAAATAAAATGCCCGACTAGTGACAGTAGGGACAGGGCACTGAAGTAGAGGGTCCACAGATGCACTTCACTCCCTCTCTGTCACAGGAGATCATTGGGCCACGGAGACAAGTTCTCGGGACGGGAATGGGTAGAAGGAGGTAAGCGACATTCTCGTGCAACAATGTGCTCCTGAGCCTCCCATGCCCCGTCCTGCCCCCAGCGATAGCCACTCACCGGCCGTCTGGGCCTCGGTGCTGTTGAGGTTCACGAAGCCAGGGAAGTTCTCCTCCTCTTCCTTCAGCTGCTGCTCCAGCCTCCGCACCGAGTCGATGCTGCCGCTGCACTCTGCCAGCAGCTTCATCTGTGGGCACCCAGAGAACGGGCCCTGTCACCAGGCTCTGCCATGCCCGTGCGTGCAAGGGCTTCTGGGAAATGTCTCTGTAGTTCCTCAAAAAAGCACAGTGGCTGGGCTACTCTGCTAACCAAGGTCAAGCTCCAAAGCATGTTTCTTCTTTTTTTTTTCTTTTAAATATATTTTATTGATTTTTTTTTACAGAGAGGAAGGGAGAGGGATAGAGAGAGAGTTAGAAACATCGATCAGCTGCCTCTTGCACACCTCCTACTGGGGATGTGCCTGCAACCAAGGTACATGCCCTTGACCGGAATCGAACCTGGGACCCTTCAGTCCGCAGACCGACGCTCTATCCACTGAGCCAAATTGGTTTCGGCCAAAGCATGCTTCTTGAGCATGGGGCACCTTCATAGACACATACAGCAAGGCTCCAAGCTGTAGTTGGCCTATGTGGTTTTGCATGGGAAGTCCTCAAAACCTTTTTGAAATTAAGTTTATAAATCAGGACAGACTAGGCCCTGCTCAGGTAGCTCAGCTCATGAGAGCGCTGTCTCAATGTGCCAGGGTTGTGGGTTTGACTCTCTGTGAGGGCACATACAAAAAGCAATCAATGAATACTTATAGAAGTAGAACAGTTCAGTGGATAGAGCGTGGGCATGTGGACTGAAGGGTCCCGGGTTCGATTCCGGTCAAGGGCATGTATCTTGGTTGCGGGCACATCCCCAGTTGGGGGTGTGCAGGAGGCGGCTAATCGATGTATCTCTCTCATCGATGTTTCTAACTCTCTATCCCTCTCCCTTCCTCTCTGTAAAAAATCAATAAAATATATTTTAAAAAAAAAGTGGAACAGCAGACCCATGTTTCTCGCTTTCTCCCTCTCTTTCCTTTCCTTCCTCCCTGCCTCTCTCTCTAAAATAAATACATTAAAAAAAATTAACAAGGGCAGATTAAACCCATCTTGGAGCCCTTAGCTGGCATTACATTACATAATTTCTGGCAAGTTGTTCCCTCTTTCTTAAACTGAAAAGTGGAAACAATAATATTACCACAAATCTCAAAGGAACATTTTTTTTTGCATTAAGTAATTTAAAAACTTAAAAGCATAAAGCAATATTAAAACAAGCTGCTTCATGAGAAAATGGAAGCATTGCTTAAGAGGTATTAAGGGAATAAAATCTAATATCAAAGGAGAAGCTTCCAACTGCACGCTTAGTAGCACGGTATTCAAAGATTAAAGGAATGCATCACTTCAAAGTGTGCCTGCTTTACTGACCATAAAGTCACCTTTCAAAGCCTGTAATGAATTACATTGCTATAAAGTGACTTTGATTGCTTTTGATTGAGGTTGACTATAATCTCACCGACCTCAGGAAACTATATTATACTAGAGGCCTGGTGCACGAAATTAATGCCCAGGGTTGGGGGGGGGGTTCCCTCAGTCCAGCCTGCACCCTCTCCAATTCGGGACCCCTCGGGGGATGTCGGACATTCCTCTCACAATCCATTGGCTCCTAACTGCTCACCTGCCTGATTGCACCTAACTGCCCCTCCACCCTGCTGGCCTGGTCACCCCCAACTGTCCCTCACTGCTGGCCTGGTCACAACTTAGCTCCCCCACCTCCGCCAGTGTGGTTTCCCCCTACTGCACCTTCTGCCAGCATGGTTACCCTCAAATGCCCACCCCACCAACCTGATCACCCCTCACTGCCTCCTTCTGCTGGCCTGGTGGCTCCTCACTGACACTCTCTGCCAGTCTGGTCGCCCCTCACTGCCTCCCCCACCATTCCCCCTGGGGCTGGTAGCCCTATGCAGCCTGCTGCTCAGTTTAGTCACCCTTCACTAACCCCCTGCTGGTCTGGTCGCCCCTCACTGCCTACCCTGCAGGCCTGGTAGCCCCATGCAGCCTGCTGCTCAGTTTGGTTGCCCCTCATTAACCCCCCTCTGTCCTGGTGGCCCCACACAGCCTGTTTGGTTATCTGTTCAGTTGTTTTGGATGTGATGGTCACTTAGCCTTTTATATATATAGATTTTGCAAAAAAAAGGTTTCGCTCTAATAGAAGTTTGTGTAATAAGCCAGATTGGACAGGAAGTGAACTCATAATTGGTCACTCTTCTGTAATTGTGGGGATGTGAGCATCAGCATATACAACTAGAATGGTTCTCTTCTCTGATTTCAAAAAGCAGTATGTGAGGCTTCATGAAATTAAGAATTTCTTTCCTGCCCTAGCCAGTTTGGCTCGTTGGATAGAGCATCAGCCCACAGATTGAAGAGTCATGGGTTTGATTCAGGTCAAAGGCATGTACCTTGGTTGCAGGCTCTATCCCTGGCCCTGGTTGGGAAGCAACCAATCATTGTGTCTCTCTCACATCAATGTTCCCTCTGTCTCTCCCAGTCCCTTCCACTCTGTCTAACAATCAATGGGAAAAATATCCTCGGGTGAGGATTAACAAAAACAAAAAGTATTTATTTCCTTTTTTAATAGGCTAGTGGTCAGCAAACTCATTAGTCCACAGAGCCAAATATCAACAGTACAAGGATTGAAATTTCTTTTGAGAGCCAAATTTTTTAAACTTAAACTTCTTCTAATGCCACTTCTTCAACATAGACTCATCCAGGCCGTGGTATTTTGTGGGAGAACCACACTCAAGGGGCCAAAGAGCCACCTGTGGCATAAGAGCCGCCGTTTGCCGACCACGGTCTAGGCAGTCTGTGGGGTGGGAAAAGAAGGTATGAGGCATGGATGAGATTTCCTTCCAGACTGTCTTGCTTGAATAAGTATAGGAAAACTGGTAGTTCTCTGGGAAAAATTATTTTTTTCAGTGACTTGAGCAGAGCAAATAAAGTCATTATATACTTTCCTAAGAGTTTAATAAAAAACAGGAGCGGTGCAGAAACCGGTTTGGCTCAGTGGATAGAGCGTCGGCCTGGGGACTGAAAGGTCCCAGGTTTGATTCCGGTCAAGGGCATGTGCCTTGGTAGCGGGCACATCCCCGGTGGGGGGTCGTGCAGGAGGCGGCTGATCGATGTCTCTCTCTCATCGATGTTTCTGGCTTTCTATCCCTTTCCCTTTCTCTCTGTGAAAAAATCAATAAAATATATTTTTAAAAAAAGGAGCAGTAATATATATACTCTCTTGCTATCTTTCCCCCAAATTCCTTGCTAGAATGGTTTTCTCCAGAATGAACATACTGAAAACAGGAGACAAACAACATTCCCAAGGCCATCCAGTAAATCCATAAACCTAAGAAGAGAACTTAAAAAAAAAATTCCTTGTTAGTACAGTGGTACCTCGAGATACGAGTTTAATTCATTCCGTAACCTTGAGGCGTGGGAAACTATGAGACGCTCGAGTCGCGGTAAACTGGTAGGTCGTGTATAGCTGGCTGATCCGCACGATTACTGGTATCTCAACTGTTGCTCGTATTTCAAAGCAAAAATCACTCGCTTGACAGCTCGTATCTCAAAAATCTCGTATGTTAGGGCACTCGTATCTCAAGGTACCACTGTAATCTATGAGCTAAAATCTGTTGCTTCAAGGGTAACCGTGGTCCACACACGATGAGCTGAATTGGGAAAAATGTCTAATCACTCTCGGGAGCCAGAGCGTGTTCTGACTTTCAATTCAGCGGATCTCACCAAGTTCTCAGTGTAAAGGCACAGACTGGCCGTCGCAGTAGGTCAGCGGGCCTGCACACGGTCCCGCTAGACGCAACAGGCAACCCGCTGCTAACAGGGCTTCGTTTTGCACAGCCACGCCCGAGGTCAAGGGCAGCGTGGCTTTGGGAGAGCTCAGAAAGCCTTCATGTCCCAGACCAACTGTTCTCTGTCACACAGCTGTGACTTCCAGGCACCTGTGCGCATCAGGGTACTCACGTAGCCGCGGTAGCTGCTGTCCAGCTCCGGTCCTGTGGGAGTTTTGCTGCGGATGACAGCTTCTGTTTGCTGCATCCGGAGGCGGCTGTCGTCCAGGGCTTTGCCCAGCTGTCGGATCTGGGATTCTAAGGCACTCGGATCCCCTGCAGGGTCAATGGTGAGATTTTTTTTTACAAACTTTGCAAGCGTGACCTTCAGGAAGTTTAAGAAATGATCGCAGTGAAAGCTGTACAGAAACAGCGTGGGTGAGGGCGATTATAAAGCGAGTTTAGTATCGAGGTGCTGGTGAGAGAGAGATTTCAAGGACCAGATCGATGTGTGTGCTTCACTGAGAGTCCTAGCTGCCTAGGTACCGCAAAAGGGCTCTGCAGTGGGTTCTATCAGCCCGGGACATGCCCCCTTTTACAGCGGATCCCTGGAAAATCTGCACACTGTGAACGCTGGAAGGCCTTTCTGAAAACCTCGTCTGCTCCCCAATAACTGCAAGGCAGCTACTTCTCACGCCCCCTCTGCAGACACGTATGAAGCGGAAGAAGACACGCCCTCTCATTTTCCTTTCTGCATCTCAGCAGAAGGCAGTGCCACTGAGGTGTCAGGTGGCTGGTCATTCCCTGAAGGCGGGACTTCAGGTTAGCCAAAGACAGGCTTGCTCGAGATAGGCATGTATGGAAACAGCAAACGAGCAATGATTTGCTTTTGTTTAAAACTTAAATCAAAAGCAGAGGAAAGCCAAGATTTTAGCATTTCTCTCTCCACTTGCTCTTCCTCACCGCCTAGAATTCCCGGCCCAGTATCCTCGCAGAGATGCAATGCCTCTTAGCAAATTTCTTTGCGTGTGTGTGTGTGTGTGTGTGTGTGCATGCAGCGATGTGCTTGCATGTGTGTATTGTAGTCTTTAACCTGAACAGGAGCATGGATTATCAGGGTGAAGCCAGCACAGGGTGAAAGCAGAACAAATATCAGTAAGCCTTATGACTTTTTTTTTAAATAAGTATTTTTCTAAATACTCCTGGAAGAGGTCTCACTGGGAACCAGACTGCCATCAGCTCATCAATGGTACTTGCTTCCTGTCCTTTTGTTTTTAAAAATGTAAGTGTGAGCTAATCACCCAGCAACTCATTACCGCATCACTGAGTTCAAACCCTGCGCTCCATCCTCCTCCAAATTACTGACCCCGAACTACATCCAGTTCGTCTAATGCAGTGGTTCTCAACCTGTGGGTCGCGACCCTTTTGGAGGTCAAACGACCCTTTCACAGGGGTCGCCTAAGACCATCAGAAAACACCTATTTCCCATGGTCTTAGGAACCAACAGATCGCTCCTCGGTGTAGCAAAGTAGTTTACTGTTTTCATATGAAGACTGTTACTCATGCTACACCACGATTCAAAACAAAAATTTCATTTATTTAAAATTAGAAATAAATATTTCACAATATAGAATTACATATTGTTTTTGTGATTAATCACTATGCTTTAATTATGTTCAATTTGCAACAACGAAAATACATCCTGCCTATCAGATATTTACATTACAGTTCATAACAGTAACAAGATTACAGTTATGAAGTAGCAATGAAAATAATTTTATGGTTGGGGGTCACCACAACGTGAGCAACTGTATTAAAGGGTCGCGGCATTAGAAAGGTTGAGAACCACTGGTCTAATGCAACGTTAAGCAAAACTAGTTTCATTCTGTTTTCTTTCATTTTCCTTGTTTCAGGAATTCCTCTGTCCTTAAAGAAAAACCTAAGTCTTAAGGTCCGGTGGAATACAATTTTCACTGCAAAGTATTTCTATGTGGTTAGACCTACTCAGTAACATTTACACAGAGCTGAACCTCTTGTCTCCGTCCTTGTCTAACATGTGACCCCTGAGATCAGGAGGACGAGCGGCGGCCCCAGGTCCCCCAGGCAGGCTGGTGGTTCAACCAGAGGCAAAGTCACAAAGTCAGGGCTGCGACAGCCCCTCAGGGCACCAGGGCACACGTGCCAAAGACAAGGGCTTCCGCTCCCCGTTTTCTGTGGTTGGGGTGCACCTCAGGAGCCTGACCACCACTGAGCAGGTGCGAAGTCACTGCACTTGGTTATTCAGATCTCACTGCTGATGCTAATTAACCTCACGCTTGTTCTGTTTTGTGTGTTTCGGTTTTCGGGGGTCAGTGGTCAGAAGAGGAGGGTCTGCCTTAACATGCTTGTGCCAGGAGCTGAGAGAGGGCAGGCGGTGCTAAGAGGGGGGCTGGGGCAGGTGGGGGGGAGGCTGCTTCGGCTGGGCGCGCCTACCCGAGGTCTGTCTGATGGCACTTTCTGTGAGTTTTACAAAGGCCTCGGGGCTGTTGGGGATCGTGACATCTGCAAAAAGAGCACAGGCTGAGTTGACAGGGATGTTCTGGAACCTGGGCGCGTCTTTTTGAAGTGAGTCCTAGTGAGAGTGTTAGGAGCCAGGAGCTGTGTCCAGCGCTCATGTCCCCTCCCAGCAACCCTGCAGTGAATGCGAGAGTCATTCCCACTTTCTGGCTGAGAAAATGGATGTCCAGAGGAATGCAGCTACTTATCGAAGCCTCAAAAGCTACTAAAGGCTCAGTGGATAGAGCGTCGGCCTGTGGACTGAAAGGTCCCAGGTTCGATTCCGGTCAAGGGCCCATACATTGGTTGCGGGTGCATCGCCAGTGGGGGGCATGCAGGAGGCGGCTGATCGATGTCTCTCTCTCATCGATGTTTCCAACTTTCTATCCCTCTCCCTTCCTCTCTGTGAAAAATCAATAAAAATATATATTTTTTAAAAAAAGCTACTAAAGACACTTCAACCCAGACAGCCAGGTTCCAGCGCAGTGCTGAAAGAGGCCAGTGGACCTACGGTGAGCTGAACATGTCATTTCTAACAGCCAGCTTCAGAAAGCAGTAAGAAATAGATGAAAATAACGCTAATAGTTTATTTTACTAAAACAATAGACCTAGATTATAGCATGGAACCAACATATTCATGAGTAATATCCTTTCTGTGTGTGAGCCTTTGAACTTCATGTATTCATGGAAGCATGTCTCACACAGCGGATCTCAACAGCAGTCGCCTTTCAGTGCTCAACAGTCAGCGCTCCAGGGGCTGACTTACATACCAAATGCCTATCTACAGTGGTACCTCAAGATACGAGTGCCCTAACATACGTGATTTTTGAGATATGAGCTGTCAAGCGAGATATTTTTGCTTTGAAATACGAGCAACAGTTGAGATAGGAGTCATCGCGTGGATAGGCTGGCTGCATACGACCCACCAGTTTCCCACGCCTCAAGGTTACGGAACGAATTAAACTCGTATCTCGAGGTACCACTGTATTAGGCAATGCCATAAAGACAAACAGAAGTGAGAGAAATCACAGCTTTCACTAAGATACTCGAGCCAGAACATCGCCTCAATCCCAACGCTGCCAGCCATCAGTTCTGGAGGGGGGAGACTGCTTTAGATTTGCCCCATCTCTCCCCGTCTCTCTCTTTCCCACTGCTGCTCCTTTAGTTCACCAAACAAGCAAGAAGCCCCTCTCTGTCCTGGATTAGAAATCGCTTCCCTTTGGACCCTTTTCCTCCCCATGCGCTTCCCTCCACTTGTATCAGGAGAGGTTCTTTGAAAATGTGCAGCTGATCGCATCACTTCCTGCCTCAGGCCCTTGCTGTGGCTCACTGCTACCTTCCAGATAAAGCCCACCTCCTCTTCCTGCGAACAGGATGCATTATGGACAGGTCCTCGTTGGCCTTTCACTCTTCCTGGTCCACTCCCTGCTTCCCAATCCACAGCCTGTCACTGTGACAAGCCCTGGTCACCAGCAGCTCGGTGGCTACTCAGAGAGCTGGATGAGTGCCCTCTGCTTTTCTCCTCTGAACACTGCATCGGCCTGACCACCTCCTGCTCATCCTTCAGGGCTCAGCTCAAGGTCCCTTCCCTAAAGCCACTCCTCCAAACTCTGGCTTAGGTGTCCCCTGGTTGTGTTCTGTACCTGCCCACGCATGTTCTATCCTGGGGCCCAGCATGTCCTACTCATGGTCCGCGTTACACACTTGAGTGTAAGGAAAGGAACTGTGTTCCCAGCGCTTAGCAAAGCACTTGTCACACTGAAGACCCTAAGTCAGTGGTTCTCGACCTTTTTTAATGCTGTGACCTTTTCATACAGTTCCTCATGTGGTGGTGACCCCCAATCATAAAATTATTCTCGTTGCTACTTCATCACTGTCATTTTGCTTCTGTTTATGAATCATCATGTGAATATCTGTGTTTTCCGATGGTCTTAGGCTCTACAGCAGCGGTTCTCAACTTGTGGGTCCTCAACTGCTAGCGAGGTCGCCTAAGACCATCGGAAAACACAGATATTGTTATGATTCATTAACAATTAAGATTGGGGGGCACCACCACATGAGGAACTGTATTAAAAGGTCACAGTATTAAAAAAAAAGGTTGAGAACCCCTTAGGGCCTAAGTGCCTGTGGGATAAATCAATGGCCATGCCAGCTTTTGTCCTTGATAGCCACACGAATATCCCATGTTCCCTTATGTACGCGTTCCCGTCATGGGGGAAGGAAAAAGACGGGGTCTGCCGAGTTACATGTTTCCAGTACAACATCCTCTCCCTTTCATTCCCGTTCGAGCTGGCATAGAGGGAGCGCTCTTTCCTACCTGCTAAGCCCACAGCTCCCCTGAGGTAGAACTCTTTGTCTTCCGGCCCCTCTTCGTCCTCAGAGGGCAGCGTTCTGGACACGGCAGACTCCAGGTCACGACTGAGGTCATAGTCATGGTCCCACTCCAGGGGGATGGAGTCCACACTGGCAGGGGTGTCCCGTCCTGACCGCTCGCTGCGGAGGGGCTGGGCGAGGGAGAGGGAGGGGTTGGAGGAGGGCGGGGGGGACAGCATGCTGTCCGCGGAGGTGTCCTGCCAGCGGAGGTCGGAGAGAGCTGCCGAGTCCTCCAGCTCCAGCTCCCGGTCAGGGTCAGAGAGGTCGGGCTCATCATCGGGCAGCTAGAAAGGCAGTCAAGCCAACTCCGTTACCGTGGCGACCAGGGCGCCCCTCCTCACGTCTTGTCCTGCTCTCGCCAAAGCTCAGGGTTCACGCTTGTGGGGGGTCCCACTCCTACATCCGTGGGGGGGGGGTTGTTAAACCTCCTACCGCCACATCAGCGAGAATCTTGGGATCACTTTTAAAAAGGTCTTATAGCCGAGACCGGTTTGGCTCAGTGATAGAGCGTCAGCCTGCGGACTGAAAGGTCCCAGGTTCGATTCCGGTCAAGGGCATGTACCTTGCTTGCAGGCACATCTCCAGAAGGGGGCGTGCAGGAGGCGGCTGATCGATGCCTCTCTCTCATCGATGTTTCTGGCTTTCTATCCCTCTCCCTTCCTCTCTGTAAAAAATCAATAAAATATATTTTTTAAAAAATGTCTTATAGATTAATCTACCAAAGTCTCGGTTTTATCAGCACTAAAATGGAAAGTGTATTAAAAGCTATTGCCCGGCTGGTGTGGCTCGGTGGATGGAGTGTCATCCCATGGACCAAGAGATCCTGGGTTTGATTCCTGGTCAGGGCACATGCCCAGGTGGCAGGCTCGATCCCCCAGGAGGGAGCGAGCGTGCCAGAGGCAGCTGATTGATGTGTCTCTCTCATTGATGTCTCCCCCTGCCTCTCTCTCTCCCTTCCTCTCTATCTAAAAATCAACAAAAATGTATTTTAAAACCAACAAACAAAAAACGATTTCAAAGAATTGGTATAAGATTAAATAAGATAGTGTAAATAAAGGCAAGTTAGAACTATGCATGCAACACAACACAAACACAGTGGGACATGTCAGAAACAAGGGGATCACTGATAAAATCATAGCTGGTCCGTTTTGAACTTATAAGACAAAATGTAGTAAACAAAATATAGTTAACACAGAAGGTTCCAAATATTCGGGTAATAACATCTTGAGGCTGAGATGTGATTATGGCAGCAATTAGGGGAATGGAAGAGAAAAAAAATTATACAAAACAACCTCATTCATAGAGGGACTATTTACATTGTTCACACTCATCTCCTTTCTTCTAGAAGCTTCTTTATTTATCTTCCATAGACGATATGTGCAGAGCACTCTTCTAAGCTATCTATCAATCTAGCATCTATTTGTCAATCATCTGTCCATCCTCATTTCATGCCCCAAATACAGTGGTACCTCGAGATACGAGTGCCCTAACATACAAGATTTTTGAGATACGAGCTGTCGAGCAAGTGATTTTTGCTTTGAAATACGAGCAACAGATGAGATAGGAGTCATTTTGCGGATCGGCCGGTTGCACACGACCCACCAGTTTACCTCAACTCGAGCATCTCATAGTTTCCCATGCTTCAAGGTTACGGAATGAATTAAACTCGTATCTCGAGGTGCCACTGTAATCCTTTCTACAAGGCAGGTACTGTTATTAAACCAGTTTTGGAAACTGAGGCAAGATACGTGAAGTAAGTTGCCGAAGGTGATGTAGCCAACACATCAGAGCTGACACTGGAACCCAGGCGTTCTGGATGCAGGGTCTGGGTCTTAGCCACCATACAGCACTCCCGAAGCCCACGTCACGATTTCTCTCGAGACTGAAGGACAGTGACAGGCTGGGGCTACATACAGGCAGGCGGATCAGCTTGCGGTGGTATCTCTCCACGCGCCCGAAGACCTCCTGGCAGTAGCGCCGCAGTTCGTCCAGCTCCTCCTCGATGACCGCCGCGTCCAAGGGCTCGCTCTTCTCGATCAGCTGCTCTCCTTGGCCGATGATCTGCTCGATCTTGCTGTGGTTCAAGGAAATCTCCTGCTGGAAGGCCTGCGGAGCACGAATTCCACGTGACTGTCATGGCTCACAGTGACACGGGATAATGATAAGCTGCCTCTTTAGACACACCATGTCGGGAAGAGTGAACTTAGCCTATACTGTGACAAGCCAAGAAGATTCTACTTTATAAACGAAAACATAAATATTTTAAAAATATGTTTTATTGATTTGTTACAGAGAGGAAGGAAGAGGGATAGAGAGTTAGAAACATCGATAGGATAGAAACATCGATTGGCTGCCTCTTGCACACCTCCTACTGGGGATGTGCCCACCACCGAGGTACATGCCCTTGATCGCAATCGAACCTGGGACCCTTGAGTCTGCAGGCCAATGCTCTCTCCACTGAGCCAAACTGGTTAGGGCAAAACATAAATATTTTAAATCAGAACATGAGTTGAAAATGGAATCACTAAAATCCCATGACCAGCAGGGTGCCTTTGACTAATCAAATCTACTCCCATGGACGATGTGGGCAGAAAACTACAGGAGAAAATATTCAAACCCAACATGAGTCCTAGCACTGGTTACCCTGATGAAAATCAACTGTAATCATTACAGTGACAAAGATATATATGTAGCACTTTAAAGGAATATACTGAATATTTTCATTTTAGATTTCTTGACCATACATCAGACATGACTAAGCGAAACTAAGCCAATGACAATATCACCGGCTCTTCTCAATGATTTTTGCTGTCTCAGGACATGAGCAGGAAAGATGACCATGATTTGAAAAATAAGTAATTCTGCAGAATCATTTAGACTCACTTTATGTGGTTCCGAAGAGTTAAGCTACTTGGGATAAATGTTCAGGGGATACATTTTAATTCACAAGGATAAACTCTGGAATAGTCAAAACTGTCCAATAATCAAGACTGCGAGGGCAGAAGAGAGGGCCATAATGAGTTCTATGTCCCTGTCAGACTCCAAAAAGAAGAGGCTCAATTTCCACTTGGAGGAAATGCCCCGCCAAAGGTTTGAAATATTGATTTGCCCGTGAGACAACTTGGGAAAGTCGGGGTAGAAGTGGTGGAAAGAGGGGTTGGGCAGAATACCAGGGTTAACTATTTTATGATTTTTTTTCATCCTGATAATATATGATTAAAAGCAACTTTCTGTTTTATTATAATAAGCTAAGGTTATAGCCATCGTGATTTTATGTAGTTGTTAAATCTGTTTAATTATCTTGGGAAGAAAATTTCGTAAGATGCTTTGCAAATTATTCGAAATACACATCCACTTAGAGAATCTTTTTATCTAATGTAGTGGATGTCCCTTCTGTTTAAAATTTTAACTAGCCACTGTAGTTGAATGATATAGTGAAGTGTATAAAATATGTTTAAAATTAACTTGGCATCTAAGAGTCTAGAATATGTGGAATGAAATTCCAATATGAGAAAGTTGTAATTCTCTGAAACATAGAGGTCAAATAAACTATTTGAAGGTGACAGAAACGAACACACACACATACACACATACACACACACACACACACAACTAATCACTGATCAGGAAAAAAGACTCCCAACACTGTGGCTATCAAGTAAATAAATAAAAGTAATATGTTAATGCTAGTTATCTCTGGGTAGTGCTCTATATTTCATTTTTAATATATTTTGCATTTTTTATTTTTTTTCAATCAAGAAGAACTAATTTCTTGGTCTTAGAGACGATCTTACGAATTTGACCCCAAAGGCAAGGGTAAGTAAAGGCAAAAATACGTGAATGGGACTGTATCAAACTGAAAAGCTTCTGGACAGCAAAACAAACCATCACTAAAATGAAAAGGCAATCAACTGAATAGGAGAAGATATTTACAAACCACAGCTCTGACAAGGCGTTAATGTCCAAAATACATAAAGAAGTCATATAACTTAATACCAAACACACACACAATCCAGTTAAAAAGGGACAGAGGACTTGAAGATACACTGCTTCCAAGAGAACATATAAATGATGAATAGACATGAAAAGATGCTCAACTTCACCAGCTATTAGGAAAACACAAATCAAAACTGCAATGAGATACCACCTCACACATGTTCCAATGGCTATTATCAACAAGACACGGAAAAATAAGCTTTGGACAGGCTGTAGAGAAAAAAGAACCCTGTTCACTGCTGGTGGGGATGTAAGCTGGTACAGCCACTATAGAAAACAGTATGGAGGTTCCTCAAAAAATGATGAATAGAGTTCCCATTTGACCCAGCAACCCCACTTCTGGGGATCTCTACCAGAAACATTTATTCGCAAAGATGTATGCATCCCTATGTTCATCGCAGCATTATGTATGGTGGCCAAAACGTGGAAATAACCAAAATACCCTTCGATAGATGATTGGATAAAAAGGATGCGGTACATATACACAATACAATACTACTCAGTCTTAAGTAAAGATGAAACACTACCATTTGCAACAACATGGGTGAACCTTGAGAATATCATGCTAAGTGAAATAAGTCAGACAGAAAAAGTCAAGAAACATGATTTCACTCATAGGTGGGATATAACACTGAAAGCACATATGAGCAATAAGAAAAACAAACACACAAAAACTCACATGGACAATAGTATGGTGGTTACCAGAGGGAAGAGGGATGGGAGTAGTAAAGGGTAAAGAGGGTCAAATATATGTTGATGGAAGATTATTTGACTTTGGATGTTGGACAACATGCAGATCAGGTATCCTAGAAATGTACACTTGAAACCTCAATAATCTTACTATCTACTATCATTGCAAAAATTGAAAAAAAACAACACCTAAAAACAGTTATTTTTGCCACCAAAGTATCCACACATCTCTTCCCCTTCAGCCTAACTGGTGTGGCTCAATGGATGAGTGTTGACCTATGAACCAGGTGGTCACAGTGTGATTCCAGTTGAGGCACATGCCTGGGTTGCAGGCTCAATCCCCAGGGTGGGGTGTGCAGGAGGCAGCTGGTCAGTGATTCTCTCTCACCATTGATGTTTCTCTCTCTCTCCCTTCCTCTCTAAAACCAATAAAAATGTATTTAAAAATGATTTCCCCCCTTCAGGCTTTCTTCACACTGATCATTTGAAGAATCCATAATCTATTACCTTGAGCTGCTTTATTTTAGCGTGAACATCACACTCGGAGAAATGCTCGATATTCGTGAGCTGTAAATCCATCTCCGTCAGCCACACCAGAATGCTGTCCCGGGCTGTCTCAAACTCCTCCCGCTGGCCAATGAAATGCTGGATGTGAAAAGAAGACAAGAAAAATGACAAAAGCCCGCATGTTGAGATGGTCCCGCCAATTCCAATGGTCTTCTGGAAAGTCATTTTTCTCCATGAGCAATGAGAACCCCACCATCCTTTATCTAATAAATTAACCCTGATCCCCCTCTTGCCATCCCAGTCTTACAGAATCACTGCATTGGGTCTTAATATTATGTTCAAATGGCCCGATCTCGTCCCCGGGGCCTCTGAGCGACCGAGGAGGCACGGTAAAGACCTTGAGTCTGCGCAGGATGGAGCTGACGCGCTTCTGCAGGTTGTCCCATCTCTGGTTGCCTTCGTGGACCATCTGCTTCAGGCTGCAGGCCGCGTCGGTGCGGTTCTCCCGGGCCAGGCGGCGGTACTGCTTGTTGATCAGCTCCAGCTGGGTCAGGCTCTCGTGCACCTGTCGCTGGAAAGCCTAGGACCCCAGAGAAGCACTCAGTGAGGGACACCCATCAGGGGCTCTTGGTGAGGGTGTCAGGGCTTCAGACTGCAGGGGGAGGGGGACAGGGAAGTCACCCTGACAAGGACAGGCATGGGACAGTCTCTCATCAGCATGGAGATCCCCTTATTAAAGGGAAATAATATAATCAGCGTGGCTTAAGGAGATGGGGTGGAGCATACAAAAATGTACAAGAAAATGGTAACTACTACTAAATATGTATGTATATATACCAATACACATACATATACCACATATATACATATACCACATATATAAATGGTAACTACTAATAAATATGTATGTATATATACCAATACATATACATATACCACATATATACCACATATATGTATGTATATATACCAATACACATACATATACCACATATATACATACTTCTCATATAGAATTTACACATACACGTACACAATATAGCACTGAAGGTAATGAACAGCTAGAACAAAATTTTCC
Organism: Lasiurus cinereus; assembly: GCA_011751065.1. Classification (NCBI taxonomy): domain Eukaryota; kingdom Metazoa; phylum Chordata; class Mammalia; order Chiroptera; family Vespertilionidae; genus Lasiurus; species Lasiurus cinereus. The sequence goes on along the minus strand of JAAGEH010002530.1, from coordinate 4,102,249 downwards.
CGTGAAACAAACTTATTACATAAATACTGATGCATGCTGAGATGAGTTTGAAATGTTCACAGTTCCTGATGTGAATACTGAGAAAAGAGATCTACAACAGAACTTTCTCTTCATTTGTAAAATACGTAATTTCTTAAAAATCCGGAAACTGCCTCCATTCTGGTGTCCATTAAAAAAAATAAAACTGTCTTTTTCAGAATGCCCTTTAACTGCAGGCTATTATGAACTTTTAAGATAAGCAGTTTCATAAAAGACATTTTTATATTGAGAAAAGTTTGGACTATGCTCTACGTCTTTTTTATTGCTTCACTTTTTATCAAACATTTGGAAGTGATGTAGCATCTGACCCGGTACTGTTTTATTTAATTTTTTTTTTTTGAGAGAGAGAAGGAGAGAGAGAGAAACAACGATTGGTTGCCTCCCATGTGCCACATCGGCCATTGCTGTTTATGTTTACAGTTCAGTTTCTTAAAGTAAAATACCCTTTATTCTTTCTCTCTGCAATCTAGCTTAAGCCTCAGAAAGAATAATTTGGCCAAAATAAAATTAAGCTATTTTTTTCCCCAAACTTATGTGTATGACATACAACTGATTTTCATCTTGGCCTTAGGCAGAAAATTGTGTAATTAGTTGGCCCATCCTCTTTTCAGTCCCAGCATCTGGCTTCCTTTGGCCCCAAAAAACTATTTATATCTGCTACATCTCTGCTCTGGAATAGCTTTCCTTCCAAGAGATGCTTCCAGAGCCTTCATCCCAGTAAATCAATTATTCTTTTCTATCAAAGTTTAAATTATTATCCCAGAGAAGGAGGTGGTAAGAAAAGTTCAGCTTTTGCCATTACTAGAAGTCACTAAAATGTTGGCAGGCACCGCGGGTGGGTACCTCAAGCACCCCCAGATCTGTCCCAAATATTCATGCCAGATTTAACTTTCATGATTTATTTTTGTCTTGTAAGAAAATTAAATATAAGATGAATGATAAAATCATTCATTGAAGGAGCTAACAACATGGCTGACCCTCGCTGTCAAATCTGAGAGTCTAAAATAGCATCCCAAAGGATCTTCTATAATCTTCTTTGTAGTATAAGCCAATTCTAGAAGTCTTAACCTTCCCAGAGCTGAGTGCACTAAGATGCAAACAGGAATACTCCATGAATATTGGTTCACACAGGATGACCTGCATCTTCTGCTGAGCGACTGTCGCTGTTTACCAGAGGTTTTCTAAGGAAGAACCTTTTAGAAAGGAACCATTTCCCCCTGGAATTTAGGTGTAGTTACCTTCAGATCCATATTCAGATGTCAGAAGAATACTTAATTATTTCAGGCAGTATTTAAACATTATTATAAGTTCATATATCTGCCCATCCCTAATGCTCAGATTTTTAAAAAATATATATTTAATTGATTTTTTACAGAGAGGAAGGGAGAGGGACAGAGAGTCAGAAACACCTATGAGAGAGAGACATGGATTAGCTGCCTCCTGCACGCTCCTTACAGGGTATGTGCTCGCAACCAGCATACATGCCCCTGACCGGAATTGAACCTGGGACTTTTCAGTCCGCAGGCCGACGCTCTCTCCACTGAGCCAAACCGGTTTTGGCCTAATGCTCAGATTTTAAACCTCATTAGAACAACAAGCAAACTTCATAATTATGATCACAGGCCTCAGTAAATACTGTAAGGTAAAATACATCTGGGCCAGTGGATAGATTGTTGGGCTGCAGATGGAGAGGTCCTGGGTGAGATTCAGGTCAAGGGCACATACCTGGGTTGTGGGCTTGATTCCCAGTAGGGGACATGCAGGAGGCAGCTGACTGATAACTCTCTCTTATCATTGATGTTTCTATCTCTCTTTCCCTCTCCCGCCCTCTCTGAAAATCAATAAAAATATATTTAAAAATCATAATGAAAAATGAAGACCAATGGGAGTTACTTTTAAGATAAATTAAAAGAATGAATGCGGCTGGACTGGGTCTGATTTTCAGTCTGATTTTTAAACGCTTTGGGGAGCTCCGGGCAGAATGAGTAGCCGGGAATAATTTCTGTGAGACACCTGCCTCAGAACCAGTGCGACCAGTATCTCTGAGTGACACCTGTCTGCCGGTCAGTGGGAAGTGACGGGAGAAGAAACTTCAAATTGAAAAACGGTCGACTTCACACTATGCCGGCCACGCAGTCGAGGTTTGCTCTATCCCAGTGCGGGGTGGACACAGGATTGTACCGCAGGCAGGAATGGGGGTCGGTTATTGAACGATTCCTGTCTTCGCAAGTGCGATCAGACTGGCTATTTTTGTCTCCACGAAACTGAAAGGTCTCTGTGACTCAAGAATGGCACTGGTCTTCACTTATAATTAGAAGTGGCTCATGATTAAAATGTTTTATTCAATCTGGAGCCAACAACATTTTATTACTGATTTAAATACAGTGGTACCTCGAGATACGAGTGCCCTGACATACGAGATTTTTGAGATATGAGCTGTCGAGTGAGCGATTTTTGCTTTGAAATACGAGCAACATTTGAGATAGGAGTCATCGTGCGGATAGGCCGGCTGCACACGACCCACCAGTTTACCGAGACTCGAGCGTCTCATAGTTTCCCACGCCTCAAGGTTATGGAACGAATTAAACTCGTATCTCGAGGTATCACAGTGTGTGTGTGTGTGTGTGTGTGTGTGTGTGTGTGTGTGTGTGCGCGCGCGCGCTCACACTTATATATATCTCTATGTTCCAATTAGGTAAAAATAAATGAAGAAAATATATTTGGAAGACAGATTTTTATAGTATGAAAAACCATCCTATTTTAATCTTAAAAGGTTGATTGTGAAGAATAAGAACTAAAAAGCATGCCAAGATCTTTTGGAGAAGCATCACATGATCTCACTCATTTGTGGATAATAAAGAACATTATAAACTGATGAACAAAAGGATAGATACAGAGGCAGTAAAGCATTAAACAGACTGAAATTACGCAGGAAGATTAAGGTTAGGTGAGGTAGATAAGAGATCAATCAAAGGACTTGTATGCATGCAGATGAGCATAACCAATGAACATAGACACTGGGGGGTTGGAATATGCCAGGAGGGAGGGGGGCCATGGGGAGATATGTATAAAAATTAATAATAAAAAAAAAGATCTTTTGGAGAGGGGTGTGTATGTGGGGGAGGAATCACGATATTTGTTTTCTAATAAAATTGCTCTTCATTACTTTATTTTGCACTGCATTTGTAATTCTTTTATTTCCTTATATTTATTTTTGCATTTGTCATTCTTGATCCTCTGAAAATGAAAGTCTCCGAGGTGGTGAGGAAGATGGTCACAACCTCGCCTCCCAGCTGTCTGAACTAAGGAACGTGCGGGCGGACGGTTGATGTCCCGGGACACCCTCTCCCAGCCGGGGACCGCCATACGAGGCCTCACCTCAAATTTCTTCAGTTCTTCCTTGGCAACCGTGTAGAGCACCCCGGAGGAGCTGGGGAAGGCGGCCGTCCTTTCGGAGATCTTGAGCCAATCTTCGAAACGCGCATAGTCATCCAGAAACTTCTGCCACAGCTGCCACGTCTCTTCAATTCTGGGACGGAACACGAGAGAACAGGGGCTGAGTGTGTGGGGCCGGGCGTGCCCAGAAGCTGCCAGGGATGGAGGGACCAAGCCCGCAGCTGCGGTGCCAGACAATCGCTGTCCTGGGGCCAAGGCCGACTCCAGGGCAGAGGAGAGAGACAACTGTTGGGGCTGAAAAGAAGCAGCTGTTTTTTTTGTTGTTGTTTTTTTTAAACACACATCTTGCGGCTCTGGATGTGGAATTAGTCACACCGATCTGATGTGAACTGCTCTGGGAAGTGCAAGAAAGTGTGGAGCTGAAAAACCGGTTTGGCTCAGTTGTTAGAGCGTCGGTCTGCGGACTGAAAGGTCCCAGGTTCGATTCCGGTCAAGGGCATGTATCCTGGTTGCGGGCACATCCCCAGTAGGGGGCGTGCAGGAGGCAGCTGATCGATGTCTCTCTCTCATGGATGTTTCTAACTCTCTGACCCTCTCTCTGTAAAAAATCAATAAAATATATTTAAAAAAAAAGAAAAAAAGAAAAAAAGTGTGGAAACACAACGCCACGTCTGCAGTGCACACACGTGTGCAAGGCTTTGCTGAAACAGAACAAGGTTTGAAAACCCACCGAAGTCCTACATCAGACTCGCCCTCATCAAAATCAGTCTAGGCCAGTGGTTCGCAACCTTCCTAATGTCGCAACCCTTTAATACATTTCTTTATGTTGCGGTGACCCCAACCATAAAATTATTTTTGTCGCTCCTTCATCACTGTAATTTGCTCCTGTTATGAATCTTAATGGAAATCTCTGTGTTTTCTGATGGTCTTAGGAGACCCTGCTAGCTGTTTGCGACCCACAGGTTGAGAACCGCTGGTCTAGGGCATCAAGATGAAAGAAGAGTAAGCTTTCAAGAGTTCCCCAGAGAGCACAGAGATTACGGGTCTCAAATCACGACCATCACTTGCTAACACAGCACTGTCTTTTTCTGCCTGGAATTTCAAAGGGCTTGAAGAGAAGCCCTGTGCTTTATCATTTAATTTTTTTAACAAAAGCATGGTAGTGCTCAACCACCATTTCTGGAAGGTATACTTATTCAGCAAAGGCATATTTCTCTGAATTATATTTAAACGGTTAGATCAGGCATCATGTGGCTTGTTATATTTGCACGTCACCTTTCTATCTGCTTGTTGTCCCAACTAAATGTGGACAAGGACAAATTTGGGGAACCCGGGCTATTTTTGGACTCTGCAACCCGAAAGGAAACAGTGACCACTGGCTATTCTGGGTAATTTTCTTCTCTTTTTGGCCCTTCCTCTTTCCCAGCGGTTTGAACATCCCGGCTTACTTGAGCCTTCTTTCCATGGACATAGCACAGATGTTTCTCCACCGCCGGTCCAGGTTCCGCGTGGCCTGCTGGATGGAGTCACACTCGGCGTCGGTGGCACACGCGTCACAGTCATGCAGTAGGACCTCACACAGGTTGAGGACGGAAGCCACCCCCGTGCTGTGCTTCTCTATGTCTCTCTGCAGGTCCTGTGGGGAACGAGGCACGCTTTATCGCAATCCTTGCATACACGTGGGAGAAACTCAATGAGAAATGGGTAGGCCCAATGTTGACAAATATTTCGTCTCCTTCAATACTTGAGACTTCCAATTCATGTTTAAAATATGCAAGCTCAAAAGCATGAGTCAATGAATCTAGAAATATGTCAGCTATGTGAGCAATGCCAAACCAGAAACTGAACAAATGAGATAGACTGCATTAGCTATGTCAAGAATAAAATGAGCTTCTTTAGGGATTAAAAAAAGGAATCTAGACAATAGTGTAGTGAAGGCCTAGGAGGGGCAGGTGCGGGCTGGAGGGGGTCAAAGGGGAAAAAAAGAGGGGGGCATTTGTAATACTTTCAACAACAGAGATAAATTAAAAAATGTAAATCTTGCCTTCAGATACATCACTTCCAATCCCATGGATAGATTAATCAATCAATTGGTCAAAATAATACATGTGTTCCTGTGAACAGCTAGCACTCAAGATCTGGAATTTGATTTCTAAAGATGTGTTAATTCTACCATTGTTAAGAGGTACTGTGGGTTTAAGGGACATAGGTTGTCTACTATGTATGATGACATCATCATTATCATCAGCAGTTTCCCTGGTGAGCAATTTTTATTTATTTATTTATTTATTTATTTATTTATTTATTTATTCTCAGTGAGCAATTTTAAATGAAGGAAATAGATATGATGGTAAAGAAGGCATTAAACTTTGTGAAATCTTTATATTACCTGCAAAGAATATCAGCACAAAACATACATTATTTTTCTATTGAGCTTTTAACTCAGTGTACTCAAAGTAGTCCATCACTAAAAGTGAGTTCATTTTTTGCTTGCCTTATTTATTCATTAAGGTCCTTAATATGTTTTCCTTTTTTTTTGATACAGCTCTAGAATATGCTTAGCTTTTGTCTCATTTTCATACATACAAGAATATACATTCAAGAATATTAATCCCAACTATGTGAGTGAATTGAGGACTTATCTTTAAGTTCTCAATGCACTCACATAGTTGGGATTAATATTCTTGTATGTATGTTCTCTCTCACCTTTTTCTCCTGACTACCTGGGCTACAAGGGAGGGAGGTGTTAAGGATATCTGAAGTCTAATCAGTCCTTATTCAGACTTTTAAGCAATCTTCATTTTAAAGCCATACAGACTTAATATCTCTACATCCTGAGCCTTTTTTGGAACTCTGTGGTATGAATTATCTTTCTCCTTCCTCCATCTGCTCACACCATCACTATTCATCTATTCAAAATTCTGTTGGATGTTTGGCATCTCTAGCATCTCTTCTGTTCTCTTTGCCATTGTGGGTTTCAACTCCCTTCCCCCCTCCACTTCACTATCATTGTACTGGGGTTTTAGTAGTGGATGGGGCTATAAGTGGATATAATCAATTTGCCATATTTATTTAGATACTGTTTTGATTCTCTTACCTTTGCTAAATTACAATACTGGTCATTAAATTTTAACTTTAGTTATCACTTGTAGTTAGCATTACCATGTTCTCCAGGAAGTTTGGATCATTGACCCCCCACTATCCCCACCCCCTGCCAAAGTTCAATCACCAGAATTTCAAACATCCGAGTCCATCAGAGGTTTTAATCTTACAAAAATTGAAAAAAATACCCTACCAATTATTTGTCAAAAGAAATGCTAATTTAAATATCAAAGTAACCCCAACACCTAAAAACTGTATTTTAATGCCTATTCTCATTGGTTTAAATAGTTTGAAAAATAAAAATATAAACGATTTCACAGGATTGCAGAAATAGGTTTGTTTATATATTTTAAACATGTTTTTAAGTTAAGAAACTTGGCTCTAGTGGCCTAAATACTAATAAAATTAAGCAGAGTGTGGACAGAATTTTCAAGGACAATCTGAACGCACGGAGTAGCAATACTTCATGGGGGTTGATGGCATTTATTTATGGCAACTGGAGTCTGCTATGCTTAGTAAGAAGCAGCAAGGGGAGTGGGAGGTGAAAATCCCCTCTGTATGCATTTTCAAGGTCACCCACTTTGCTTTACTGGGGTGTGCATTGTATGCCAGTGGGATATGCTGCCTTTGGTACACATATGAAGGTGAAATTACTGTGTGTGGTCTGCCGGTCATTCAATCCTCTTTGCAAAAGAGAATTATTTTAGACTCTAAAATCTCTAAGTATATGCTATCATCTTTCTCCAAACACTACTATATGAAATTTCAAAAGGCTTCTTTCTGGACCGTGTGGCTCAGTTGGTTGAGTGTCGTCTCATTTTCCAAGGGGATCGCCGGGTTGATTCCCAGTCAGGGCCCATACCAGGGCTTCCTTCAGGTTTGATCCCCAGTGTGGGTGTGCACGGGAGACAGCCGATTGATGTTTTTCTCTCACATCAATGTTTCTCTTTCTCTCTCCCCCTCCTCCTTCCCTCTCTATAAGAAAAAAAAAGCATTGAAAACATGTTCTTTTAAATAAGGTTTCTTTCTAAGTTTATGGTAGTGAGCTAGCAATCCACAAATAAACAAAAAACAGTCAGCATTATTTTAGATACATCATTGCTTCTCAACCTCACCTACCATCTTAGGATGGGTTCTTGATCTACCAACAACATTAACCCGGTGATGGCATATCTTCTTAAGAGTTAGCATTGTGGTGACATGGGACTTATTTGCCCCAGACTGGGCAAAGGGCTCCCCTTACTCACTAGACGTACCAAGTGTCCTCCACACTTTTCACCCCGAGTCACCTCTCACACCCACCCTCTGGCCAGGCCAGGAAGACAGATGTTCAACAGCCGAGTGATTTTCTCCAGTTGTTTTCAGTCTTACCTGCTGCTCCTGGAGCTTCTTCTGGATTTCTTCGGAGTTGCAAGATTCATAGACGATGGGCTTGGCCAGCTCTGACTCAATGTGGGCCAGCCAGGTCCGCAGGCTGCTCATGTTCTTGTCCAGCTGCTGGACGGCGACCAGGGTCTCCTTCAGCTTCTTGATCCTGTGGGCAGAGAAGGGACATGAACTTCAGAGAAAGGCCCGCTCGTGTTTCCCTCCCAAGCAGAAGGGAGCACTAGGGCTGAAGACAAATTGCCAAAAGCTCAAGTCCATCTCTGCTCAGCCACTTCACTGGCTGTGTGACTTTGGGCACTTGTATAACCTTCCTGTGTTTCTGTTTCCTCCTCTAGAAGATGGAGATGAAGTAAGAATACTTGTAAAATTGAAATGAGTCTAATGCTCTAGGGTACATGAGGAAAAAGTCAATAAATATTGGCTATGATTACAAGTCAATATAGCTGTAACAACATAAAAGGGGTAGAACTCTCATGGCTGTCACCAGTTAATTCCATAAGTGATATACAAACTTATACTCCTGTGAAGATTGCTGAGAGAAAGTAGGGATATGAAGGCACAGTGTCGGAATGCCAAGGAGGCAGAGGATAGAGAGGATGGAAGGGGGTTGAAGAGAGATGAAGACATTATAAGAGATGAGAGTGGTGGGTAGACTGGAGAAAGATGATAAAAATCCTGTAGTGACATAAAAATGGGTCTGTATGCAGTTTTACAGATGAATAGGAACTTTGACAAGATTAGCAAAGGAATGATAACATCAGTCTGGAGTTTAAGTATAACAGTTGGAAGGGAGGCTACTATGAGAGCCCATTCCGGAAATAAACAAAACAGCTCCCATCAAATCCTCTTCTTGGGGAACAGTGAGAACAGAGGTGAGGACTGGATTGCTGCATTTATGAATCGGCAGGGTGTGAGGCAGAAGGAGTAAAAAATATGCTTTGCAGTTGGGTCCTGTCTCGGAGTATATAGGATGAGAAGCAAGTTTTGGGGGTTAATGGTGATTAAGTTCTGGATGTGAGGAGTCTCAGGGATCAGGGCAGACATGTAAGGAAATGTAGCTTGTAGGTCCAGAGGAGAGGATGGAGTTGGTTGCCGTGATTTAGGGGCTATAGAGTTGACATCTTATGAAAGGGTGTGGTCAAAGTACCATCTGAATGCCTCCTCTATTTTTTAAATATGTTTTTATTGATTTCAGAGAAGAAAGGAGAGGGAGAGAGAGAGAGAAACGTCAATCACAAGAGAGAATCATTGATTGGCTGCTTCCTGCATACCCCCTAATGGAGATTGAGCCGACAACCTGGGCATGTGCCCTGACTAGGAACCAAACTGTGATCCCCTGCTTCATAGATTGAGGCTAAACCACTGAACCACTCCAGCTGGGCTGAATGCCTCCTGTACTAGATTCACCTGGTTTGTCTCATATAAATGCAGATTCCTAGATCCAAACCCAGTCCTGTTGAATCAGAAACTCTGCACCTGTGACCAGGGAATTTGAGTAGTTCATCAAGAGAAGCAAAACAGGCTCCATTGGGTTGAGATATACACTTATGGTCCGGGAGTATTGCTAATGATTAAGAAAGTAGGCAGTGAAGGTAACTATGATATGGTACCTGTAGACTAATCTGGCTAAGAGAAAAAATGGGTTTATTTGTTTTGTTTAATGCAGTTCAATATTTAGAATAGCTTTAAAACTTGTATTAGGCAGAGAATCAGGAATCATGAAGAAGATGCCAAAGACAGAAGAAAAAGAAGAGGAATTACAGGTGACCATGGATAATGAATAAGGATGCAGAGGAGACGAGTGAAAAACACATGAGCAGGAATAATACATTAGTTGATAATAAAGGTGTTTTCCAAGGGAGGGCAGGGTATGAGCAGGAGTTTGGGAAGGACACATAGTATTTCTCAGCTCTATTATTATCGAGAAATAGCAGCAAACATCAATTATTGGGTTTCTGGTGAGAACCTGTCATGGCTGAGTGTGCAGAGATTGCTCTCAAAAGAACGGTGATGCAGATGACAAGCACATGATCAGTGACTTCTGCTGCAGCCTTGTTTAAAAGTCAGGTTTGCTTTTGGACCCTCAGGCCTGCCTTTTGGTTCAGGAAATGTCATCATCTTCAACTCTGCTCATCATCTAGATGAGTGGCAGATGAGCTACACAACACCTTTATCTCTGAGGTGTCAACTTGACTCGAATAAAGAACTTGACTAAAGAGGCATCTACTAAAAACCAGTCAAGAGCAATATGACCTTTTAAAATCCGAGGGATGTGATATATTTCAAGGCAGAGATCTACAATAGACTGTTCTCAAAGACTGACAACTTGTACTCAGAGTCATCCAGTATTTCTCTGCTCAATGATTTTCAAATTGTGAAGAGGTGATTCTCAAGCTAGGATGTGACAGGATCCTGCAGGGGGCTTTCAGATTTCACCTGCCCGCCGTTCACCACCCCCCAACTCTTCCCCAGATCACTCTGAGAGGCTTCTCAGGTCAAGAGCCAACGCTGTGAAGAAAATATCTCAGAACCTAAGTATTTTGGGCATTTTTAATTGCATAAAACTGGTTATCACCACTTCTCTTATAGTTTCTATAAACCTATAAATCAACGTTGAACAGATGAAAAATCTAGTCATGACCCAATCACTTTTCCCCTGTCACACAAATATTTTTAAAAGTTTCACTCTGGCCAGGGTAATAATAATACCCTTATTTCATTAATTATGGTAATAGCAATAGTGCCTATATTTGCATAACATTTCAGTTCACAAAGCCACTCTTAGGTGCATTGCCTTATTTTTTTAAGTGTATTTAAAAATTAGGGTCACCTTTTACAGGATAGCCTATTAATTAGGGAATCGAAAGCATGTATTGCAACATGCATATCACTTCTCATAATTCCATGAAAAATAAGACTTCTCCAATTAACTCTATAAATATAAATTGTACCCTGTCCTGGGGGCATTTCAAGGTATTGGCCTTAAATAATAATCCCAAGAACTTTTACATACAGTCCATTTATCTTTTTCTCATGTCTAAGGAATGGGAAATGGTGTGTCAGCCAGGGGCTGATAGTTTTATTTAAATATATTTTTATTGATTTCAAAGAGGAAGAGAGAGGGAGATGGAGAGAGAGATGGAAACAGTAATGATGAGAGAGAATCATGAATCAGCTTCCTCCTACACACCCTACACTGGGGATGGAGTCTGCAACTCTGGCATATGCCCTGAACGGGTATTCAACCATGACCTTCTGGTTCATAGGTCAATGCTCAACCACCATGCCACATCAGCTGGACAAATGACAATATTTGAATGGCTCCTGAATGCCAAGCTCAGGTGTACATTATAGCAATTCTCTTGGGATTTAACATAGCTTGGCCACCTGTTTTAGTGGCCCAAACCAATTAGAAGACAAATTAGAATCCATGGAGCCATGGGAACAGGACTGAAGAAGAGATCATTGCACTGAGAGGGTTCAAAATTTGCTGTCAAAACATGATGAGAAGATCCAGGGCACAGAGAGATGTGGATGAAGACTGTTCCACTGGATATTGTCTACACCAGCCAAATCATTTGCAGGGTTAGTTATCGGGTACAATATTGAAGGCGCTCCAACAGCCAGAGCAGTTAGTGTGCAATGTGTCAAGGGCATCGTGACATGGAAATGCTTGTTCATATAGTCCATTAGGGACAAGTTCCCCTTTCAAATGAATGTGTAAATCTTGGTGAAGTCAATGGGGTGAATATTTAAGTGCTTCTCCCTTTTCATTTTTTTTTGTTTAAAAAGTGTATTTGAGTACAAATAGCAAATACATTATGTGTTTGAGAGAAAAAAAATGGGTACTAAAACCCTCATACATCTCCCTTGAGTTTATTAAACTTGTATTTGCAGGACAAGGATTATTCTCTCTTAAGCCAAACTGTTCCATATTTCCCCCATTTCTTTAAAGGAAATCCCTGGAGAAAGTGTCACAATATTTTAATGTAATCTGTCACTAGAAGAAGTTTGAGCAACATTCCTTTTGGTGGCATTCAGGATTATAATTCAAAATAGATGTGCACAGACGTCACAGGCCTGGGTGCGTTTAGCAGCCTGTTAAATCTGTAAGTCCCTGAAGCTTATGGGTCTCCTTCCACACTCCTTAGGGGCACTTGACCTTGCTGGAGAAGGAGTCTGCTCCTAAATCCAGTTGTCCAGCTTCTTAATGCTTAGCATTGTCCCATGAACATGCGCACGCATGCGCGCACACACACACATCTCACTACATCAAACTATTTAGGTGAAACCAACCATAAACCAAAACCAAACATTTATATCCTTAATATAACAGAACCAAAAGTATCCTTAATAAGTCCTATTCGACAGCAGTAGGAATTTATTGGGGGAGGGGGATGTTATAGAATAAGAAAAGGAATTTTAAAAAATTAAATGACAATTACTGAGACCATGATCTTCTAATTGGAAAAATCATGAAGGAAACATCTGCACAGTGTGCTGCTACCAGTTTGGAAATATTGTGACACTTTCTCCAGGGATTTCCTTTAAAGAAGTGGGGGAAATAGGGAACAGTTTGGCTTAAGAGAGAATAATCCTTGTCCTGAAAATACAAGTTTAATAAACTCATGTGTTCCAAATTCTTTATACCAGTCAGCAACCCAGCCTAAACAGAACCAACTTTTTCACACACACACCAAGGCCTCCCCATTTGCCCTGAATAAAGGGAGAGCTGTCAGCTGCCACGGTGGCTTTCTGGCTGCGGCTGAGTGTCGCCTTCCTCAGGAGCCCCTGCTTTAAATAGCAAAGGATGGGCTGCTGACTGGACCTCTTTCCCTAGACTCTGTCCTGCGCCTCCGGCTCCCTACTGTAGCCATACCCCTCGCATGACGCATACAGTCTGGAGCCATCACCCGGCTCATCCACCTTCTCACCCAGCTCCAGGGGCCCAGGAGCGGGGACAATTGGGGACAAGAAAAGCCATCATCGAATAACTCTTAGAGGAGTCCCGGCCAACTAGCTCCTAGCCCGATACCGTCCACTTCGCCCTGGCATCCACCACGACCGAGCCCACGTCACCCACATCACCCGTCACCCGGGAGGGAGCTCGGCGCAAGGGAAGGGACTCCAGGAGACGCCTGCCTGGTGACATCGCAGTCACAGTCTGGGAGATCTGCGTCCACGCCGCCGTCCTCCGCCATCCTCAGGCCACGCACGCCCTCCGCCACCACCATGAAGCTGCCACTTGCGAGAGTCAGCTCTGCCGGGCGAGAGGGAACTGACTGCTGTGCGGGGCAGGGAGCGTGCCCGTGTCGGCTGGGGTTTGGAAATAGGAAAAGGCTCCCTCCTGACAAATGCGGGGAAGTCTCTGCTCGATAATATGACACGGGGCCGGGACAAGTGGTGATGCTGCTAAATAAAACCCGCTTTCAGTAGCATGTGCCAGGCCTGATCTCCTGGAATGTGGGCCACGAGGGTGAGCAGGGGAAGAGGCTCCGGGTAATCTGCAAGGAGGGGGGTTGCGGGGGAGGGCCCTGGGTGGAAAAGCAGGCGGAGATCACAAATAAGGCCGGCTGCACACAAGGGACTGGCCACTCTCCCTATGGGCTATTTGTCAACCTGGAGAGGATTTCTGAAAACTATCAATCTTGCAAATGCATACAGACAAGCCCTCCGCAAGTAGAGCCCATGCCAGTAGCAAAAAAGGAGCAACTTCTCTTTTTCTCCAGTTTGCTTGCCAGCTAAGTGGTGTAAGTGGGATTTTTTTTTGCGGGGGGGGTGCTGAAGGGTGTGTTCGGGAAGGTGGGACGGAAAAGCTGGTCTGTGGGACAGTGCTTGGTCTTCTTACCCGGGAAGAGACTGTTTGCGCCTGATAGATCATGAAGAAACGATATTCTCCACTTACACACGCAAAGCCGTGTCCTTTTTAAAAACAGTGATATCATGTGATAAAAATAACATGTTCACTGTAAGGTGATTTTTTTTTAAAAAAAGGATCTGCTCATTGGCTTGGTGGAATTTCAGAGGACTTTTTTCCTTTTGTGAATTTCAAGTTGCCAGATTTTCCGCACTGAGTCTATATTGATTTCATGATTCAAGCTTTGAAAGGAAATAAACTTCTAATTATTAAGTTTTTTTTAATTTTTATTTTTAAATATATATTTTTATTTATTATTTTTTTATTGTTTAAAGTATTAAAAATAGTTCATGTCTCCTTTTTTCCCCCCTTCAAGTTATTAATTACTGGTAATTTAATACACTGTGACTCATGCTGGCTGCTTTCAATCCTTTTTTGGGTTAAAGTAAATAAATAAAATAAATAAATAAATAAATAATATTTGCTAAGTGAGTTGCAAGTAAAGTAAAACAATATGCTGGGCTCTGGCTGTGTGAGCTGACTCCTCTTAAAGAGAAACACTCTTGGTAAAAGAAGCAAACTTGCATTTTACATAAGAAATATATTCCAGCCTTGGCTGGTTTGGCTCAGTGGAGAGAGAATCCACCAAAGAGACTGAAGCATCCTGGGATTGATTCCGGTCAAGAGCACATGTCTGGGTTGTGGGCTCCATACCCCGGTAGGGGATGGGCAGGAGGCAGCCGATCAATGATTCTGTCATCATTGATGTTTCAATCTCTCCCTCTTCCTCTCTAAAGTCAATAAAATATATTATATATATATAATATATTTTATTGATTTTTTACAGAGAGGAGGGGCGAGGGATAGAGAGTTAGAAACATGGATGAGAGAGAGACATCAATCAGCCGCCTCCTGCACACCCGCCACTGGGGATGTGCCCGCAAGCAAGATATATGCCTTTGACCGGAATGGAACCTGGGGCCTTTCAGTCCACAGGCTGACGCTCTATCCACTGAGCCAAACCAGTTTCAGCGAAAAGTATATTTTTACAAAAAGAAATATATCCCAGAATACTCAGTTAAAAGTAAAATTATTTTAAACCTTTCTACTCCAAGATAACCTATTGTGATTTAAAAAACCAACACAAACTATCACTGCTCTGAGAAGTTACATTTTACAGTCAGTAATATAAAAAGGAAACTCTGGTTAAAGGAATATATTGCTCATAAATCCATAACAGAAGACAAGCTATTGCAACAGAGCAAATAGCTTGAGGCTGGCCATGCCAGGGCCTGAGGTGGGAAATGTTCGACATGCATTTCCTATTGTCAGCAGCACAGAACGACTCAGGCTGCGAGACAGACTTCCTGTCCGCCCGGAGCTCTGGAACAATTGCCATGTGGCTTTTGTAGGGTTCACTGGCCAGATGAAAGGCAGGATCCTTGCAGACAGTTTTATGGGCAGTACAGTGGTGACTGTTCCTGATGTTGGCTCTTAATGCAAACCAAGGGCTCGGAAATGCTTTCAGCTGTCTTAGCCAGCCAGCGCCGACCAATAGAACTTTCTGGGACGATGGAAATATTCTCTGTCTGCAGTGCCCAGTACATAGCCTTCATCCTCATGTGGATTCTGAACATTGGAAATGTGGCCAGTACAACAGACTGTAATAGAAACTAAACTCTAGTTTAATTGTATTCCATTTCAGTAAACTTAGATAGCCACCTGGAGCTAGTGACTGCTACACTGAACTGATCAGGCCTAGAAAGTATGGAAAGGACACGAAAACATTATCCATTGCGCCAGGAAAGTCACTGAGCAAATTCTGTTGCCCTCAAACACTGATAATACTCGGTGACCATGTAAACATGCAATGCAAAAGACATTGGCATTTTGTACCCAGAATGGTCAACCCATTGGTGACGTAGGAAGCTGATTCACAACTATGCATTCTACTTATGTGTGGTGGTAAAATGAGTATAAGTGAATATTTTCTCTCTCTTTCCCCATCTCTCTTTTTTTCCTTATCCTTCTCTTTATTTATTTTAATTAAATTTATTGGGGTGAACTTGGTTAATAAGATGACATAGGTTTCAAGTGTAGACTTCTATGTTGCATTGCGTGGCCAAATCTCTTTCTTTCTCCCTTTTCCATGTTTCTGTTCATTGGGAAGCTACTGACCCCGAAATCTGATCACCTTCAAAAACAGTCTTTCCAATTCCCACAAGAGCCCCGGAACACAGAGACATACCCAAAAGCAGAACTGTGTTATGCTTTATGGTAATGAGTCAGGGTGAAAAAAAAAGTTGGAAGAGGAAAGAGAGGTGAGTGAGACTGACGCATGGAAACTTCATATTTCCGCTGGCAGGTCACATTGGAAGATGGGTGGGGAGGTGGCCATTTAGTGTGTGCATGTGCGAAGCTCCGATAAACAAGGAAACGGAAAGCTAATGAGATGGCGAGTCATTTAGGAAAAGCATCAAGGAAATTATGAACTTGATGCGGCATGAAAAAGCCCAGGGCAAATCGATGGTCAACATCTCCGCTGGCCACTTCAGAGGGAGACAGTGAGAAGTGGACATGTACCCCAGTCTCCCGAGGGAGGTAGACCTGTGTGGGATGAGATTCCACAGAAGTAGGAGCCCAGGAGTATTTTTTGAGACTCTAGTGCGAAGTATGTAAGCCTTAGAGATGTTGAAGAATTGACTCAAGTTTACGGATGTGTATTATTTTAGAAAAGTAAACTAAATAACATGTAAAGATTCTCCCTTGAAAAATCAGATACAAAAGTTATGACTTTAGGAAAATGACTTTGAGGACAAAGCACTTAACTCATTTGATATATAAGATTGGCGAACAGCTGGACATACACTAAGCTGGCTGCTTACAATCAAATTATATCATATTGAATTTAAAACATCGTAGACATAGTGCGTCCCCATATTGTACTCCACGATTGAGCCACTAAACATTAAATAATTTAAAAAAAGAGCCCTAGTTGGCTTGGCTCACTGGATAGAGCATCAGCCTGTAGACTGAAGGGTCCCAGGTTCGATTCCGACAAGGGCACATGCCTGGGTTGTGGGCTCGATCCTCAGTGGGGGGCGTGCAGGAGGCAGCCAATCAATGATTCTCTCTTATCATTGATGTTTCTATCTCTCTCTTCTCCCTTCCTCTCTGAAATCAATAAAGAAATACATGTTTTTTTAAAAAGACTGTTAACTACTTTGATTGGATCACATGGCAATGCAAGCCAATCCAGGAGTCATAACTGAAGCAAAAGAATCCAGGGATGTTTATCAAGAGGTTGTGTCTCTAACAAGGGTCTTTATAGCATACGGGGGTTCAATCTCTCCTCCTGAAATGAGATTTTGTTCTCAGTGACTGAGAAGCCCAAACTACAGCCTTGGGATTCTCAAACTACTCTTGACTAAACTTTAGAGTATTGTACCTTTATTTGACCCGAATGCTACCCTCTCTTTTTGGAAGCGTTACTAGAGCACTTGGCTCATCATTTTTCTTGATGTCTTTGCCTGTCTGTGTTTCTACCATCAACTCCTTGAAGAAAGGCGTCTGCCTCTGTGCTCTCAAAAGCTCTCAAGTCACTGTTACAGGGTCAGTCTTCACAAACAAAGGCTTTGGAGATGAGATTGTTGACATAAATAAAAGAACCCACTTTCCTTGTAATTGCATTTTCTAGAAGAAAGACAAGGAAGTCCTAAGTTTGGCAGGTCGAGAGCACAGCGCTCCGGAACAGGGGCTGTGGGGTCAGGGGGTACCGGCTCTGCCCCTCAGGATGGAAGCAGCCAGGAGCAAACCTAAGCCTCATCCTCTGCATCTGGAAAACGGGGTGATGATAATGCTCCCTTCAAAGGGCGTTGTGAATAACATGTGAGAAGATGCGAACGAAGCCTGCAGCATGCTCATTGGCACAAACAGGTTCTGTAGATGTTAGCTATTACAGCGCTACTGTTAAACATTTTGAAAGTAAATAAACATTTACTCCTTTTGTGTGGCATGAAAGTAAAATACACGACAATCTCATTTGCTTCTTAAATTTGACTCTCTTTCCTATCTCCTTTATAGAAAAAATACAGTATTTTCAAAATTAACATATAAAACTGATGTGCCTGCATGCAGTTTGTGTGGGCACACAATATTCCAAAGGCACTATTTCCTGTCCAGCTTTGTGTAGGATTCCAAGTGACAAAGGTGAAGGGACTGAGAACTACAGACCGGTAGTTACAGAATATCATGGGATGTGACTATCTAGGAAGATGGTCAGTGATACTGTAATGACTATGTATGATGCCAGGGGGTACTGGAAATATCTGGGGAATACTGTGTATAGTATATGATTGTCTAACCACCCATGCTATACACCTGAAACTAGTACAAAATAATATTGAATGTAAATATATATATATATACACACATATATAGTATATATATACACTTTGGACTAAATACTTTAAAAAACCAGCATATTGAAGATAACTCCAAAATGGCTGAAAATCAGTAGAATTTGTTACAAGTCTCCTAACTGCCATATAGAATATCTATTCAAGCATTCATTCATTCATTCATTCACGCATTCATTCAATCAAATATTTATTGAGCCCAAATTATATCCAGGCTCTTGGTGTTTTGGATACACAGTGGACAGGGTGGACAAAGGCTCCTGTCTTCATCGAGCCTGCATTGCAACATGAAGCAAAGTTTACCTAAAATAAAGCATCTCCTTACTCATTCTCTCTTTTTATATCAAATTTTAGGGTGCCTCATATCAGACGTTTATAGGCTAGTAGAGAACCTTATATATTTTTATTTTTAATTTTTATCTGTTTTATTCACCCTGCCCTTCTGCATCAGAAACAAATGCATACTCTCTCAGATAGAAGGCAGACTCTTACAGTTATTAAAGCTAAGGACAAATTTGCAATAAAGCGGCGGGTTATTTTTACAACTGAGCAGAGTGGCAATGATTAGAGTTTTTCCTTGCTAACCAGAAATATAGTAGGAATGTGATAACTTTTTTTTTGTTTTTGTTTTTGTTTTTGTTTTTCAAACCAGTTCCACTTCCTTCGCAGCACTTGAATACCCATGAAGGTCTGAAAACAGGATTTCTTTCCTGGGAAAGAGTTTAGATTGAACATGACCGTAAACACCACTCAACTTATGAAATAAGGAGCATTAAAAAGTTAATGCAAGAGGCATTTTGGAGAAGAGTGTGAACTAACTGGTAGGATAGTCATTACGTATGCAGAGTGCCTGAAGAGTAGCACACAGAGAGATGTGTCGGGTTATCTGTAGCTGGAAGGCAGAGGGAATGTGTTAAACTTCTGTGCACACCTGTCCTGCCGACAGGCCTGTTTACCTGGCCGCCATGAGGTCCAGGAGATGCTGCCACCGGTCATTGACCTTTCCCAGCTTGTACTCGATCTCGGAGGCCTTGCTCTCGTGGCTGGCTCGAGCGAGTCGCTCTCCCATTTGTTGGAGCTGTATTTTGTTCTCTTGGGCAACAGCAATTTCCTCTTGATAATCCTGAGCAAGAAATAGCAGTCGCAGAGGTCAGAAAGCATATTCTTGGTACAGGCAGCCTGGTTCTCCTAGAAGCATGCTAATTATAGTCCCCGACTGCGAGCAGATCGACAGGAGGAACACTGTTTGAATATCCGTCCATGTGCGCAAGCCAGAGTGGAACCTATTATGTGCAGTATGAATACAGAGTCCACAATGAATTTTCAGGTAGATATTTTAACAAGGGGATAAGGGGTGCTTTCTATGTACATAAAATGGGCATTAAAAAATAAAGGTACATACATAGATTTAAAAAAAAAGACAAAACTTGAAGGATTTTAATGCTGGGATATCATACCTTCTTGTAACCATTAACATGACATTATAGATAGAATCAGTTGTCATACAAATAGCTGCCCAAGGGGCTTATGTGATGTGTGTGTGTATTTGACATATAAATGTAAGTATACATGTGTGTTTGTCAAACATTATTGATGCAGAATGTTTTAAGAGTGATAGCTGTGCCCTCGCTGGTTTGGCTCAGTGGAGAGAGTGTCAGCCTGGGGACTGAGGGGTCCCAGGTTCGATTCCAGTCAAGGGCAGATGCCCGGGTTGCAGGCTCCATCCCCATTAGGAGGCATGCAGGAGGCAGCCAATCAATGATTGTCTCTCATCATTGATGTTTCTATCTCTCTATCTCTCTCCCACTTCCTCTCTGAAATCATTAAAAATATATATATATTTTAAAAAGAGTAGTATCTTCATTTTAAAGAGACATCCTCTATAATATGTCAATGTTTTATAACACATAAACCAATGGCAAATTAACTCTTAAGAATAATAAGCACGAGTCCTAGAGAATCAATGGGTCTCAAATGCTCTTCCTTTACCAGTTTCGGCAAAGGAGTGCTGAGGATGAGGAGGACAGGCGACATGTGGCCTAGCTGCAGGAGACAGGCCACTCAATGCTGTGACTAAAGGGACGCTGAAAGGTATCTCCCCTCTACCTCCACCTGCACTCCCCACCAAATGACCCCCCTACTCTCCTACAGAGTGACAAGACCCAATCTTTCCAATCTTTTTCATTTTTAAAAAAAATATATTTTATTGATTTTTTACAGGAGGATGGGAGAGAGATAGAGAATTAGAAACATCGATCAGAGAGACATTGATCAGCCACCTCCTTCACAACCCCTATTGCAGCGGTTCTCAACCTTTGGGTTGTGACCCCTCTGGGGTCGAGCAACACTTTCACAGGGGTCGCCTAAGACCATTGGAAAACACAGATATGATTCATAACAGTTGCAAAATTACAGTTATGAAGTAGCAACAAAAAATAATTTTATGGTTGGGGTCACCACAACATGAGGAACTGTATTAAAGGGTCACGGCATTAGAAAGGTTGAGAACCACTGCCCTATTGGGTATGTGCCTGCAACCAAGATACATGCCCTTGACCAGAATCGAACCTGGGACCCTTCATTCAGTCCGCAGGCTGACGCTCTATCCACTGAGCCAAACCGGTTTCAGCAACTTTTTCATTTTTGACTTAAGCTTCTATTATGCAGCAAATATTTTCACAGCAACATAATATATGAAGACAGGTATTACAGGAGCCTAAACATTTTAACTTTCTCTTGCTCGAAAGTTACAGAGCTACCCTCTCAAGTCAGTTATCTAAACACAAAAACCCCAACCCCCAAAATGAGAGGAGCCAGTGAAATTTCACTGTACCCCCATACTGAGTGATATCCTTGGGCCATATCCCCACCTCCCCTCCTCTTTATATTACTTCAACACGCCAGGATTCAAAGACCAATACATTGGATGTACTTACTAATGGGTATAATATTTCACCATACATTGAGATAATTTTACTGAGAAATATTTATTTCAAATGAATTACGCTAAGCCTAATATTTAGGGCAAAATAATGCTCTTGGGCTGGCTTTCAGATGGAAATGCTTTTTTTTAACTGTTAATGCTAGTGGACACCAGTGTCTTGGTTACAGTCTGTTTATTAATTGCTTTTTGCTAATATTGCAAAAATGGCCAAGCCTTGGTGTTATTTTCTTTTACAAAAGAGATAGCACAAGAGGCAAGCTCATAAAGACTTCTTTTTAAAATCCGTAACTTATTTTATATACAAAATAGCGGAGTTAATATTTTAAAGATGATTCTTAACATTGTGCCAAACAGTGTAACAAACTTAACTGTAAAAAATGAAAATTTTCTAAATTTTAAATTACAACTGTACATGATTCAAGAGCTAGTTTTTTCCCAACCCTGAACTATGCATCTTAAATTTCATGAAGGAAATAAATGAAAATATAGTTAGACTTAGCCAACATTTATTCTATAGTAACCTTCACTACAACACCTACAGGATGTTAATCATGACTAGTGGGACATTCTCTGATGCTTAGAAACCAGCAGAGCTGTTAGCAGATGCTTACATGAAATCTATATCACCTCGGCCCACATTTGAAAGGCTTATGGTATCAACAATACAAATGTTTATCCTTAGAACTTGCAATTTTAAGTGGAACCTTTGAAGTAAATTAATATTACATGTTGTGCCAAAACCGGTTTGGCTCAGTGGATAGAGCGTCGGCCTGCGGACTGAAAGGTCCCAAGTTTGATTCCGGTCAAGGGCATGTACCTTGGTTGTGGGCACACCCCCAGTAGGGGACATGCAGGAACCAGCTGATCGATGTTTCTCTCTCATCGATGTTTCTAACTCTCTATCCCTCTCCCTTCCTCTCTGTAAAAAATCAATAAAATATATTTAAAAATATATATATTACGTGTTGCTTTGGAGTTTTTATTTTTCTCTGTGTATGTGTGCATGGATACAGAAAATGTTTCCTAATACCCATTTATACTGGTTTTCAGAGACTTGGAGGTACTTTGACCAAAGAGAAGGAAGGGGCACTGGGAAGGCTACCACAAAGCTTATGAGAAGTTGGCATTTTTCTGGGTGAAGGAGGTGGAGCGATGAACAAAACAGACCTAGTCCCTGTTCTAGGGAAGTTCAGAGTCCCTTGGGGCTCCCACAGCAGACAGATAAAGAACAGAAAGTGGAGAAGACACTGCATACCAGATGGTGATATGTGCGAGAAATATAACCTAAAATAGAAAGCTCGTTCAAAACTATGTGGAAATACCACTAAAATCCTCAAAAGCATTTCTCACTGCTAGTAAATCTGATCAGCCCTATATAGACAGAGTAATGGTCTAAATCCATGTGAATAGGTAAAACACTTTAATAATAATATATAACTTGAGAATAATACTAAACCAAAATTCTCAGGAAAGTTCCCATTCCTGTGACTGACTATAAATCCTGTTTTGTAAAGAAAATGTCAGCCTAGCCAGGGTGGCTTAGTGGTTGAGTGTCAGCCTATGAACCAGGAGGTAATGGTATGATTCCTGGTCAGGGCACATGCCTGGGTTGTGGGTTCAATCCCCAGGGGAAAAAGGGGCATGCAGAAGGCAACTGATCAATGATTCTCTCTAAGGTTGATGTTTCTCTCTTTCTCTCTCTCTCTCCCACCCCCATTTCTGAAATCAATAAAAAACATTAAAAAAAGAAGAAAATTACAGTTTAATTGATCCTAAATTTTTTTTTAAGTTCTTCTCTGTGAGGTTACCTCTTACATATAAATGATGCCCACTGGACCAGTAACTAAAAGTCCGAAATATTGAACATTATCAGCCAACACTCTATTTCATAACACATTTTAAGTATTCTCTGTAGAAAGGCAAATACTATGTGATTTCACATACATGTGGACTTCAAGGAACAAACTAAATGAACAAACAAAACAGAAATAGACTCACAGAAACAGAGAACAGCCTGCCAGTTGCCAGATGTAAAGGGGATTGGGGGACTGGGTGAAAAACGTAAAGGGATTGAGAAATACTAACTGGTCGTTACAGAGCAGTCCTGGGGGAGGTAAGGTCAAGTGTAGAAAACATAGTCAACACTATTGTAATAACTATGGTACCAGGTGGATACTTAAAATATCAGGGGACCACTTTACAAGTGTATGATCATCTAACGACTATCCTGTACACCTAACACAAATACAAAATAACACTGAATGTAAACAGTAATTGAGAAAGAAAATTTAAATGTAAAAGCAAGCAAATAAACAAAAAGAAGAAAATATTTTTAAAGCAAAGGAGGCCTTTCCATGCAAACTTATTTTATATTAAAAAGAGGAAGGGTTCGTGAGAGAGTGCTGCTTTAATGGGCATTGTGGGCAAGGCCTGTGGCAGGCCTGCGCACCAGGAAGGGTGAGAACCGATGCCCCGGGCATCCCCTACCTTCTTGAGTTTCTCTATCATGTCTTCAATGAGGATGTCTCCATTCTGGGACACTTTGCTCTCCATCTGAGTCAGCCATTCGCAAAGCTCCTTGTTCTTTTCACTGAAGACTGCCCATTCGTTCAGTCTCTCGCCGACTTGCTGCCGCCGCAGGGAGAGCTGGGAAGTTGAAAAGGAGAGAAAACGCCAAAGGATGGTCAGAGTGGAGCTCGGACCCAGAGGGAAACAGCCAGCCAGCTCTGGGCGGGGACTGATATGAACCATAGTGCATCTCCTTAGGTGCTGCTCCCCGAGGCTCAGTCCTGGGAACCCTGTTCTTAAATGCATGTGGGAGACCTGAACTCTGTCCTTTCCTCCTGGGGAGACACGGGCACAGTCCGGTGTTACAGGTGCTGCCACTCCAGCTTCACACAACAGCTGGTTCCGTGTGGATAGAATACAGGAGGGTGCACTTTTACTAAAAAAAAAAAAAGCTGAAGTTTTTAGTAAAACTGAAAACAAAGAGCAGTGAATTTACCTGGGGTAAATTCTGGTAGGAAAGGAAAAGACTAAGAAAACCCAGGTTGTACCGAAACCGGTTTGGCTCAGTGGATAGAATGTTGGCCTGTGGACTAAAAGGTCCCAGGTTCGATTCCGGTCAAGGGCATGTATCTTGGTTGTGGGCACAT